>CM038147.1:579753480-580065545 GCA_021437245.1 Aegilops speltoides
TTGATCCTACTTAACTAAGTACTAAGATAGCCCGCCCATGCATTAGTCATAAGTACCCCATATGTCCTATTTTTAGCAAAGTCATGCTAAAATTCACGGAAAATTTCAGCATGACCTTTGCTGAAAATAGGACATATGGAGTATACCAATTTGCCGGAACGGAAGTTAATCGACATTCCGCAAACTCAAGGGCCTCTCGGGTACTGCAAATTTGCTTGCCGAGACTCAGACTCAGCCTGGAAGTACCCACATCCTGCCACATGTGTCCACCAGTTCAACAAACATCCTAGTACCGCAGTACTACAAAATTTGAAAATGACAACTTTTTGTACACAAAGTGTTTGACTGTCTTCGCTACTCACAAGATACATGTTACTCAGAATTTAGTTTACTAAATGCTAGGCACCTCTGAGGATACTTGAGCTCATGACTGTTGAGAACCTCCTCACAGGATGAAACGTTCCAAGTCAACAACAGGAAACAAAATTTGCACCGCAGGCAACAACTAGCTAGTTGATAAAAAAATGAACAGTAATGCAAAAAAATGCACAAGAAGCTTTACTCGTGACTAATCAATTTTCAAATAAAAACCAGAACACAATTTGTCAAACTTGGCTTTGACATGAATATACTCCATGCATCCCTACTGAAATATCAACACTAGGCAACAAGTAAATGAAATCATCTGAACCAAACATCTGGAGAAAAGAGCATGGCATATGGTGATGTTTTACTAGCTAGTGTATGCTTGTAGTGTAGGAGCAACAGAGTTCCTCCAATAACCGTGAACTGCGAAATTTTCTTTCAAAGAAACAGTGTGGCGCTGCCTAATCTTGGAGAAACCGAGTTCCTTCAATAACCTTGAACCGCGAAACCTCCCTTTCAAAGAAACAGAGTAGGTATTATATATGCTACACAAAGATGCACCGAATTTGTTGGCCATCACGGCAGTAGGACAGCGGGCACGGCATCATCTAAGGAACAAACACGCCATCATACTAAAATCTGCGGCGCGTGCTCATCTATCCATGCGCTACCGTCTGGTGAAACGTGACTTATGCTTTGAGACGAGCAATGGGTCGAACAGGTTGTGTGCGTCGCGCCGGGCAGGGCGGATCTGGTCGCAGAAAATAACAACAGATGGATGGTATTTACATTACCTTTCCTTTGATCGACCGCCAGATTCACCACGCCGAATCGGAGCCAACCTGCGAAAATGGGAGGAAAGGATTAGGATTTTAGGCGGCCTTGCTGTTCTACGGGTTCAGAGGAGAGAGACGGGAGAGGCGCCACGGAGGAGAGGGATGGGGGCGGGATGGGGTGCGGGAGGAGCACGGGCTAGTGGTAGAAGATGCGAGCGGGCGGCTTACCTGTGATCATGGCGCGCGGCGAGGGCGCGGGCGGAGGAGGGACGGCGAGGGCGCTGGAGCGGGCGCGGGCGGAGGAGGGACGGCGAGGAGCGGCGCGGGCGGAGGGGGGCGGCCGTCGTCTCCTGCTCGGCTGTGGGCGGGCGACGGCGCGGGGGCGGGCGACGGCGCGGGGGCGACGGAGGCTGTGAGGGGGGGATCTGGCGAGGGAGAGGGAGAGAGGCCAGAGGGAGATAGGTGAGGGATGCTTTCTAATGGCGCACCACGCGCCCGTGCGCCATAAGTACGACTGTTCTAATGGCGCACCACCTCTCGGTGCGCCATTAGAATGTTGTTTTTATCTACCACCGTAGCCATATCTACAGCCCAACCCTTTCTACAACCGAACCCACCCACTAGCCCGACTGGTCAGCACTCTGCACACACACCAGGAGGTCCTGGGTTCGATTCCCAGGATCCCCAATATTTTTTATGCATTTTAAATGGTGTTTTTATATTTATTTGTGTTTAAATATGTTCAAACTTGTTTAAATCATAACAGTAATATTTTTTATGCATTTTAAATGCTGTTTTTTATATTTATTTGTGTTTAAATATGTTCAAACTTGTTTAAATTATAACAGTAATATTTTTTATAAAAATAGTAAAAAAATTAAAAAGTGCTCCGGCGGTGGAGCGGGGGAGGGTTGCGATGGGTGGAGCTAGCGGGAGGTGCGGTGCGATCGAGATGGAGGGAGATCGAGATCGAGATGGAGGGGAATCGAGATCAAGTGTCCTCATGAATTCAAAAAGTGCCCATGAAATTTAAAAATATTCATGATATCAAAAGTGCCCATGAAATACAATCGAGAAATGAAGACTACGATTTAAATACAATCGGTCTTAGCTAGCTATCTGTTCACAATCTTCTTGCCCTTCTTTTTCGCAAACGGAGTTCTTCTGTGGAACGGACGTCCTTTAGGTAGGGTGGTCCTGCTTCTTCTTGTGGTGTGTGCTGCTACTTCATCGTCGTCGTCATGTTCGATCTTCGGGTCGCCGTACTTGTCGAAGTCTTGCTCATTGGCTACTCCATCCATTCCGATGATCTTCCTTTTGCCTCTCCTCACGACAACACGACTGGGCTTTGGCGGGTCGGTAATGAAGAAGCATTGGTCCACTTGGGAAGCCAGTACCCATGGCTCATTTTTCAGCGGTGGCGTTTGCGCCATGGTCTTGATTTGGCCGGGTATAACCATGGTGGTGAAATACCGGTCTTCTTTTATGACGTTTTTGGCCCATCTGACATGGAACATCGGGACCTTCTCTCCAGCGTAGCTTAGCTCCCAGATCTCCTCGATCCTTCCGTAGTATCTGTCCTTGTCGTTACCGGTGTAGGATTCCATCGTTACCCCGGAGTTCTCGTACAGCTTGTCTATTTCCTCGCCGCTCCTCGTACACGGGCGTTTTCGGGGTTCGGTTTCACCATCGAACAGATCCTTGCGTTTCCTCCACGGGTCATTGTCGCGAAGCCACCTTCGATGTCCCATGAACACGGTTTTCGAAGACCCGGGATCTCTATCTAGCTGGCGATACGTTGTGTCATCCATGCACCTTACGCATCCAGAAAATCCGTGGACTACCTGCCCGCGAGATATCCGTAACCGAGATAGTCGTGCACCGTCGTGAGCAGTGCGGCTCTCATAGGGAAATATTCTTTCTCTGCGGCGTCCCACGTATTGGCTGGCGTTTTCCACAGCGTGTCTAGCTCCTCCTTCAGCAGCCCCAGATATAGATTGATGTCGTTCCCTGGTTGTTTCGGCCCTTCAATTAGCATACTCATGTGAATGTACTTCCTCTTCATGCACAACCAGGGGGGAAGGTTGTACATCCACACAAACACAGGCCAGGTGCTATGTGTGCTTCTCTGGCTGCCAAACGGATTGACTCCATCGGTGCTCGCGCCCAGCACGATGTTCCTTGGATCCTTCCCAAATTCTGGGTCTTCGAAGTTCAACGCTTGCCACTGGCTCGCATCCTTAGGGTGACTCAGCATCTTGTCTTTTTTATCTATCTCCGGATCATTTGCGTCATCTTCTCGCTTCTTCTCCTCCCTATCCGCGTGCCAACGCAGGAGCTTTGCTACCTTAGGGTCCGCGAAATACCGCTGCAAGCGAGGAGTGATCGGAAAGTACCACACCGATTTTCGAGGAGCTTTCTTCCTCTTCTTGTATCGAGTGACGCCGCACACCGGACATATGGTAGACTCCGCGTGCTCGTCCCGATAAATGATGCAATTGTTCATGCACACATGGTATTTCACGTGCGGTAAATCCAGAGGACACACGATTTTCTTCGCCTCCTCGAACTGGTCGGGCACTTGTTCCCCTTGGGAAGACGTTCGTGCGAAATAACATGTTCTCGTCGAAGCATGCGTCGGTCATTTTGTGTTTTACCTTCATCTCCAGAGCCATGAGCGTTACTTTCAGGCGGGTATCCTCGGGCCTGCATCCTTCATACAACGGAGTAACCGCGTCTATCTCCAGTTGATCCAGCTTGGCTTTCTCTCGGGCGGCAGCTCTTGCGTTATCCGTCCGCTTGAGAAGCAGCTCTTGAATATGAGGGTCCTGCACCCAGCCTCCATCGTCGTCTGCTCCGGCATCTTCATCTTCATGATCATGCCCTTCGTCTTGATCTTCCTCATCATCATGTACGACATCTTCTACATGATGACTGTGTACAGCATCACCGTCGTGATCATGTCCTGGAGATTCTTCGTCTTCTCGCCCGCCCTCGCCACGGTGGTACTTGTCTTGTTGCCCTTCCTCATTTCTTGCCCGGCCCCGGCCATGGACGACTTGATAGTCATCTTCATCACCTTGCCACCGATAGCCATCCATGAAACCACGCAAGAGCAGGTGGTCCCGCACCTGCCCGGAATCCGGGTCCGCAATAAGGCTCTTCAACTTGCATCTTCGACATGGACATCTTATCTCCGTCTCGTTCTTTTGAAGCATCTCGGCCTTCAAGGAGCTCAAAACCTATTCACGATGCCTTCACCATCATGCGGACCATGGTCGCTGCGGGTAGAGCAAAACGATATGTTAGAACCAAGAAAAATTTTGGCATGACCTTCCTAAAAATAGGACCAAAAGAATGCATAGTGCCAAAACTCTCGCTTGAAACGGAAATGAATCAAAACATTCCGCAAAATATTGGCAACTATCGCATATTTCAAATACCGGTACCTTCAAACACAAACATATATGCAACACCACAAACACTTGCAACACCACAAATATACATAGATCTAGCTAGGCCACAAAAGTGCATGTGCACGTTGTTGGAGCGAGCTAGGGAGGAAAAAAGTAGATCTATATCATGAAGATAGCTTTCCTTACTTACCTATCAAAACTAGGTAATTTCACCACTTAATTTTGTTGAATCTATGGTGGAAATGAGGTGAGGAGGAGGAGATGGCCGAAATCTTGGATGAGGAGGTGGATGGAATGAAGTGGGGAAAGTGAGTGGGTAGGTGTGGGCTGTCCAAAATATCTTGTTGGTCCCAGGTTACTAATGGCGCACCCTGTCCTCATGCGCCATTAGAAACCCTGGTTACTAATGGCGCATCAGTAGAGCGTGCGCCATTAGAAGTTTTGCAAAAAAAAGAATAAAACAAAATTTAGAGTAATGGCGCACTTCCCACTTGGTGCGCCATTAGAAGTTGTATATAGTAATGGCGCATTGTAGGTGTCATGCGCCATTAGTATGTATGGGAAAATGGAAAAAAAAAGAAATTCATACTAATGGCGCACTCTGTCGGCCGTGCGCCATTAGAGTCTTCCACTCTAATGGCGTATGAGAAACAGGTGCGCCATTAGTATATAGTAGTGGCGCACTGCACCCACGGTGCGCCATTAGAGTCAATCCTATCTATAGGCCTTTTCCTAGTAGTGCATATATCAACAAAAGGAGAAAAGATTATCTCAGTGACCAATCGAAATCGTTGAAAGTTCAACACACCAGTCCTAGAGCAAATGTGTACCCGCAAAGCAATTTTTTCTCGAGTGCACTTTTAACTCTTTGGTGTCGCATGTAAACAACATCAAATTACAGTAGATAAACATGGTGTATATGCATGTGTGGTAGGTGGCCCTAATAGAAATCACGATAAAGACAATGAGTAATGAGAACTTCTCTTTTGTAATGGCCTGAGTGGTGGTTATGTATATAATGAAAACAATGTTCAGAGAAAGGTATCACGTACACAGAGACATGTAGCTGGAGAATCACATGCCCTCAATCAAAAAGCTAAATGTCAGTAAAACGTACTATGTGGATTGAAGGCATCACGTACACCATGAGACATATAGCTAGAGAATCATAGATTATCTGAATGAAAAGTCAAATGTCATCAAATAGATTGAGTGCTTTGCAGGGCATACGTCTTGTTGTCCCTCCTTGCCTCTATCCGCTCACGACAAAGCGAAGCCTGCCGCGGCTCCAAGCAGCGGTGTGGTCTCTTTAGCCGGAAGCGATACTCCCGATTTGGAGCCGTGGCGAGGTGGTGGTTGCTTGGGGACGCTGAAAGCACATTTGCTCCTGGGTGGTTTTGGTAATTAATGACAACATACTTTGTGGTTGGACTAATGCTTTTATCAAGTATGTTTCAGAAGTTCAATCGCATTGGCATGGCAAAAGGATGAAGAGGTGGACCCTCAAAATGCTAAGGCAAGCATTGGCAAAAGCTCAAGACTCCATTTTTGGTTTAGTGATCCAAGATCACATTGAGTCTATAGGAAAGCCAATACTATTAAAAGGGGATGAGGTTATGATAATGATCTGGTTGCTCAAAGTGCTTAGTGATACATCTCCTAAACTATCAGCAACTCTCACTGCATTATACACTCATAAGTAATCTCGGTCCCACCGATTTTCCAAACCAGTCACACCGAGATGAACCACCTCAGCCATAAAGCCAAACCCTAGAAATTTCGGATTTTCCGATTCTGAACTCGGTCTCACCGAAACTTGAGTTGCCAAGCTTCTGTAACCTTCTGCAATCAAATCGGTGTCACCGAGATGATAAAGTCGGTCCCACCGAGATTGGCAAGCTCTTGTCTTTGGAAGAATCGGACTAACCGAGATTGTATTTTCGGTCCCACCGAAAATCCCAACGTTCACATGATTTGAACTTTCGGTCTCACCGAGTTGTCAACTTCGGTCTGACCGAGATTGGTCAAATGTGTGTAACAGTTGGATTTTGTGTGGAGGCTATAAATACCCTCCACCCCTCTTCATTCGTGGAGAGAGCCATCGAAAAGTACTACCACTCCTACCTTACATTTCTGAGAAGAGAACTACCTACCCTTGTGTTGAGATCAAGTTGCTCCACTCCCACCATACGAAGCTTGATCTCTAGCCTTCCCAAGTTGCTTTCCACTCAATCCTTTCTTCCACCACAGACAAATCAGTGAGGAGAGTTGAGTGTTGGGGAGATTATCATTTGAAGCACAAGAGCAAGGAGTTCATCATCATCAACACCATCTATTACCTTTTGGAGGGTGGTGCCTCCTAGATTGGTTAGGTGTCGCTTGGGAGCCTCCGTCGAGATGTGGAGTTGAACCAAGAAGCTTGTAAGGGCAAGGAGATCGCCTACTTCGTGAAGATCTACCCCGAGTAAGGCTAGCCCTCCGTGGGCGTGAGCCATGATGGCATAGACAAGGTTGCTTCTTCGTGGACCCTTCGTGGGTGGAGCCCTCCGTGGACTCTCGCAGCCGTTACCCTCCGTGGGTTGAAGTCTCCATCAACGTGGATTGACGATAGCACCACCTATCGGAACCACGAGAAAAATCTCCGTGTCTCCAAATTGCGTTTGATCTTCTCCACTTCTCTCTACTACTTGTGCAATTTACTTTCCGCTGCCCATACTCTAGAATTGCATGTGGTGCACGTTGTTGGAGCGAGCTAGGGAGGAAAAAAGTAGATCTATATCATGAAGATAGCTTTCCCTTACTTACCTATCAAAACTAGGTAATTTCACCACTTAATTTTGTTGAATCTATGGTGGAAATGAGGTGAGGAGGAGGAGATGGCGAAATCTTGGATGAGGAGGTGGATGGAATGAAGTGGGGAAAGTGAGTGGGTAGGTGTGGGCTGTCCAAAATATCTTGTTGGTCCCAGGTTACTAATGGCGCACCCTGTCCTCATGCGCCATTAGAAACCCTGGTTACTAATGGTGCATCGAGAGAGCGTCGCCATTAGAAGTTTTGCAAAAAAGAATAAAACAAAATTTAGAGTAATGGCGCACTTCCCACTTGGTGCGCCATTAGAAGTTAGATATAGTAATGGCGCATTGTAGGTGTCATGCGCCATTAGTATGTATGGGAAAATGGAAAAAAAAATTCATACTAATGGCGCACTATGTCGGCCGTATGCCATTAGAGTCTTCCACTCTAATGGCGTATGAGAAACAGGTGCGCCATTAGTATATAATAGTGGCGCACTTGCCCACGGTGCGCCATTAGAGTCAATCCTATCTATAGGCCTTTTCCTAGTAGTGCATATATCAACAAAAGGAGAAAAGATTATCTCGGTGACCAATCGAAATCGTTGAAAGTTCAACACACCAGTCCTAGAGCAAATGTGTACCCATAAAGCAATTTTTTCTCGAGTGCACTTTTAACTCTTTGGTGTCGCATGTAAACAACATCAAATTACAGTAGATAAACATGGTGTATATGCATGTGTGGTAGGTGGCCCTAATAGAAATCACGATAAAGACAATGAGTAATGAGAACTTCTCTTTTGTAATGGCCTGAGTGGTGGTTATGTATATAATGAAAACAATGTTCAGAGAAAGGTATCACGTACACAGAGACATGTAGCTGGAGAATCACATGCCCTCAATCAAAAAGCTAAATGTCAGTAAAACGTACTATGTGGATTGAAGGCATCACGTACACCATGAGACATATAGCTAGAGAATCATAGATTATCTGAATGAAAAAGTCAAATGTCTGTCAAATAGATTGAGTGCTTTGCAGGGCATACGTACTGTTGTCCCTCCTTGCCTCTATCCGCTCACGACAAAGGCGAAGCCTGCCGGCGGCTCCAAGCAGCGGTGTGGTCTCTTTAGCCGGGAAGCGATACTCCCTGATTTGGAGCCGTAGCGAGGTGGTGGTTGCTTGGGGACGCTGAAAGCACATTTGCTCCCTGGGTGGTTTTGGTAATTAATGACAACATACTTTGTGGTTGGACTAATGCTTTTATCAAGTATGTTTCAGGAAGTTCAATCGCATTGGCATGGCAAAAGGACTGAAGAGGTGGACCCCTCAAAATGCTAAGGCAAGCATTGGCAAAAGCTCAAGACTCCATTTTTGGTTTAGTGATCCAAGATCACATTGAGTCTATAGGAAAGCCAATACTATTAAAAGGGGATGAGGTTATGATAATGATCTGGTTGCTCAAAGTGCTTAGTGATACATCTCCTAAACTATCAGCAACTCTCACTGCATTATACACTCATAAGTAATCTCGGTCCCACCGATTTTCCAAACCCAGTCACACCGAGATGAACCACCTCAGCCATAAAGCCAAACCCTAGAAATTTCGGATTTTCGATTCGAACTCGGTCTCACGAAACTTGAGTTGCCAAGCTTAGAACCTTCAGAATCAAATCGGTGTCACCGAGATGATAAAGTCGGTCCCACCGAGATTGGCAAGCTCTTGTCTTTGGAAGAATCGGACTAACCGAGATTGTATTTTCGGTCCCACCGAAAATCCCAACGTTCACATGATTTGAACTTTCGGTCTCACCGAGTTGTCAACTTCGGTCTGACCGAGATTGGTCAAATGTGTGTAACGGTTGGATTTTGTGTGGAGGCTATAAATACCCTCCACCCCTCTTCATTCGTGGAGAGAGCCATCGAAAGTACTACCACTCCTACCTTACATTTACGAGAAGAGAACTACCTACCCTTGTGTTGAGATCAAGTTGCTCCACTCCCACCATATGAAGCTTGATCTCTAGCCTTCCCAAGTTGCTTTCCACTCAATCCTTTCTTCCACCAGACAAATCAGTGAGGAGAGTTGAGTGTTGGGGAGATTATCATTTGAAGCACAAGAGCAAGGAGTTCATCATCATCAACACCATCTATTACCTTTTGGAGGTGGTGCCTCCTAGATTGGTTAGGTGTCGCTTGGGAGCCTCCGTCGAGATGTGGAGTTGAACCAAGAAGCTTGTAAGGGCAAGGAGATCGCCTACTTCGTGAAGATCTACCCCAGTAAGGCTAGCCCTCCGTGGGCGTGAGCCATGATGGCATAGACAAGGTTGCTTCTTCGTGGACCCTTCGTGGGTGGAGCCCTCCGTGGACTCTCGCAGCCGTTACCCTCCGTGGGTTGAAGTCTCCATCAACGTGGATTGACGATAGCACCACCTATCGGAACCACGAGAAAAATCTCCGTGTCTCCAAATTGCGTTTGATCTTCTCCACTTCTCTCTACTACTTGTGCAATTTACTTTCCGCTGCCCATACTCTAGAATTGCATGTGTAGTATGCTACTTGACTTGTGTGATATGCAAAATCTGCCAAGAACTTGTCTTTGTCAAAAGGCATAATTTTTATCTTGTCGAGTAGTCTAATCACCCCCCCTCTAGACATTCTCACCTTCTTCGATCCTACAATTGGTATCAGAGCATTGGTCTCCATTGCTTTGGTTTACACACCATTGGAGGAAGATGGACGTGTCTATGTTTGGGAGTGTTAGCCATAGAGTGCCTATTCTTGATGGAGTGTCCTATAACTCGTGGAGGATTGAAATGCTTATTATCTTTAAGATGTATAACTTGCGCAAATATGTTGAAACCCCATATGTGCCTCCATTTGACCCCTTGCACCCTACCATGGATGAAGAGCTTGATTTGCTTCGTAACCTTAGAACTGTTAATCTTATCATTAGAGGTTTGCCCGATAATTTGCTTAAGCTCGTCACAAACTTTGAGTGCGCCTATGCTATGTGGAAGTTCTTGGAAGAACTTTATCCGGACTACTCTTTGAGAGGTCTTGATGAAATTCTATACAAGACTATTGAATTTGATATGATGCGCCCCAATGATCCCAACTTTGATAAATGCTTCTTTGAGCTTCGTGATCTTATGAAAAAGAAGCGTGATCCTTGTCTTATCAATGCTCTAATTAGAAATGCTCTTGAATTACATTCCGATGATTATTGTCACATTGACAAAACTAACGCAAATTGGCCTAGGTGTTGATGATGAACTATCTATGGGTCAATATGATGATGAGCATGAGCATGATGATGATTACTCCGATTCGGACACCGAGCTAGACAAGATCATGAAGAGTCTCAATCTTATGGCAAATCTGAGAGACTACATATCCAGTGGAAAAGAGTGGATTCTTGATAGTGGATGCACCGATCACATGACCGGAGACGAAGACATGTTTCGAGAGCTTGCAAAGAACGATGGTCCACGCAAGTATGTGACTTTTGGAGACAACTCCAAGGGTAAGGTACTTGGCCTTGGTAAGGTGGCCATATCTCATGATAGCTCTATTCAAAATGTCATGCTTGTTGAATCACTTGGATACAATTTACTTTCCGTGTCTAGATTAGCTGACTTTGGATTCAATGTGCTATTCACCGAAGTAGATTGCCAAGTCTTTCGTCGTGACAATCATAACATGGTATTTACCGGTATCCGTAGAGGTGATCTATATATTGTTGATTTCACTAAGAAAGCCCAACCTAGAACTTGCTTCATTGCTAAATCCGCTAAAGGTTGGTTATGGCATAGAAGGCTTGGACATGTTGGTATCGTAATCTAGACAAGCTAATCAAAGGTGATCATATTCTTGGCGTTAAAGATGTTTTCTTTGACAAATATAGACTTTGTAGTGCTTGTCGGCAGGAAAACAAGTAGGTGGAAGTCATCCGTGAAGAACATCATGACCACAAGGAGACCGCTTGAGCTTCTTCATATGGATCTCTTGGTCCCAATGCTTACAAAAGCCTTGGTGGTAACTCCTTTGGTCTAGTTATAGTTGATGATTATTCCAGATTTACGTGGGTATTTTTCCTTGATGAAAAATCGCAGGTTCGAGAATCTTCAAAACCTTTTCCGAAAGGCCCAAAATCAATTTGAGGTGAAGATCAAGAAAGTTCGGAGGACAATGGAGCGGAGTTCAAGAACGCCCATGTGGACTCTTTTCTCGATGAGGAAGGGATTCTACATGAGTTCTCGGCTACGTACACTCCTCAACAAAATGGAGTTGTTGAGAGGAAGAACCGAACGCTCATAGAGATGGCGAGAACGATGCTTGATGAATACAAGACACCAAGCACTTTTGGGGGAAGCGGTCGAGACAGCTTGTCATGCTATCAACAGGCTTTATCTTCATAAGCTCCTCGGCAAGACTTCATCTGAGCTCCTCACGGTAACAAACCCCAAGTGGGATACTTTCGTGTCTTTGGTTCGAAATGCTATATCCTTGATAAGCATCGTCGGTCTAAGTTTGCTCCTAAAACTCATGAAGGCTTTTTCCTTGGTTATGGATCAAACTCCCACACCTACCGTGTCTACAATAATTTCACCCGAAAGGTTGAAGAGACGGTAGATGTGAAGTTTGATGAATCTAATGGCTCGCAAGTAGAGCAAATGCCTATTGATGTAGGAGACAAGGACCCATCGGAAGCCATTCAAGACTTGTCTATTGGAAAGATCCGTCCCATGGAAGTGAAGGAGAGTACCTCATCTACATATGTGGAGCCCCTACCTCACGGCAAGATGAACCTCAAGGCAACATGGAGGCCTCCACAAGTGGAACTCACCAAGATGAGGAAGTGCAACAAGAAGATCAACCACAACCTCCTTCTCCACCGCCTCAAGACAACACCAACAACAATGAAGAAGAAGAAGAGGAAGATGAGGATGATGAGCAAGCTCAGCCACAACCTCAACAAAAGCTATCTCGAGTTCGAGCAAGAGTCAAGAAGAATCATCCCGTGGAACAAATGATGAACGACATCGACTCCGGGAGAATTACTCGTTCTAAAACTCGCTTAGCTGACTTTTGTGAGCATTACTCATTTATCTCTAGTCTTGAACCTATGAAGGTAGAAGAAGCACTTGAAGACCCGGATTGGGTGAACGCTATGCACGAAGAGCTACACAACTTCGAGAGGAACAATGTATGGACTTTGGTAGAGAAGCCCAATGATGATCAAAACGTCATTGGAACCAAATGGGTGTTTCGGAACAATCAAGATGAAGATGGACAAGTCATCCGCAACAAGGCTCGTCTCGTAGCTCAAGGTTACACACAAGTCGAAGGTATGGACTATGGTGAGACCTATGCCCCCGTTGCTAGACTTGAGTCCATTCGCATTCTTCTTGCTTATGCCAATCACCATGACATTACTCTCTATCAAATGGATATTAAAAGTGCTTTCCTAAATGGTGAAATTGAGGAGGAAGTATTTGTGAAACAACCTCCCGGATTTGTGAATCCTAAAAAGCCTAATCATGTTTACAAGTTGCACAAAGCTCTTTATGGCCTTAAACAAGCTCCTAGAGCTTGGTACAAATGCTTGACTAGCTTTCTTCTTGAAAAAGGATTTGAGATTGGAAAAATAGACTCAACGCTATTCACGAAAAGGGTTGATGGTGAACTATTTGTGTGCCAAATATATGTTGATGATATTATCTTTGGTTCAACTAACCCTCATTTTAGCGAGAAGTTTGGAAAGCTCATGTCGAGAAGTATGAGATGTCCATGATGAGTGAACTCAAATTCTTCCTTGGGTTGCAAATCAAGCAATCTAAGGAGGGTACCTTTGTCTCACAAACAAAGTACACCAAGGATCTCTTCAAGAAGTTCAACATGCAAGAAAGCAAGGTATGAGAACCCCATGCCTACAAGTGGACATAATGACTTGACAAAAGATGGAGAACCCGTTGATCAAAAGTTTACCGATCTATGATTGGTTCTCTACTATATCTTTGTGCTTCTCGTCCCGACATAATGTTGAGTGTATGCATGTGTGCTCGATATCAAGCTGCCCTAAAGAATGTCATCTTAAAGCTGTTAAAAGAATTGTGAGATATTTGATACACACACCTAACTTTGGCATTTGGTATCCTAAGAGGGCCTCTTTTGATCTTGTTGGCTATTCGACTCGGACTATGCCGAGACAGGGTTGATAGAAAGTCAACTTCGGCACGTGTCAATTCCTTGGTCGATCACTTGTATCTTGGTCCTCCAAGAAACAAAATTGATATCATTATCCACCGCCAAGCAGAATATATTGCTGCTGGTTCATGTTGTGCTCGATTGCTATGGATGACACAAACGCTTAAGGATTATGGGATACATGTGAGACATGTTCCTTTGCTTTGTGACAATGAGAGTGCAATCAAGATTGGACACAATCCTGTGCAACACTCTCGAACGAAACATATTGAAGTTCGTCACCATTTTATTCGTGATCACATTGCCAAGGGTGACATCAATCTTAAGCATGTTCGACCGACAAACAACTCGCTGATATCTTTACAAAACCTCTTGATGAGAAGGTGTTTTGTCGCTTAAGGAGTGAGTTGAACATCATTGATGCTTCAAACTTGGAGTGAAAACTCCATTGATGCATGCAAGGCATGAGCCTACTTGACTAATCCTTGATATTTCTCTTATGATGATAATCATATGTCTTGGACACATTTGCCCCCTTGTATTGCATCTAACTCCTTGCAGGTACTTGGATGATCTACATTCCACAAGATTACCACACACTCAAATCTTGAGTAATCTTGTCATTAACCAAGTATCCAGCCCTTTGGGATGTTGAGTTCAAGGAACAAAATTCCACATATCCTTTTTGACACCTTATACATCTAGTATTTCACTCTAGTCATCTTGGATATCCTTGAGTATTTCCTTGCTTGCCTAACCCATGTAGGAAGATGAACTACACAAGTGGAAATGGTGCTCCAACTTCACATTCAATGAGCACCTACATCAAGTTCACCTACATGAGCAAAGCAACAACAAGCCCAAGGTATGTTCTTCACATCTTTAAGGAGCTTTACTCAAAGTCATGAGTACAAGCATCTTCATAAGATGTGATCACATCAAATGCTTAATGGAAAAATGGCAACCCCATTTTGAGCTTAAACGATGAGTATGACCTATGATCAAATGTTCTCATTTGACTCCTAAGTCAATATACTCAAACATAGGTGACTTTGTCGCCGACACCTATCTAGATGAAGTACATATGTTTTGGAGTTTTTCTATTTTCTCTTATTTTCTCTCATTGAATTTTCATTAAAAAAACCTTCATCTAGGAATCTTTTTCATTTCTATTCTTCTGTCTTTGTGAATATACTTTTGGCTCTGATGAATTCCTTGAAAATCATTTACAAATTCACTGCAAATCCTTTGAAACATTCCTTGCAAAGTGAGCTGAATTATTTCTGTATTTCCTTGGAATTAAACTCGGCGTCACCGACTTAAACATTTCGGTCTGACCGAAAAGGATCTGCCCTAAGTCTCTGACTTTCGGATCCACCGATCCATCTAATTCAGTGTCACCGATTTTCTTTCAGGATATCATCTTCTGCAGCTCCACACAATGTTTCTCTATACGTGTTTCTTATTGCCCAGCCAGATTCTTAAGGATCCCACTTCTTTCCTTCCATCTTCCCTGACCTTCCTAGTCTGCTGTCCTTTTCGGCACTTGATGTCAAAGGGGGAGAAGATTTAGGGGGAGATAAGGGGAGAAGAGAAGATTTAGGGGGAGAAGAAGAGCAATCTTACCTTAAGGGGGAGAGAATCACATCAAAGCTTTACCGTGTTTCACATTGGATATTACATTTGGCATCATTCTTTTGATTTTGCTTTTTCCTCAAAGGAAGAGGAATCTCCACAATTGATATCTTATGGAAAGCACAATTGATTGTGCTCAACATGAGACACTCTTTATACATGTCATCCCTGGCTTGGTACTCTTGATGTTCTTGCAGTTGGTTGAAGAAATGCTCTTGTGTTATCTAACCTTGTTTTCCCAAGTTTATTTCTTCAGGTACAATGCCAAGGAACCTCAAGGTAAGTATATGCACCTTGCAGAATGTGCATGATGGTGACTTGCTTGTGAATACCTGTTTTTGCAAGAAATCACCATGCACATATGTATCATCTCTCTACTTCCTTTCATCTGCTCTGATGCATATAGCCAAGCTGCATGTAGCACACCTTGCTTTTCTCTCTTGTGTGCTTGTGGTAGTCCAAAACCATAATTTATGAAAATCTTGCACACTTGTAGGGGGAGCCTGTGTACTACATGTTTGTCAAAGCTTTCGTGATAATTCTGTCTTACTTTCAATAAGCTTTGATGTCTTGTTTTGTGTGTTGCCATCAATTACCAAAAAGGGGGAGATTGAAAGCACATTTGCTCCCTGGGTGGTTTTGGTAATTAATGACAACATACTTTGTGGTTGGACTAATGCTTTTATCAAGTATGTTTCAGGAAGTTCAATCGCATTGGCATGGCAAAAGGACTGAAGAGGTGGACCCCTCAAAATGCTAAGGCAAGCATTGGCAAAAGCTCAAGACTCCATTTTTGGTTTAGTGATCCAAGATCACATTGAGTCTATAGGAAAGCCAATACTATTAAAAGGGGATGAGGTTATGATAATGATCTGGTTGCTCAAAGTGCTTAGTGATACATCTCCTAAACTATCAGCAACTCTCACTGCATTATACACTCATAAGTAATCTCGGTCCCACCGATTTTCCAAACCCAGTCACACCGAGATGAACCACCTCAGCCATAAAGCCAAACCCTAGAAATTTCGGATTTTCCGATTCTGAACTCGGTCTCACCGAAACTTGAGTTGCCAAGCTTCTGTAACCTTCTGCAATCAAATCGGTGTCACCGAGATGATAAAGTCGGTCCCACCGAGATTGGCAAGCTCTTGTCTTTGGAAGAATCGGACTAACCAAGATTGTATTTTCGGTCCCACCGAAAATCCCAACGTTCACATGATTTGAACTTTCGGTCTCACCGAGTTGTCAACTTTGGTCTGACCGAGATTGGTCAAATGTGTGTAACGGTTGGATTTTGTGTGGAGGCTATAAATACCCCTCCACCCCCTTTTCATTCGTGGAGAGAGCCATCAGAAAGTACTACCACTCCTACCTTACATTTCTGAGAAGAGAACGACCTACCCTTGTGTTGAGATCAAGTTGCTCCACTCCCACCATATGAAGCTTGATCTCTAGCCTTCCCAAGTTGCTTTCCACTCAATCCTTTCTTCCACCACAGCCAAATCAGTGAGGAGAGTTGAGTGTTGGGAGATTATCATTTGAAGCACAAGAGCAAGGAGTTCATCATCATCAACACCATCTATTACCTTTTGGAGGGTGGTGCCTCCTAGATTGGTTAGGTGTCGCTTGGGAGCCTCCGTCGAGATGTGGAGTTGAACCAAGAAGCTTGTAAGGGCAAGGAGATCGCCTACTTCGTGAAGATCTACCCCGAGTAAGGCTAGCCCTCCGTGGGCGTAGGCCATGATGGCATAGACAAGGTTGCTTCTTCGTGGACCCTTCGTGGGTGGAGCCCTCCGTGGACTCTCGCAGTCGTTACCCTCCGTGGGTTGAAGTCTCCATCAACGTGGATTGACGATAGCACCACCTATCGGAACCACGAGAAAAATCTCCGTGTCTCCAAATTGCGTTTGATCTTCGCCACTTCTCTCTACTACTTGTGCAATTTACTTTCCGCTGCCCATACTCTAGAATTGCATGTGTAGTATGCTACTTGACTTGTGTGATATGCAAAATCTGCCAAGAACTTGTCTTTGTCAAAAGGCATAATTTTTATCTTGTCGAGTAGTCTAATCACCCCCCCTCTAGACATTCTCACCTTCTTCGATCCTACAGACGCGCAGCTCCCCGCCATAATAGTCTTCATCGATCACGCCGGGCTCGTCATTTGGGCTTACAGGCGACAAACCAATCACGATGTCCTCAATACCGAACACCCCACTAGTAGAAAAGGGGGCAATGGTCCAGGCCGGTCCAGCCCATTAGTCCCGGTTCAATCCAGAACCGGTTCCAATGGGGGCATCGGACCCGGTTCGTGAGCCCCGGGGGCCGGCCGGGCCACGTGGGCCATTGGTCCCGGTTCGTCGACCTTTTGGTCCGGTTGGTGGGATGAACCGGGACCAATGATCCCCGCTCTGGCCCACAACCATTCGTCCCGGTTCGTGGCACGAACCGGGACCAAAAAATCCTTAGTCGGTTCGATGCGACCAACCGGGACCAATGGTGGTGCCTATATATACCCCAGCGCAAGAGCGAGCACACCGCCTGCTTTTTTCTCGCCGAGGGGAGAGGGCTTGGTGGTGCTCTAGCTCACCTCATATGCACACAAGGTGTTCGATGGAATGCCCGAGCCACACTACTTAAGGTTTCTCCTCTCCAAGCTCGACCGCCAAGCTCCATTTTCCTCCATATTTGTCTAGGTTTAGCGGTCCGTCACGCCCCATCCCCGTCTTCAACGTCGTCGATCACCCGCACCGATCTCATCGGCGGCACCACCGTGGTGACCCTCTTGTTCTTATCTTCTTTCCAAAGGAAAAATATTCTTATTTGTATGTTTAGATAGATATATACTTGTATAATTTTCTTACTTTTATTATTGCATCTTATATAGTGCGATGGTTTTGGTATCCGCCCCCGTCGGCCCTCGTCCTGTCTATGATTCGGATGTGGTATATATTATCTTTTCATAACTATTGGTTCATTTATTATTTATGACAATTATGCCGACCAACGTGACATAGATTTTATTCATCTAGGAGGTTGTTGAACCGGAAATTCCAACCGACCCTATTGTCGAGAGGTTAAATTTAGTTGAAGAAGAAAACAATTTGTTGAAGGAAAAAATTAGAAAAATTGAGGAGGAGAAGATGATATTGGAGTTGCATGTTGCGGATGTCGTCGATGATCACAAGATCAAGATGGATGCAATGCGCTTGAAGATTAGAAAGATTAGAAAATATGCCATTCATACCGAGGCTTGGTATCATTATGTCGTTGGATCAGTTGTTACATTGGTTGCGATTATGATCGCATTTGTTTTCGCATTGAAATGTTTTACATAGTTTCAGTGTATGGTTTAATTAATTTAGATGCTCTGCAGAGCTTTATGTTGTTAGATGAGAACTATGTATGTACTTTGGTTTTAATGTGATGATGAACTTCTATTAATTTGGTCACTTAATTAATTATCTATTCATGATCTCTCTAATGATTTTTGACACACTTAATTATATATAATGCACACAGATGAACCGGCAATGGATGTACGGTTCAAGACACACCTCCGAGTACATTAAGGCGTGCATAATTTTCTCGAAGTGGCTGAGGCAAACAAGCAGAATGGTTTATGTGTTGTCCATGCCCTATATGTGGAATCTGAAGTCTTACTCGACCGGAAAATCCTGCACACCCACCGCTTTACAAGGGTTTCATGCCACACTATAATGTTTGGACGAGGCACGGAGAAATAGGGATTATGATGGAAGGCGGCGAAGAAGAAGAGTACGATGACAACTATGTGCCCCTGAATACGATGATGCTCCGAAGATCAAGAGGAACCGACGATGTGCGATGATCTTTGCAACGGAGAAGCTGCTGAAGATCAAGAGGAACCAGATGATGTGCCCGATGATGATGATCTCCGCCGGTCATTGTCGATGCAAGGACGCAATCACGAAAGTCAAAAGAGAAGATGAAGTTCGATCGCATGCTAGAGGACCACAAAAAGGGTTGTACCCCAATTGCGAAGATGGCAACACAAAGCTAGGTGCCGTCTTTGGAATTGCTGCGGTGGAAGGCGAGAATGCTGTGCTGATAAAGGATTTGAGAAGCTACTTAAAATATTGAAGAAGAAGCTTCCAAAGGATAACGAATTGCCCGACAAGACATCGCGGCAGCAAAGAAGGTCGTATGCCCTCTAGGATTGGAGGTGCAAAGATACATGCATGCCCTAATGATTGCATCCTCTACGGCGGTCGTACAAGGATCTGAGCATGCCGTGTCGCGGTGCATGCAGTATAAGATCAGGCAGAAGATGACCACCGGTGATGTTGATCGGACAGCCCCGTGAAGAAGATTCTGCGAAGGTGATGTGGTATGCTCCTATAATACCACGGCTGAAAGCGCCTGTCGGAAACCGAGAGCATGCCAAGTTGATCACGATATGGCACGTTGAGGACCGTAAGAAAGAGCGGAAGTTGAGAGCACCGGCTGACGGAATCGCGATGGAGAAAAATCGAGAGAAAGTCTTGGGATGAGTTTGCAAGTGAGCCAAAGAACGTATGGTTTGCTTTAAGCGCGGATGGCATTAATCCTTCGAGAGCAGAGCAGCAATCACAGCACCTGGCCCGTGACTCTATATATGTATAACCTTCCTCCTTGGATGTGCATGAAGCGGAAGTTCATTATGATGCAGTTCTCATCCAAGGCCCTAAGCAACCCGCAATGACATTGATGTGTACCTAAGGCCATTAGTTGAAGAACTTTTACGGCCGTGGAATGGAAACGGTGTACGTCGTGGGATGAACATCAACATGAGGAATATAACCTAAAAGGCATTGTTATTCGTGACCATCAGCGATTGGCCCGCTCTCAATAACCTTTCGACAGACAAACAAGGGATACCACGCATTTAATCGCTGTTTACTTGACACGATAGTATATACGGCAAGCTGCAGGAAGAATGTGTACACAGGCCATCGCCGCATTTCTTCGAGCCAACCATCAATGTCGAAAAGAAAGGCAAGCATTTCAAAGCATAGCGAGATCACCGAAGAAGCCCGCCATGCATACCGGTGATCATGTACTTGCTATGGTCGATGATTTACCGCGTAATCTTTGGAAAGGGTCGGCCGGACTAGCTGTTCCGAGTATTGTTGAGGACACGCACCCATGTGGAAGAAGAAATCTATATTTTGGGACCTACCTACCGGAAAGACTTAGAGGTCCGCTCTTGATCGGCGTGATGCACGTGATTTAAGAACAACTGCGTGAACTCGCTAGGCTTCTTGGGCGTATATGGGAAGACAAAAGATACTGTTGAGGCACGAGAGGACACCTGCAGCGCTGGTGCAAAAAAAAAGCGGCATGCCTCCAAAGCAAGATGAAGGTCCTGTCGGTTTATGCTCTTACCAAAGAAGAGAAGGAAATCTTCTTTGAATGCCACTTAGTATGAAGGTCCCGACCGGCTTCTTTGTCGAATATAAAAGGAATAATAAATATGGCGGAGAAAAGTTTCGAGACCTAAAGTCTCATGACTGCCACGTGATTATGACGCATAGCTGCTTCCGGTTGCATTGAGGGGCTTCTACGGAAAAGCGTCCGATTAGCCATTGTGAAGCTATGTGCATTCCTCAATGCAATATCTCGAGAAGGTGATCGATCCGTAAACCATACCAAGGCTAAGGAGTGATGTGGTGCAATGTCTTGTCGGGCTTGAGCTGGTGTTCCCACCATCCTTCTTCAATATCATGACCTGCGTTCTTGTTCATCTAGTTGATTAGATTGTCATTCTGGGCCCCGATTTCTACAATATGTATCCCTTTGAGAGGTTCATGGGAGTCCTAAAGAAATATGTCCAGAACGCGCTTAGGCCGGAAGGAAGCATCTCCATGGGCCATCAAGCAGAGAGGATGTCATCGGGTTTTGTGTTGACTTCATTCCTGGCCTTAAGAAGATAGGTCTCCCTAAATCGCGCGATGAGGGAGGCCCGGTGGAAAAGGCGCGCTTGGAAAGGACTCAATAATATCAGGGGCGGATATTCTTGGTCTCAAGCCCACTACGATTCTCAGAACTCTACCTTGGTGACCTGTATGTCGATGAACACAAGAACAATCACGCTTCAAACACCGAGCAAAGGCGACGACTGGATTACATGTGAACACATCGGGACTTTCAGCAGTTGGTTGGAAGCACGTGATCGGAGGTGACAGCACTGTTTGTGAGGAGCTGTACTTGTTATCAGGGGACCATCTTTGACCGTATTGATTTGGAAAGGATCTGAGATAAATGGGAATACATTTTACACGATTGACCAAGATCAAAAGAGCACCAACCAAAACAGCGGTGTCGCTTTGATGCAACAACCGAGAGTGGAAAGGACACATATTATGGTTACATAGTGGACATATGGGAACTTGACTACGGACATGATTTTAAGGTCCCTTTGTTTAAGTGCAAACGGGTTGATCTGTCAGAGGCGAAATACAGTGAGCCCTGATGCGGAATGACAACAGTGGATCCGAAAAATCTTGGGTACATGACAAACCGCTCGTCCTAGCCAATGATGTGCACAAGTTATCTATGTGAAGGACATGTCCAGATGGGCGAAAGAGAAAAGATAAGGAAGCAAATACATCATACGATGAGCCAAAGCGCCACATAGTTCTTTTTCTGAAAAGGGACATCGTGGGAGTGGAGGACAAGGCAGATATAACCCGAAAGATTATGAAAAGTTTCATGAAATTCCTCCCTTTAAAGTCAAGGCTGACCCCACATCACTCGATAAACGATGAAGATTATCCATGGTTATGGCGCAATAAGCAAATGACACAAGCGAAGAAAAAAAGTGAAGACTTTCTCCACAAATATTGTTCGCTTATGATACCATTATATTATGGCAGATGAGTATGATACCATTGTTAGTTTTGTACATGCACATGCTATGTGTGGGTCAATTTATGATACCATGCCAACTTTCAACTTTTCAGAGTTCATTTGAAATGTCTTATGGTTGACCCTCGTAATAATTAAAAATAGCAACAATAAGTATTTTGTTGTAAGTAGAAACAAAATAAATTAAATAAAGCAAGAAAGAAAACAAAAAAAGTGTTTTCAAATTTGAAAATTAGTAATGGCACTAACGAGAAAGTTTATAATTTTCCTAAAACTAGAAGCAAAAAAGATTTAAAAATACGAGCAAAAAACAAAAGAAAATAAATAATGCAGAAAACAAAACAAAAAACAACAATAAGTATTTTGTTGTAAGTAGAAACAAAATAAATTAAATAAAGCAAGAAAGAAAACAAAGATAATTGTTTTCAAATTTGAAAATTAGTAATGGCACTAACGAGAAAGTTTATAATTTTCCTAAAACTAGAAACAAAAGATTTAAAAATAGAGCAAAAACAAAAGAAAATAAATAATGCAGAAAACAAAACAAAAAACAACAATAAGTATTTTGTTGTAAGTAGAAACAAAATAAATTAAATAAAGAAAGAAAACAAAAAAATGTTTTCAAATTTGAAAATTAGTAATGGCACTAACGAAAGTTTATAATTTTCCTAAAACTAGAACAAAAAGATTTAAAAATAGAGCAAAAACAAAAGAAAATAAATAATGCAGAAAACAAAACAAAAAACAACAATAAGTATTTTGTTGTATAGAAACAAAATAAATTAAATAAAGCAAGAAAAAAATGCCACCTCTTGGGCAGCCACGGCTGAATCATTGGTATCCTATTTGGGGCGAGTTGAGGAGAGCAGGCTGAGTAAGGTCCAACAGGCAAACAAGGGCAGGCAAAACAATATGCCTGCAGCTCATGAGAGTTCAAGAGAGAGCACGCAGTGGGGCTTATAAACCACTAGCGCTCCCTCTCAACTAACAGCGAAAGGGACTAAACTTTGGCCCCACAGGCAACATGTAGGCCTTTGGTCCCGGTTGGTGGCACCAACCGGGAATTAAAGAGTGGCTTTAGTCCCGCTTGTAGCCACCAATCGACCAAAGGCTGCAACCTCCTCTTGACATGGCGGTGGCTTGAGGTGGGTGTGGGCGACTGCAGACCGCCTGCGGCCGCACGTCGCCCACTCCTCCTTGATCTTGCCTCAGCTTCCTCCTGCTGGTTCTCTGACCCGCGGATGTAGCTGAATTCTGACTCATCGTCCTGCATGCAAGAGATATACTTGATAAAATTAAGTAATGGTGGAAGAATTAATCAAGAAATGCACATACATGCGCTGGATTTAATATATAAGATTTTTGTTTGAGAGAGCGGAGCAGAGCTCACCGATTTCATGCTGGGCTTTTGCCGCCAGGACGCCGGCTGAAAGCAGGAGGAGGAGGGGCTGAGACCGCGATGCGGAGGTCGCGAGCTGAACACATGTTTGTGTTTTGTGTTGAGTGCCTGCCGGACGTGCCTTTGCTGATCGATGTGCTACTGCTAGTTAGCTTGGCTGGAAGGGGGGAAGGTTGGTGTTGTCTGTATATACACACACGAACACACAATACATGCACTAGCTAGCTGGGTTGTTGAAAAGGGGCATGGTGGTGCGCATGATAGAAAGAACGAGTCTGAGAAGTAAATGGGGCACGGTAAGAATTTCTTGTCCTCCTGAAGAGGGTTAGCTGGAGCTTTCCCTTTCGGCTTTCGGAACCAACAAATATGTATTTCTGTAGAAGATTCGTCATTTTCTCTATGCAACGTCAACCGACTATTAGGTTTCTCGAGATATGGTGCTTTAGCATCACGTGTTCATGTTGATGATGAGCTCCCACACATGCATCTACTTTTTGAAACTAGTAAAGCCATCCTGCGCACATCATCTTAATCAACAACTGATTTAGTTACCTGAATTGTTATATACTCCCTCCGCCCCGTAATATAAGAGCGTTTTTGACACTATAGTGTGTAAAACGCTCTTATATTATAGAGACGGAGGAGATACCCTAAAGCCATTCGGTTTTCTTTCCTTTTGTCCCATAATATTTCATAATATTCCTTCGATTCAAAATAATTGAAGTCCTAACTAAGAACATTAAGTTTGACCTAGCCTATCACGAAAATCTGCAAATATCTAAAATATCAACTATATATATATATATAATATAAATATATATTTCATAATGTATGTCAATATGCTCAGATTAAATTTTGCATTTTCCCTTCCTATGAACTTTGTTTCCTTTGCCAGGAATATCCAATAACAAATACGATTGATTGTTTGAGACTTGTTTTTGCCTGTTCTCCTTAATGTTAAATTTATTCATTTACAAAGAATCTGTCTAGTGCACACAAATAAAATTAATTACACAGGATTTTGTCCAGTACATGTATGAATGGAATAAGTATAAGCAAAGTCATTTTTTGTTCAAAGTAATGAAGTGGCCACATCTCCACACTAATTTTCCAAATGGAAACCAGTATAGATTATAGTGGTTCACAATAATAATCGACACTATCATGAAATGAGGTTGAATCTGTGGCTCATGTATCTCCACCAATTTCCATTACAGAAACCGATGGAGATTACAGCCATTCATGCACATGCATGCCAAAATCTTCAAAACTAACATGCCATGATCATCTTCTTCTATAGGGTCTACGGAGTTCATTCACTAAAATAAAACAAACTAGGCAGTTGCATTTTAGATGCCAAGGCTTTGGAACTTGACTAGATCTGAGGCATTGTTAGATTTTTCTAAGCACTTCCTCTCAATTTTGTGAACGTGCCCGCAACGTAATTTAACACATTTAATATACCATCTCATTTCACTCTCTCGACCTACGTCCACAAGATTGAGATTGTTATACAAGCAGCGGGACGCACATATATATAGAGGTAGAGGCGTTCTAAGGTGTTTCCAGCTTGACCTTGTGAGGTTATTCGCAAAAACATAACCCCGCTGGGAGAGACATTTTTTTTTGGACGAACAGGCACTCAGGTCTGATTTTCATTGATCAGTAGAGGTGAAAACAAGTTATTGAGAAGAGTCAAACCGGCAAAAAAGTAACATTGGTGACACTAAGGTGAAGAGTTTGTAGGCGTAGATGAGAACATACAACACACATATAGCCAAACGAAAATATCTCAGAATAATATATATATTGAAACAAAGGCAAAAGTTTTTCCCTTTTTTATTTTTACTTATTAAGAAGGAGATCATCGCTAGGTTTATTGCGCAAAACCGAAGCCCACTCATGTCGATGGCACATCAAGCTCAACGGAAAGACGCCAGCCTCACACACACGAGCCAACAGAAAACCATTCCGCAGAACTAGCCAGCCTCACATAACTACCAGAAGAGAAGAATCCGCATCTGCTATTGGAGGAGCAGACATGGGACTCTCCATCATCGATGAAGAACAAGCTATCCAAAACATCATGCGCCATCTGCTACGCCCAAAGCGCCCACGACCAACATCGAAGGCCATCTCATCACCCACATGACATGAAGCATATGCCATCAAAGTTAGTGAAATTCTGGGGCCACGGCAACACCACCTTCCGAGGCCGACGCCCCCACGTACCACCACTCGACCTCGAGCTGCAGCGCCGCACAAATGAACTGACAGTCCTCGACCCAAGGTATACCAAGATGATGGCTCGTAGACCACAACCGCTGCACCAAATCATCCGGGGCCAGGGCCCCGACGTTAAGTCAAACCGCCCCCTATGAGATGCATAGACTGAGCCGACAACCCTGCCGCACAAGCGGTAGGAATTTCCACCCAAGCCATGTGGAGAAGCTGGCCTTCCTTGTAGAGCCGCTACTCGCTATGGTTGTCGAGGCCATCACCTCAACACTCACAAACGTCAACAATCTAGTCAATCCGAGGCTAGACAAATATCCGCGTCCTAGCTCTCCAAGGCGGCGACTTGAAGGAGGATTGACATAGCCGCTACCGTCGCCCGCTCCAAGACCTAGAGCTAGGGATTTCTCCCGGAGAGCCAGCGCCATGGAGATACAAGGAGGCTCCTCGACAATGCCTCCAAGTAGGGAAAGGACACCGGGGTACCACTGTTGCCGGCACTGACGGAGATTAGGCGGGGTTTTTGCCTCTCTGAATAATTCTAATTCAGAAGTCTATGCTAATCCGCTGGAGTAGAGTATCCGGCCTTCCGTCCGTGGTCCTTTTCATGGTTATCATCCATGTAATCAAACCCTAAATTTTTCACCCTTTGTGTCTCATTAAGAATAAGTCATGAGCTGTTAAACTTCAGTCATCCACATGAAAGGCATGAACAGTTGGATGCCAATTAAACTAGTGCTCCCTCCGTCTCATGTTAATTGTGGATGAAACAGATGTATCTAGACATACTTCAGTGCTAATACATCCGTTTGGACAACAATTAATATGGGATATATAAGGATCAAATAGAACATTAGGAAAAGTGTATACGTGAAAAGGATTTACCTATACACGGAAATAATTCCCCCCCGCAATGTGGAATCCATAAGGCTATGCCAGATCCGTGGACGTTGCTTCAGATCCTGCCGATGCAGCCTGTGCCCGTTGCCTTTCATGTTCCGCATCCCAGACATGGAGTAGCAAGAAACTAAACGCGGTGGCCACCAGGGAGACGAAAACAATCATGGCCACGTTACCCCACTTAGCATGGAAAATGGAGACCGTCAGCACCAAGGAGATCAACATGATCCCGGTGACCACCAACATCTGCACCTAAATTAGAAGACGAAAATGCAAACGATATGGATCAATCCTAACAAATATAGGTAATAACATTTTTTGATAAGGTAGATCATTAGTGCATGGTGTTACGTACCCATGTGCTTTCATGGCATCGCCGTGCTGGTTGGTAGTCCTTGTTGTCCCAATGTTTGAGAAGCAGGAGGATCATCGCCGTGGAGTAGGAGAACACGATGGCGGTGGTGAGCGAATCTTGCCAATCGGGCCAAAACGACGAGGCCACTATCACGGCGACTGTGAACATGTACCCGGAGACGCCGAAGTACTGCACAATGAAGGAATCACACGGACTTTTTTACAGCCAAAGAAAATTAAGAATGGAACACCAAACTTGGTGCGATCGATGTGAATGGATCTAGAGTAGTTCTGTCAAGAATTCACGCATGCAGATCGATCATCCGTTCCACGTATCTTACATACCCGGAGCTTTCTGTGAGATTCGTCGTCGACGACGGCAGGTCTGGGCCTGGGTTCGAGGAGCGGCGCGGTTGAAGGTCTGGCTTTGTTGCTTGTCGAGCGCGAATTGTAGACGGCTACCGGCGGCATGAATGCCGCTGCAGTCGAGGAGCAGTGGCATGCCGGGGCGCAATGACCGACCATTGCCGAGATCTATCAGTCGCCACCTGCCGAAGCAGACGAGAAAGCTACCTAGCTAGCAGCTGCCTAGATTTTTCTTGTGAAGCGGACGCAACGGAAGTTGTTAGATTCGCCTGCATGCGTTCGCCTGCTTACAAGGATGGGTAGTTTTCCATCTATAAAAAAGGATCGGTGGTTATAATTCGTTAGTACATCATACATATCTACCGAGTCAATACTAATACTCGAGTGGAGGCACGTGGACATATACAATTCTCATACTACGTAGTATTTTTTCACAGAGTATAATCATACATGTACGTACAAGAAATTAGGCTCACTTTCCTTCTACCAGGGGAAGAAAGAAAGGCCATCTCGCCTGCACCGGTCAAGGCACTTCCCCTCCGCTGCCGTCCTCCGGCGGCTCCCCTCCGCCGACGTCCTCGGTCATCGGGCGTGAGGGGGCTCGCTGGATCCATGCGTGCGGATCGGTTTAGGCATTAGTAGCTTAGGGTTTTAGGTGTATCATCATCTTTGCTTTGGTGGTAGCGATGGGTGCACCGAATAAAAAATCTTCAGATCCTTCCTCGACGAGGTGATCCACGTCGGGTCGGATTTAAAAACCAGTCCGTTTAAGTAAGGATGATGCGGCGGCGGTGGCATCCTCGTGGTGGACCTGTGTCCTCTGGCTCCGCCGTTGCGATGACGTTTGCTCCAGATAAGATAGTCCAGGAGCGGATGCAGATTGTTGTCCGCATCGGCGACATCTGGAAGATGGTGGATTGTGTGCTGGGTTCGTAGTTTGTGACAGGCGGGTATGGTTTCCTCCTTCGACGTCTAGTCGTGTGGGGGTGCCTGATCTGGAGTTCGATTGCGTGCCCAGGGTGTTGCTTGGTCTGATTCATTCAGCGACAATGGTTTCGCCTTTATTGAGAGCCACTTTGGAGGTCCGCAAAACTGCATCAGCAATGGAGTCGCGTCGAGCTTGGTGGTGGAAGTGATCGGTCATTTTTTTTCTTTGATGTCTGTTGTGGTTGTCGTGCCTTTGGCAGGTGATAAATGTTGGTGTCAAACTCAGAGGATTTTCCAGTTTTGTTTGTATTCTTACTTTGGTTGGTTTTTCTGTGTGCAAAAGCTAGTGTTGTGCTTCTTTTTTCAGTTTTGTCAGGTTGGTATACTATGAACACGCACACACACATCCTACATTAAGAATACCTCCGAGATTACAGCCATTCATGCCCATGCATGCCAAAATCCTCGAAAGTACCATGATACTATGTCTTATTCTATATAGAAGGTTTATCAAGCTTATTCACTAAAATATAGTAACAAACTAGGGAGTGCCATCTTAGATGGCAAGGCTTTAATTGGAACTAGACTAGATTTGAGGCATCGTTAAATTTTTCCAAGGACTTCCTGTCAATCTCCTCAAGTTTGAGGTAAATAAGCATGACCGCTGTCGATGAGGAGACCATGAAAGCAACGAAGGCCAAGTCACGCCAATCAGGGCGAAATACAAAGATTGCCACACCCAAGGAAATTAACATGATCCCGGTTGCCACCAGCATCAACTGCACGAAACAATTAATTAATGCACTAAAATGTATCAGAAATGGTTGATTAGCGAAAACAAATTGTACAGTAGTACTGGTTCATTAGGTGCGGTGCGTCGAACGGCAAATAGATACCTCGGGCGCTGCGCGTGTGCAAATAGCAGACAATTCGCAATCTTTGGGCTCCTGTGTCTTGTTCTGGTCCCGGCGTTTGATAAGCCACAGGTGGATCATGACCATGGAGTAGAGGAAGGTGATGGCGGTGAAGATTACGTTGTGCTCCGACCAAAATAACAAGGCGAACCCAATGAAGCAAACAAACATGAACGAAGTGACAAACACGTGCTGCATGCACACAAAAATTAGTAATCACCATTTATGAATTCATGGACGTAAACTCACATGAACACACCCAGATCGAATTAGCCTTGGTAAGTTGGTAGCTGATGATATAGAGGCATACATGTGCGCGCATGCCATGATGTAGTGATGATATAGAGACGTACATACTTGAAAGATCTTGTGGCCGTCGTCGTCGAGGTGCCCGGCCGGCGACGGCGGCCCTTTGCCTTTCGTGGTCTCCGCTGAACTGCCGCTCGGCAGCTCGTCGGGGATTATCTCCGTCATGGTATCGGCAACTAACAAACTTGTTGCGTGGAATCAAGGAGCTGGGAGGAAAGGAAGGGAGGGAGGGTAACAAGGTTGCGACGCACAACAAAACTACCTCTATCTAGTCTAGATCTATTACATGCGCTATACAACAACCTCTATCTCTATGTTTCAAAAAAAAAAACAACCTCTATCTCTAACTAACACACGTGCGTGCGTAAGATCATAACAGCCGGCCGGATGGAAGTGACGTAATTTAAGGTACCCTCTCAATCTGATTATCTCAACAAACTTAAAGAAAGATAAAAAAGGAAGAGATATCTCTCTCCCCCCGATCCAATCCAAGCCAAGCCAATCTTCCTCCACCCACCCACCGCCACCGCACCCGCCGGCAACCCCTCCTCCACAGCCGCACCGCCCACCTGCAGCCCGTACTCCGCCCCCAAGCATCTCTCCCTTGGCCCAGATCCAAATCCGGCAGACAGGCGGCGGCGGCCATAGCGGCGCATGCGGATCCGCGCCGTCGTCGAGACGGTCGGGTCCCTCTATAGGGTTTGTCAAAGTTTATTTATACTCCACAAAGCGAGACAGGCAGTTGCATTTTAGACACCCAGTCTTTCTACCTAGACTAGATCTGAGGCATCTTCACAATTTTCACCAACAATCTTCTTCCTGTTAATTTCCTCAACTTTGAGCAAAACAAACATCCCCGCTGTTGATAGCAAGGCTGCGAAAGCAACGAGGACCAAGTCACTCAGGTCAGGACGAAAGATGAAGATCGCCACTCCTAAGGAGATTAACATGATCCCAGTCGCAACCAACATCAACGTCGACGTGAACTGCATGAGACGGTTAAGAAACGAAATAACCAAAACAGGCTGATTAGCCAAATAGTAAAAATGTATTTTGGTTAATTAGTGACATTCGTACATCAGTACGTACGTAATACGTGGATTTGATAATAATAATCTGTTCTTCTGGCCTCGGCGTTTGATAAGCAGCAGGTGAATCATGACCGTGGAGTAGAGGAAGGCGATGGCTGCGATGATCAATTCGTACCAATGCCCCAGCTCAGTCTCCATAAAGGGCGGGCGCATATAAAGAAGAAAAAAGAACATGGTGAAACTGACCACCACGTGCTGCGTGCACAGTTTCATAAACAAAGAAGAATCAGTTTTAACATGCAATGATAAATTGCTCAAGGACGTACAAACTCACATGAACACATTCATCAAATAATTAATTGGCACGTAAGTAAAACCAAGACCAGACTAGTTTTGGCAATTGGGCATGCATGCCGCCATCATCATGTGGTGATTATACAGGGCATGTACGTACGTACCAGACGAACACTGTCGTCGTCAAGGTGCGCCGCCTGCCGCCGGTGCCAACAGCTGCGTCGAGGATGAAATAATCTTCGTCATGGTAACGACGAATCTAGCCCCCTGCAGGGATTCGAGGAGGGAGGATAGCTAGGTTCGTCATGTCCTTGTCGGCACCGTGGCTGCTGTTGTGCGCGCGTCGGCGAGAACGCAGCATTGAACTACAAAATCCTACTTCTTCCCTTTCAAAATAGATGACCCAACTTTATAGTAACTTTGTCCTAACTAGCTAGAAGTCTATCTATGACCCTACTCATCTATTTTAGAACGGAGGGAGTAACTGGCTAGGAGTCTATCTCCGGTTGCTAACAGAAGGCATCTTCAACGTGAGCCGTAAATTTTCTTCCGCATCTGTCCACGAACACAAGATCAGTCCGAAAAGACACAGATGTAGGAGGCCACCATCCAACACTGCCCGCATATATTTTAAAATCTTTTTCAATAGACTGAAGGACATTCATGCAAACACAGCGGATTTTATACAAACCAGACCAAAACATTTGCATTTTGAATATATTTTAACTAAAAGGGTAAAACTATGTGCACCTACGGTTGCCGGAGCTCCACTACCACGCCAGGGATAAACTACACTACTCTACAGCCGGCCGCGGTAGATCTCTTTGTCTTCCCCATATCCGGCAGCCCGCTCATCGAACTGTCGGGAGCCCCGGAGGTATATTCTTCCCTTGTATCTTTCCAATGTCCGGTTGCGCCACACAAAGGAGTGGTAAGGAGGGTGCTTCAGCCGGAGGGGAAGGGAGGCTCCTCCTTTTCCGTGGAGCCCTGACGGGGGCTAAAGATGGTCTAAGATAAAGAACCAGACATGTCACCGGCTGTACAAGCCGGCGACATGTCGACTGTGGCCTTCCTGGGCCCCAAGCAGCGGTGGCCTCATGTGTTCAACTTTTCTTCGATGTTGGCGACGGATGCAGACGCGTTGGCCACTGACTCGTCGATCTCCGTGCAGCCGGCTTCTTTCTTGCCGGCAGGGCGCGGTTACATCGGATGGCGTGGTCGCAGGCATGGGAGGCGCGGTACGATGTGACATCCATGGCAGCGATGTTGCATGTCCCGTCATGCCCCCCCTCGTGTCAGCCTGGAGCAACTGGCCACGCTTCCGTGGGTTGGCTTGGAGCAGCGAGTTGCTGAACCACACACCGGGTTGGGCTTCCAGATACAATGCGGCACTTGTCATAACCTGGGAGGTGTGAGTGACCTTTGCAAAACGGCGAATCAGCGGCTCCTTCCCTTCGGCTTATAGTCCTCTAGGCCCAATTACAATTTTCTTTGTCCACAATAAACACATATAAAAAAGATTTGGAAAAATACACTTTCTTATATAACGAAAACAGAGAAAACCAAATTATAAAAATACCATGATTTGAAAAAATGAAAATGGCTGTAAAATGCCGTCTCTTAATAATAAAAGATATCTTATATTTAATAGTAAAAATGCCATCTCTAAATCTAAAAATGACAGCTCTTAATATATAAGAAATGATATCTTCTAAATAAACAAAATTGGCATCTCTTAATTAAAAAATGGCATCTCTTATACTCCCTCCGTTCCAAAATAGATGACCCAAAGTTGGGACATCTATTTTGGAACCCAGGGAGTAGTAAATAAAATGCAATGTGACATAGTTTGAAAATTTTAAAACCGCCATGTTGATGTTTCCTAGAAAAAGTGCCATCTGGAAAAAGGAAAAAAGGGAAGGGATACTTGGATTTGAACCAAGGCGACCCTAGTGGGACGAGACTTACCTGCTCCCCGCGTGTGTGCCCATTCGTGCTCCCGCATACGTGGCTTGATTTAATTGGAACAAAATAAGGCCCTGCCCCACCCCCTTAAAATCAGGGGGGAGGTGATTAGATTAGAAAGGAAAAAGGAAAAAAGACAACCGTAGGATGAGGTGGGAGCACGGATGGGAGCATGAAGAGGGAGCAGGCAAGCCGGATCCACCCTAGTGGACATTCGCGCTGCTAAGCCAGTGCGCTGGCACTAGTGTTTTCAAATATATTACCCTGGCGTTTTTCTTATGGCGGACTATTTTGTGAATCCAACGTGGCTAGGATCCTGTGCCAGGATTTGTGCAAACGTAACCGACGATGGATAGGGGGGTCGCTGCGAAATCTCTAATAGCTGTCGGTCGCCAGTTATGATTTCCGTAATCTGTTTACACTGCACCTTGTAAACATAAATCCTCGAATCTCGACCTATATATTTCTACCAGATTAAGATTGTTACACAAAGCAGCGACATATATGGAGTTAGCAACCTCGTGAGATGATCATAATTTCAGACTAGACTAGATCCATCACATCCTAATTTGCATCTTTGCAAGCGCACCTTCCAAAAGAAAAGAAAAACTAAGCAAGTGCACCTTCCAAACTGAGGCTTGAGACTAGGCTAGATCCATGGGATCCTTGTTGCATCTTTCTCTACGCTTTTGTTCCCGCTCGAATTCCGCAACAGCCAGGATTAAAGCCATGAACAACGTGGGCACCGAGAGCGATAACGCGATAAATGCCAAGTGATGCCAATCAGGCGGGAAGACCAAGACCATCAACCCCAGGGAGATGAACTGTGACCCCAGTCGCGCCCAACATCAGCTTCGACGTCGACTGCATCTGCGTGCAGCAACAAATGAATAAGTCACGCTGAGTAATTAAAGTCACGAAACCACACATCTGGTAACCAGAAAGTATTATATCTATAGCCCGGTGGCGATTTCTTCACTCCAACCCTTCTATAGTTCATAGCTCTTCTTCTGGCCCCGGAGCTTGATCAGCAGCGTTGAGTAGAGGTGCACTATGGCGTGGATGGCGAAGCAAGGCCAATCCCCGCACCAGTTGTCCAAGGCCGGGACAATCAAGAAAACCAGCATGATAAAAGTCACCAACAAGTGCTGCATGGATTCACGCATGCAACTCCATAAAGAATGAATTAATAAAGTACTCCCTCGGTTTGAAATTACTCGTCCAAGATGTATTTTAGTCGTAGATACATTTATTTTATTCATTTTTGTGACAAGTAATTCCAAACTGAGGAAGTACAAGTGTATACGCATGCAGGCGTGGCGGTCATGTCTATGTAGCGTGTGTGGCCACTGGTGGAAAAAAGGCCTTTGGTCGCGGTTCGCAACTGCCATTAGTCGCGGCTGCGCAACCGCGACCAAATAAGCGCGACTAAAGCCCCCCACCTTTAGTCGCGGCTGCTTAAGAACCGCGACTAACGGCCCGTCCACGTGGGCGCCAGGCGGCCGTCGGGGCGGAGGACCTTTAGTCGCGGTTCTTCCGGCCAACCGCGACTAAAGGCCGCCGCAGGTTTAGGGTTTTAGCCCCCCCCCTAAACCTGTTTTCTGTTTAATTTGTATTGTTTTATTTCTTTTGTGCTTTATTTTAATTTTGAAGGAGTTTCATATATTCTACGGTACTACATACATGCATATGAATGTACAATTTCAAATAAATTTGAAATTAGAACCAAAAAGAATTCAAGAGGAATATACAATATATATTCAATATCATCGGATGACCATATACAATTTTGAACAAGTTTCCATACATGATTTAATCCATATAAAGTTCTACCTCCTCGTAATAGTGTTCTCCTTTAGGATGGAGGACTTCCCTTCTGAACCATCCAGCTAGTTCCTCTTGAAGTGGTCGGAAGCGAGCTTCTGGACTAAGCATCCACCGGAGGTTATTCCTCTGAGCATTGGTATCACTCGTAACCCGCTCAGAGGTGTATCTCCGGATCATCTCCTGAACATAGTATCCACATAGATTGGTCAACGGTGGCTGAATATCCCCAGCATTCTTAGGCTTTAACATTTTGAATTCTAGCTCTTTTTTGAATTCACCGACCTTTGTATCTACGAACCGTCTCCAAACCCTACGAGGCAAAGAAAATTAAATGAACAAGAGAGTTGTTAGTTACTTGATATTAGGAAATGAACGAAATAGGCCGATCGATATAGAGCGCAAATGAATGAAAATAATTACTTCGCAGCATTTTTCTCATGTCGCCCCAAAGCTTTGGATCCTTATTCGAGAGTCGTGGGCGAGACATTACGAGGTGTTAACTTTAATTACTAGCGAATCCGTGGAACTGCGGACACGATACATGCACAAGACGTCATGCATAACTCATCGATTAGCCGCCACATACCATGCATGGAGTAAACAAAAGAGAATGTGCTCAAGACGAAAACACTCACCCAAAATGGTAAGGAAATAGAATATCACTTTTGAGTTCCTGCTTTGTAAGAAACTGCCACAGTCTGCCTCCACGTCGGCGGGTAATGCTTCAACACAATTCCATTAACGATGTGTGGGTCAATGAACCCAAAATCATGGATGTTCCTTACTCGCATTCCTTAATCTTCATTCTGCATGTATAATAGCGGACACAACAATATAGTTAGGACATATATATAGTGCAGGCAATATGAACGAGATGGGGTAGAAATTAATAAATCACTTACGAGCGTAGCAACCGATGATAGATTTGTCGAGCTCAAGCAGATTGAAAAGCTGGAACAATTCACTCGATTGCAATTTGTACATAGTAATGTTTGAAGTGATGCTCATGTCTAACTTCCGCATAAATATATTCTTTGGCGTTTTTATTTTTATGTAACCCTTGTACCAATTCAGCGACGTTTCATTTGGTCGGGTAGATCCTTTTCTGCGCAGCTCGACGAGAGGCCCATTCTTGACATATGTAATTACTACCTCCTTCACGGGCGCCTCATCAAGGCCTAATAGTTCACGAAGAGTAATACCTAAGTTGGCGCTTGTTCTCGCACTCGTTCTACCAATCCTGTGTTGCCGCAGCTTGTATGATCTCGGGGCATCCGGACGAAGGCTTCCACTATAAGCGGGCAATCGATTGTTTACTTTGTTCCCCGAGCTGGGCAACTTGTTTCCGCTTTTTTACTTTCGGCCTTCTCCGCTCTTTGTTCTCCTTGAACATGAGTGCCTGCTGCAAGTTCACGTTCATAGTCGTTAGGCGATTCTTCGGCTTGGGACGGTGTGCTCAAAAATGACTTAGCCCACTTCTTTTGCTCATCGAAAATCTTGGCTTGGGCTCGGGCTCTCTTTTCTTCTTGCAGTCCGCCTTCCATTTCTCCAAATCAGCAGCAGCGCGCCGACTTCCTCGGCACTCGTTCCCAAGGCCTTGTGGGGAGAGGCTTGATGATGGCTCTGGTACCTTTGTGGTCTTAGGTACATAAGGGTCCGGTTAATAATCCAGGACTATACGCTTCTTTGCCGTAGGTGGATTGGGGCGGCGTCGATCACCCGCGGACGAGGAGGCTGGGCGGCGGATGATCACCCGCCGGACGTTGTGGATCGGGGCGGCGTTGGCTGATGTGACGGAGGTGTAGGTGAACCGCCACCACCACCACCACCACCACCACCGCCACCGCCACCACCACCACCGTAGGGGTGGACTTGTTGTCCTTGGCGCCTCGCTGAAACTTGATAAACTTCTTTTGCCATAGAATGTAATGGCGCTTGACATCTCAAGTCTTTTCTCCCCTTGGTGTAGCAATGTCAATCTCCGTGTCCTCAAACCCTTGGACTATGTCCTCCACCGTGACACGAGCATAGCCATCTTGAATGGGGTTGTTGTGGTGGAGTGCTCGAGTAAACATGGTAAAGCACTGCCGATGGCTACCTTCATGGACATGTTCCCGATAGGATAATCAGATGACATTCTTTCATCTCCTTTATATCGCCCACGGGTAGCGAGGAGGCTCCGGTGCAGTAATTTCGACCACCGAGAGGCTCCGGTGCAGTAATTTCGATCACCGAGGCTCCGGTGCAGTAATTTCGATCGTCGGTGCATCTGCACCACCGGTGGGGCCTCCGTGGAAGCCACGCTGCTTCTCCGCTGCTGGCTTTCGAGATCCGCCGGATGATCTTCATCTGCACCGAGCTGCATCTCTTTCGCTACTAGTACACTCATGGTTTTCTTCATCACATCCATTTCCGATGCCAACCGCGCCACAACATCCGCTTCCCGATCCATCTTTCTCTTACGGCTTCAGAATCGACGGGTCATCGCTCGGGGAACCCTATTTTCCACGGAATGTGCCCCATGCCTCGTACACGTCCTCCGTGTTCGGATTCCCGAGGGCTTTTGTCAGCGCGTCGTTCTCTCTGTTGAACTTGATCTTCCCCTGTTGAGCATCCTTCATTGCGTCAATAAGGGCTTGGGTGGGTTTAAGTAATTTGCCCCGGTAAACACACTCCCCTGTCTCCGGGTTCAGCGTTCCCCATGCCCGTACCACCAGCTTTTGGCCCTTGGGTCCCATCCTCCGTGCACTGGGCGGATTCCTCGCGCCTCAGCTCGTTCTCCATCTTCTCCAACCTAGGCACCCAAATGCGATACCCTCCTGGCCCCATAACATGATTGTACTCCTTCTTAGCCGCATTTTCCTTATTTTTTTCGATATTTCAATGAACTGCTCCGATTTCTTTTGCTTCACAAATTCTGGCCAATCATGTTTCAGTTTCTCATATTGTCCTTTGAAATCCGAGTCTTGTTCGCTTGACAAAGTCACGGGCTAGATTTTGCTTGAATTTCCTAATCGTCGGCCATCTTATGAAGAGCGAACTGTTTGACTAGCCTCCTCCTCTCCTTGTTTTCCTCAATCTTGTTACCCTCCTCATCGAATTTGTTGTATTCGGAGGTAGAACGAAATGTTCCATAAGCTTCTTGAAGCAATCTTTTTTGTTCTCTTATCGACAAAAGTGAAACCATCAATTCGTGCCTTCTTTGGCTCATTCCACTCTGGGCGGTGATCGAGACGTTGTCTCTAACAATGGCTCCGCATTGGTGACAAACTTGGTGGCGTTCTTGCGGGCTCCAGCGCCTGCCGGTTGCCTTGTCGACAACCTCGATGGTGCATGTTTCTCCTTGTTTCATCGTCTTGGTTGCGCCACGCTTTGACGACGTACTCGATTGTTTCGACGATCCGGCGAGGGCTAAAATAAGAAAGAGAGTCGCGCGTTAGTACACACATATTTATTCAAATCGGTTAGTTTGTATCACCAGAGGCTCAATGTATATATATACCTCGGCGCGGAGGTGGTTGCTACTTCCATTTGAAGATCGTCGTTTATCGGCGTTTCTTGACATCATCTTCTTGACGGCGCCCTTCATCTTCACCGTCAAGGTTCGAGATAAGAAGAGATATCATCTTCTTCTTCTCCGGTCGGCACATATTGAATATCGCCGTTTATGATGCGAACATATGTGCTTCACCGTCCGGATCATAGTTGTCCATAATCGGGTCAGCTCTATCGTCCGCCATTATGTCATCCGAAAACATGTAGTAAAAACAAATTAATTAAGTGAAGAAGGGGCGGTGGCGGTGGCGGTGGCGAAAGGGCGGTGGCAAAAGGAGGCGAGGAAGGGGTGGGAGAGGTGTCGCGATAGAGCGCGAGACGAGGCGGCAGACGACGGCGTCACGGAGAGGGAGGCGAGGACAACACACATGTATAACCTCGCCGCCTCTCGATCCCAAAAACACCGCAGCGCCGCCGCCCCTCGCGCCGCCTCGCCGCCCCTCCATTTTATTTTTTGTTTTTCTTTGGCGGTTTTCATTTGTTTTTGTTTTTCACTTTATATGTATTTTTTGATTTTATAGCCCGCCCCTTTTGTTTTTTTTTGGTTAATTATCAAATTTTACGGTTTTTTGTTAATTATCAAGTTTTAAGTTATTTACCGTTTTTGTTAAACTAATTAACTAGTTAAAATTCAAAAACAAAAAAAAAAAAAAAAAAAAAAATTCGGTGGCCTTTTTTCTTCCTTTTTTTGTTTTTCATCTGTTTTCTTTTGTTTTCTTCTTCCTTCTTTCTTCTTCTTCCTTTTCCTTTTCTTTCTTCTTCTTCTTCCTTTTCTTCTTCTTCTTCTTCTTCTTGGCCGGAGGGCAGCAGGGGCCAATGGCGGCGGCGGGGCGTGCAGGCGGCAGGCGGCGGGCGGCGGCGGCGGGCAAGGGCGCAGGCACGCGCAGGCGGGCGGGCGGGCGGCGGCGGCGGCGGCAAGGGCGCAGGCACGGGCGGGGGCAAGGCGCAGCGGGCGGAGGCGGCGCCATCGACGGGCGGCGGCGCAGGGCTTCAGCGTCGCTTTCAGGGCTTGGCGTCGGCGTCGGCGTCGATCGGCGTCGGGCAGCGGCGCTCCAGCGTCGAGAGAGGAGAATGGGAAGTGGCAAAACTGCTAAGTCAGATGTTATAGACGCACCTTTAGTCGCGGTTGGGGAGGCGGACATGACTAAAGGTACCTTTAGTCGCGGTCCGCCTCCCCAACCGGGACTAAAGGGTTTTGTTGCCGCTTTCGTTCAGCAGAAGACCCTTTAGTCGCGGTTGGGGACAACAACCGCGACTAAAGGGTAACCTTTAGTCGCGTCCGCCTCCCCAACCGGGACTAAAGGTCATCTTTGAACTGGCGCGTGCGGTGGGATGTTTAGTCCCACTCGCTAGCCGAGAGGCTTCGACAGGTGGTTTATAAGCGGCTGCGCCACCACTTCGAGCTCCTCTCAAATGCAAAGCTTACGGGCCTATTCATTACTATGAGCTCAGGGCCTATTGGGCCTTCTGCGGGCTGAATCTGGCCCATTAATGGGTTTCTAGTCGTATTCAGCCGTGGTGGCCCGATGGGTGGCATATTTTTATTTTTTGCCTGTTTTTTGTTTTCATTTTTGCTTTATTTATTTTGTTTTGTTTCTACTTACAACAAAAAACTTATTTATTTTATTTTATTTTGTTTCTAATTACTTATTTATCTTACTTTATGATAATTATTTTTGCTATTAAAGTTTCTAATTACTTATTTATTTATGTTATTAAAATCTTAAAAATACAATTATATATCAAAAAATCAGAAAATAAAACTAATTCATTTTAAATTCTTGTTTTTCTTCTGTTTTTTCTTCCTTTTTCTTCTTTTTTTTTTTCTGTTTGTTTTTCCTTTTCTTGTTTTTCTTCTTTTTTTCTTCCTTTCTTCCTTTTTCCTTTTTTCTTCTGCTTTTCTTCTGCTTGTTTTTTTCTTATGTTTTTCTTCTGCTTTGTTTTTTTTCTTCTTTTTCCTTTTTTCTTCTGCTTGTTTTTTTTCTTCTGTTTTTCCTTTTTCTTCTGTTTTTTCTTCTGTTTTTTCCTTTTCCTTCTTTCTTCTTCTTCCTTTTCCTTTTAAAATCAGAAAAATAAAACTAATTCATTTTAAAATCTTAAAAATACAATTATATATCAAAAAATCAGAAAAATAAAACTAATCCCTTGAAGGTTTGACAAAGGTTTGATACATCATTCAGTTCATCGACCAAATACAAAGTTTGGTACAATAAATTATTACACATCAATTCTTCCCTTGTGTCCCCGCTTGCTTACGATTGTCTGTATCCATGGAGCATCCTCATCATTTAACTTAATGCTTGGGTCGGTGTTCACTTTGAAGGGCGGAATTTCAGCAAACATATTATAATCTTGACATGTCATCTTGTCCTCCACTCCCACGATGTTTCTTTTCCCCGAAAGAACAATGTGGCGCTTTGAATCATCGCATGATGTCTTGATCGTTTTCTTATCTTTCCGTTTCCTCGGTTTGCTACTCATGTCCTTCACATAGAAAACCCGAGCGACATCTTTCGCTAGGACGAATGGTTCGTCAAGGTAACCAAGATTGTTGAAATCCACCATTGTCATTCCGTATTGCTGGTCCACCTTTACCCCACCTCCTGTTAGCTTGAACCATTTGCACCGGAACAAAGGGACCTTAAAGGAGGGTCCATAGTCAAGTTCCCATATCTCCTCTATGTAACCATAATATGTGACCTTTTGCCCATTCTCGGTTCTGCATCAAAGCGGACACCACTGTTTTGGTTGGTGCTCTTTTTATCTTGGGCGATCGTGTAAAATGTATTCCCATTTATCTCGTACCCTTGGAAAGTCGTTATAGTCGAAGATGGTGTCTTGGCCAACATGTACAATGATCTACAACATCATTGTCATTCATTAAATGTTTTCTCAACCAACTGCGAAAGTCTCCATGTGGGCCTTCCTAATCCAGATTCAGGCTTCCCGGGTTGTCCGAAAGTAAAATATTCTTGTGTTTCTCAAAGTACGGAGCCACCAAGCTGGAATTGGTCGAGACAAAGTGGTGTGCTTCATCGAGAGAATGGCCGTCCATACATATCGTTGATTTCCTTCCGATCGTGCCTTTTCCACTTAGTCTCCCCTCGTGCGCGATCGAGGAAGACCAATCGGCTTAAGGTCGGAACAAAGTCAACACAAAACTCAATTACCTCCTCATTTCCATAGCCCTTGGCGATGCTTCCTTCGCCTAGCACGATTACTTAACATATTTCTTTAATACTCCCATGAACCTCTCGAGGGGAACATATTGTGTAGAAATACAGACCGAGAACGGAAATCTCTTCGACTAGGTGAACCAGGAGGTGCGTCATAATATTGAAGAAGGATGGCGGAACACCAACTCGAAACCGACAAGACATTGGATCACATCGTTCAGAACCGTGGTAGAACTTCGGATTGATTACCTTCGAGAGATTGCATTGAGGAATGCACATAGCTTCACAATGGCTACTCGAACATTTTCCGGCAGAGCCCCTCAAAGCAATCGGAAGCAATTGCGTCATAATCACGTGGCGGTCGTGAGACTTGAGTTTTGGAACTTTTCTCCGCCATGTTTATTATTCCCTTTATATTGGGCGAGAATCCAGACGGGACCTTCATACTGCTCGGGCATTCAAAAAGATGACCTTCTCTTCTTTGGTCGAGGCGTAGCTGCACGACCTTGAAACCATTCCGGATGCGGTCATCGTGGTCTTTCAAACGTTCTGGTCTGCCGTGCTTCCTTTGTATCATTTGTCTTCCCATACACGCCCAAGAAGCTTAGGAGGTTCACGCAAATATTCTTCGTAACGTGCATCACGTCGATTGCAGAGCGGACATCTAGGACTTTCCAATATTCTAGCTCCCGAATATAGATTTCTTCTTCCACATGGCTGCGTGCCCGTCGGCTCCCTTCGAACTGATTGTCCGCCAGACCCTTTCCAAAGATGACTTTCAAATCCTTGACCATATCAAATACCTCAAGCACAAGTCGTTCCGCAGCTTCGCCGGTGATCTGCCTTGCCGTTGTAATGCTTGCCTTTCTTTCTTCGGATGAATTTTGGAAGAAATCAACGATGCCCAAGGTACACGTTCTTCTTACAATTTGGCAAATGTACACTTTCGGTCTCATGTAAGCGGTGCGTGCATGCATTGTATCCCTTATTTGACAGTCGAAAGGTTACTAAGAGCAGGCCAATCGTTGATGGTTACGAAAAGCAACGCTCGAGGTCAAATTCCTCTTGTTTGTGCTCATCCCACACACGGACACCACCCCACAGCTGTAAAAGTTCATCAACTAATGGCCTTAGGTACACATCGATGTCGTTGCGGGTTGCCGGACCTTGGATGAGCACGGCATCATAATGAACTTCCGCTTCATGCACAACCAAGGAGGAAGGTTGTAGATGCATAGAGTCACGGGCAGTGCTATGGCTGGAGCTCGCTTGCCAAAAGGATTCATGCCATCCGTGCTTAGAGCAAATCTTATGTTCCTTGCGTCACCGCAAAATCTCTGAACCATCTGTCGATCTTTCTCCATTGCGTTCCATCTGCGGTGTGTCTCAACTCCCGTCCGACTTACGGTCCTCTTTGTGCCATCGCAACAACTTGGCATGCTCTTTGTTCATGAACAGACGTTTCAACCGTGGTATTATAGGAGCATACCACATCACCTTGGCGGGAACCCTCTTCACGGTTTCGGCCCTCAACATCGTCACCGTGGTCATCGCCTCGATCTTATAACGCAATGCGGTGCATACCGGGCATTCATTCAAATTCTCGTATTCACATGCGGTAGAGGATGCGATCGTTGATGCATGCATGTATCTTGAAACCTCTAAACCTAGAGGGCGACAACCTTCTTTGCTTCAGACGTCTTGGCGGGCAACTCGTTATCCTTTGGAAACATATTCTTCAACATTTTCAGCAAGTTTTCAAATGCCGAGTCACTACACCTGCCTCGCCTTCCATTTCAGCAAATCCAGCAGCAGCCCAGCTTTTTCGCACCATCATCGCATCCGGGTACAGCGCCTTTCTGTGATCCTCTAACATGCGATCCAAATTCTCCTCTCCTTTTCGGTTTCGCGGCGTCTCCGTGCATCAGCAATGGTCCGACCAAGATCATCAACGGATCATCACGTGCCTCTTCTTCACCTTCCCTTCACCTTCAATCCTCCATGAAAGTATCACCGAAATGAGCAAGATAGCTTTCATCGATGAAATCATCCCTTCTTCATCTTCTTCCATTATAACCCCTCTTTCTCCATGCTTGGTCCAACAATTATAGCTTGGCATGAAACCCTTCAAGCGGATGCATGTGAACAACTCTTGAGGAAGAGTAACCCTTCTCATTCTTACAGATAACACATGGACAGATAACAAACCCCCCGCTTGTTCGCATTAGCCACTACGAGGAAATCTTTCAAACCCGTAGTGAACTCACGGAGAGTCGGTTACCGTACATCCATTGCCGATTCATCTGCATTATTATAATATAAAATATATAATTAACCATCATGCATTTGTTATGAACTACACACATGCATATTGACACATCAAAGGTTCATCAAGTTGCTAACCGCGATCAAGAGTGTGGCTCCAACACTTCATGTCATGTTTGTTTCATGCTCTTGGGGCATTTCATCAAACACCTTATGTGCATAAGAGGAACCAAAAGCAAACCTACACCCACTTGTGAAGAGAATGGCTCCAAATGGCTAAGTGTTGGCTGCTGGATGGGTATATATAGGGAGGGCTTTAGTTGCGGTTGGCACGGCAAACCGTGACTAAAAGGTGCCGAAAGCCTTTAGTCGCGGTTGTCTCGCCAACCGCGACTAAAGCCCTCACGTGCACCACCGCCACCGAGCGCCTGCCCAGCCTTTGGTCGCGGTTCACCTCGAACCGCGACTAAAGGTCCCATTGGTCGCGGTTCCTACAGCTTCGCGACTTATGGGGCTGGACGGAAAGCCTGTTTTTCCACCAGTGGGCAGCGTGACGTACCATGAAGAACATTGTGCCAGCGTCGTCAACGTATGAAGGCGTCGGCTGCCTTTTGGTGGTCTCCGTCGTTGAGTTGCCGGCGCCGGCGACGCTGCTTGGCAGCTTTTATCCATACTTTTGGATAATAGGAAATTATCTTCGTCATGGTGTGTAGGTAGATCGAACATGCGTACGCCGCCTGGCGAAATTACGGGAAGCGATGGAGCTTCTTCTTGTTGTTTGTATTTTTTTTTTGAGGGGAAGGCCTTTATGGCTGCTTTATTAACTCATATCACACATACATCGTTTACTACAGCATTGAGAATAAAAGAAGGTGTTGTATCTGACCACACCATCGGTGGATTACCCCTCCCAAAACTAGCTAACTCATTTTTTATTTTTTATTTTATTTTTTTATAGAAAAGGAGGATGACCCCCGGCCTCTACATCTGGACGATGCATATGGCCACTTTATTAATCATTCTCACAAAACCTTACAAAGTCATACAACAGTAAGACTAAAGCCGCCGTCTAAGCAACAAATTGTCGCTACACCTATCCAGTTGATGAAGGGGCGCAGATAGCCTGGGCCTAATACCAAATAGACATCGCAGCCAAGCCTAACATCTAAGACCGAGACCCCAACCTAGCCACTTGCCGGTGCAGGGCACACACTGGTCCGGCGTGCTCTCAGAGGCCGCCGCCGCCAACTGCCACCGCTCCATCTTCAGAACTGTACTGATGCATCAACCTTGCTCGGTCCAGCTAACTCATGAGCAACTATGTTCGACTCTCTACTACAGTGTTTGATAATGACCTTCCCAAAATCTTTAAGCAAGCTACGACAATCCTCAAGAATTGGTGCCGCCACTAGAGCATATCCTTCATTCATATTTAAAGCATCCACGGCGATCAAGTTGTCAGATTGAATCAAGATCTTGTCACACCCGAGGCCGCGTATAAATAGAATACCCTGGTGCATCGCTTCGACCTGGGCCGCCACCACATTCACCACATGCATCATGTGAGTTGTTGCAACAACTATGAATCCTCCATTATGATCACGTACCACCATGCCACAAGAGCCAGTATGATATTCGTCAGAAAACGAAGCATCCACGTTCAGCACTTGCATCCCTGATAATGGTTTCCTCCAAGCATTTTGACGAGGCAGTGGACTGACATTTGTTAGAATACATTGTAATACGTATATACGGTATAAATATAAACCGTACATACGTCTAGTACGCCCGGTAGGCTAGAGCGTTGCGTGGTTGTTGTAATCGGTAGTTGTAGTTGTCAGGATTCATCCTCATCTTGTATATCTTTCTTGAGGATCAATCCAACAACCGAACTACCAAATCCTGTAAACTCCTTTGCCTATATAACATGCAGCGCGTCCCTGCCAGAGGTATACGCTTCATCCAATCTTTCATGGTATTCAGAGCCAACTTCCTCTCCAACATCCAAACCTAGTCATGGCTAGCTCCAGCTCCGCTGCCGCTGCCTACGCCCTCATTCCCATCGCCGACAAGCTGCACCGGGGCAACTACCTGGTCTGGCGTGCACAAGCCCTAGCCACCATCCGCGGAGCGCAGCTGATCGAGCACCTCAACCCTGATCACCCGTTCCCGGAGCCCAAGCTTGCCGATAAAGACGGTAAGCCGACAGATGTGCCAAACCCGGCGTATCTTGTCACCCTGGCGCAAGATTCGCAGGTGCTGAGCTTCATCTTCAACTCGATCTCACCACCTGTGATGGTTCAAGTCGCCCACTGCACCAAGGCCGCCGCGGCATGGACCGCCATCAGGGAGATGTTCCTCTCCCAGACGCAGGCCAACATCGTCAACACGCGGATCGCCCTCTCCACCACCAAAAAGGGCACCGCGACCATCGCCGACTACATCGGGCGCATGAAAGCGCTAGGCGACGAGATGGCTTCAGCAGGCAAGCCACTCGACGATGATGACATGGTCTCCTACATCCTCGCCGGACTAGACTACGACTACATCTCGTTTGTCTCGTCCATCTGCGCCGCGAGGACCGAACCAATCAAGGTAGCTGAACTTTACTCTCAGTTGATCGGTTTTGAAAAGCGTCTTGCTATGTTCGAAGGTGGCAACCACTCCTCCCAGTCCTCGGCCAACACTGTCTCTCGTGGCCGTGGTGGTTTTGGCCGCGGTGGAGGTGGCCGTGGCAATGGTGGCCGCGGTAATGGAGGAGGTGGCCGCGGCAACAGAGGCCGTGGCAATGGAGGCCGCGGCAACAACGGCAACGGAGGACTCGACGATCTTCCTGAGGTCGTCTGTTAGATCTGCAAGAGGCCGAATCACACCGCCCTCGAGTGCTACAGGCGCTTCGACATCTCCTACACCAAGAACGAGAAGAGCGCCGGATCTGCCACAACCTCGTCCTACGGAGTAGATACCAACTGGTATCTGGACACTGGCGCCACCGATCACATCACCAGCGAACTAGACAAGTTGACCGTCCACAACAAGTATCACGGCAACGATCAAGTCCACACTGCAAACGGAGAAGGTATGGAAATTAGTCATATTGGTCATACTACCGTTCATACCCCTACTCGTGATCTGCATCTTAAGAACATCTTGCATGTACCCGATGCCGCTAAAAACCTTATCTCTGCTCATCGCTTATCCACTGATAATCATACTTTCCTTGAAGTTCACCCAACTTTTTTTCTCGTCAAGGATCAGGGAACGAAGAAAACCCTTCTGCGCAGCAGGTGTAGACAAGGTCTCTACCCCGTATCATCGGCTCCTTTTAGTTCAAGCAAGCAAGCGTTCGGTGCAAATAAACTGCCTGTTGAAAGGTGGCACAGTCGGCTAGGACATCCGTCATCACCATAGTGCGTCATGTTCTTAGCCAGAACAATATTCCTTTTTCTAGTAGCGAGTTGAATAAAGAAGGAGTTTGTGATGCATGCCAGATGGGCAAAAGTCACCAACTTCCTTACCCTAGTTCAAATAGTGTGTCTAAAGCTCCTTTAGAGCAAATCTTCTCTGATTTATGAGGGCCTGCCCGTGATTCTATCAATAAGAAAAACTACTATGTGTCTTTCATCGATGATTACAGCAAATTCACGTGGATATATCTACTTAAGCACCGATCCGAAGTGTTTAAGGTCTTTCATGAGTTTCAAACCCTTGTTGAAAGGTTGTTCAATAAAAAAATAATCACTATGCAAACAGACTGGGGTGGTGAATTTGAACGTCTAAATTCCTTTTTTCGTCAATTAGGAATCACTCACCACGTCTCCTGTCCTCATGCTCATCAGCAAAACGGGTCAGCAGAAAGAAAGCATCGACATATTGTTGATGTAGGGCTCTCTCTCTTAGCCCATGCCTCTATGCCCTTGAAGTTTTGGGATGAGGCTTTCCTCTCTGCCACATATCTGATAAATCGCACCCTAGCAAAGTGATTAATTTTGAAACTCCTCGACACGCTTGTTTCAAGAACAACCCAATTATCATTCTCTTGGATCTTTGGATGTGCTGTTGGCGAACCTTCGCCTTATAATTCCAAAAATTAGAATTCCGTTCAAAACAGTCGTGTTCCTTGGTTACTGACAATCTTCACAAAGGTTTCAAATGCCTAGATGTTGCTTTGCGGACGAGTATATATATTCCGTGATGTTATTTTTGATGAGACCGTTTTCCTTTGCCAATCTAAACCCAAATGCAGGCACCCTCTCCGGTCGAAGTTCTTTTACTCCCCGAGTCCACACCTTTGGATCATGGGGACGAACATGTAGTTGATCAACAGACTAATTTTCGCCTAATCCTGCTGCTAACATGGAGAAAATCCAGTTTTGTGCATGATTTTATGCAGCCGAACAAGACGAAACTGCTGCGGAACACGAAGAGGATTCAGTGTGCGGGCGGTGATCCCGAGCTCAGAAGGCGTCGGCGCGCAGCAGCGAGTGGACCAGGCGAATCTGCCTCGATCACTTGACGCCGCCGCAGAACGACGGCGTGGCGCGCGCCGGATTGCCCGCGGGATCCCCCGACAGCGCGTCATCAGGTGGGCCATCAGGTGGGCCAACCGGCTCCCCTCTTGCAGGTCGCCAGGTGGGCCAACCAGGCGAGGGAGACATGCGCACGGGCTCCCACGCCGATCTGCCCGACAGATCTGCTACGGGATCGCGTGCTGACATGGGATCGCGTGTGGATTCTCCCGCCTCCGGTGGATCTTCTGTGCTACATGCGCCTGCAGCTCCTGATGTGCCAACTCGGCGAACACGGCTGCAACACGGTATTTCAAAACCTCAAATTCGTACCGATGGCACAGTCAGGTATGACAAGCTCAAACCTCGTTTTGGTGGTATGATAACTACTGGTGAACCTCATAATTTGCAAGAAGCTTTGAATGATGCAAATTGGAAGAAGGCCATGAATGATGAGTATGATGCTCTTATTAAAAATAAGACTTGGCACTTAGTCCCACCAACAAAAAATAAAAATATCATTGATTGTAGGTGGGTCTATAGAATTAAAAGAAAGGCAGATGGTCAAATTGATAGGTACAAGGCAAGGCTAGTAGCAAAAGGCTTCAAACAGAGATACGGTATAGATTATGAGGATACTTTTAGTCCTGTTGTTAAAGCAGCTACTATCAGACTTGTTCTCTCTGTTGCGATATCCGATGCTTGGAGCCTCGAGCGCTTGGATGTTGAATCGTTCCTCCATGGCGTTCTAGAGGAAGAAGTCTATATGAGACAACCACCTGGCTATGAGATTAAAGGCAAGGAAAATCATCTCTGCAAACTTGACAAAGCGTTGTATGGTCTAAAACAGGCACCTCGGGCATGGTACTCCAGGTTGTGTGACAAACTTCAAGCACTTGGTTTTAAACCATCAAGGGGGGATACTTCTTTGTTCTTTTTTAGAAGAGGAAAAACTATTATGTTTATGTTGGTCTATGTTGATGACATAATTGTTGCTAGCTCGTCACAAGATGCAACCGTAGCTTTGTTGGCAGATTTGAGAAGGGATTTTGCCTTGAAGGATCTAGGAGATCTACATTATTTTTTGGGAATTGAAGTTAAGAAGGTAAAAGATGGCATCCTTCTAACCCAAGAAAAATATGTCAAGGATATATTGAAACGTGCAGGTATGACAAATTGCAAGATTTCAAACATGCCTCTCTCAACGTCTGAAAAACTGTCAAAGGAACAAGGAGAACCTTTGGGAGCCGAAGAGTCAACAAGGTATAGAAGCATGGTAGGTGCTTTGCAATATTTGACATTGACAAGACCGGATATTTGTTTTCCAGTAAACAAAGTTTGTCAGTATTTGCATTCTCCTACTTCCCAACACATGACAACAGTCAAAAGAATCTTGAGATATCTTAGAGGTACTATGAGTACAGGTCTGAAATTCACTAAGTCAGCTTGCAACATTGTTAGTGCCTTTTCAGATGCTGATTGGGCAGGATGTCCTGATGACAGAAGATCAACAGGAGGTTTCTGTGTGTTCTTTGGCCCCAATCTGATTTCCTGGAGTGCACGTAAGCAAGCTACTATTTCAAGATCAAGTACTGAGGCAGAGTATAAATCATTAGCAAATGCAACTGCTGAAATCATTTGGGTTCAAACTCTTCTGCGTGAACTTGGAGTTGCTCATTCACCGGTTGCCCGTCTTTGGTGTGACAACATTGGTGCCACATATTTGTCAGCAAATCCAGTATTTCACGCAAGAACCAAGCATATAGAAGTTGACTATCATTTTGTTCGAGAGAGAGTAGCTAGCAAGCTACTGGATATTCGGTTTATACCCACGGGTGATCAAGTTGCTGATGGGTTTACCAAGGCCTTATCATGGCAGAAATTGGAAGATTTCAAGAGCAATCTCAACTTGGTGAAGTTATGATTGAGGGGGCGTGTTAGAATACATTGTAATACATATATACGGTATAAATATAAACCGTACATACATCTAGTACGCCCGGTAGGCTAGAGCGTTGCGTGGTTGTTGTAATCGGTAGTTGTAGTTGTTAGGATTCATCCTCATCTTGTATATCTTTCTTGAGGATCAATCCAACAACCGAACTACCAAATCCTGTAAACTCCTTTGCCTATATAACATGCAACGCGTCCCTGCCAGAGGTATACGCTTCATCCAATCTTTCAACATTAGCTACAGCTCGGACTAAGCTCAAGACCAGTGCCTGGATGGCCATAGCTGTGCGTACTGGTGTTTGTACTTGCTCGGCTCTGACTATTTCCCTCCGTTGCCACAAGAGATACCGTGTACTGACGCTGAAATTTATCATCGCACATGAGGGATTCTATCACCTTTGCACCTGGTCGGTCAGCAGGCAACGCCTCATCTATAACATTCTGCAAGCCCAACTCAGACCAGATCAACTTTGCTCGAGAGCACGTAAACAGGGCATGCTTCACATCTTCTGCCCCCTGCTGGCAAAAGACATTGTCCGCTGGTAGGAATATGCGTGTTTGCAAGTGTACATTTGAAGGGAATACTATTATGCAGGCATCTCCATATGAAAATTTTAACTTTACCAGGCAATTTTAATTTCCACACCTTTTTCCAAACCGGGTGATCCGGTATACTCGTCTGTCCAGCCTCAGTCAATTTTAGAACTGTATTGATCTTCCCATTCTCGGAAGTAACCCGAGCGAACACTATATACGCAGTTCTTTGTATATCGAACCTCCAACTCAAAAAAAAAGTAGATCGAACTTCTGGATTTATTATTTATGGACAGGGCTGATGGTCGTGCGCCTCCACTCGTGCACAAACATCCCTTCCCGCTTCTAGTCGTGTCGAAATCATAGTTTTAAATAGTGCGCTAAGCATCTTAGCGGCGGACCTCTTCCAAATGCTATAGCGTGCTATAGCGAAGCTATAGCGCGCTATTTAAAATGTTTGTTCATTTGTTTGGACCAAAGTCTCTTAGAACAAGACCTTTTGTAAATGCTATAGCGTGCTATAGCAAAGCAATAGCGGGCTATTTAAAACAGTCTCGAAATACCGCACTCATTAGCAAATTCCCAGTTCCAAACAACGAGTCGTACGTGCACTCACGTCACGGGATTGACATCCACATGCATCCCGTCTGGGTAGAGGCCATGCCATTTCATTGCTTCAAACCTTAATTTTTTCTTTTGAAAAAAAGAAGAAGAGAAAAACTTAAACTCATTTCAAATTATGTATGCCCGTCAAATCTCTGAGCAGTGTAACCAAACACAAACTCCGTGTCAAAACTCCAACTCCTGGCTGCCTCGGGAACGTACTGGTCGGTCGTCCCCGCTGCATGCCTAAGGCCGTCTCCAATGCATGACGCCCAACGCACGTACGTCCGTCTGTTTGGATTCTGTCCGTTTTGCGTCGGTAAAACAGACATGAGCTTCCGGATGTTGGGCTCCTCGACGGACGGACATGGCGCGAGGGGGAGGGTGTGGGAGAGCGACCATGGCGGGCTGGGAGCACGTGCGCGGCCAGCATTGCACGCCCTTAGCAGGCTCGGAACACGACCGGCAAAAAAAGTTTACTGACACAGGCTGTGCTCATCCTGGAACCAAGTGTCCCACAGTGGGGAGTCGACGGCATACCTCGAGCTGCCGAGGAGGTCCGGCGGATGGTGGACGCAACGGCGGTTGATCTCCAGCGGGTGGGCATGGCCGCTCACCGGTATAGGTGGCACATGCACCCAATCTGGGCTCAGGTGCCAGTTGTTCGGGAGGGGCCGTCGAGTGGATAAGGGTGGCTCTATGCCGACGGCCAGGCCGTGGGCATAGGTAGGAGGCCTATGCCGACGGCAAGGCCGTAGGCATAGATGGCAACTACTAGTTTTTGAAAAAAATAGTCCCACCTCGCCCAGTGACAAGCAATTTGACCTGTTTAAATAGTTCACTAATCCATATGTCATAAGCTCCGATATCCATTAGACTTACTAGTAAACATGCCCGTGCGTTGCAACGGGAAAACACAATGTCTAAAATGTGAGAACAAATATGATAGAGATAGAAGAACCCTCGGGCTGAATCTTAGCAAGCCTATCTTTCGACATGGCATTGTCTTGAGATTTCCTCGTGCTTCACTACGGAATCAAAATAACTATATCAAAAACTACACAACTTGTAATAGCATATGTAGTCGCGAGTAGCTAATCTGGCGCCTCAAACGTCCGCGATGCACCCGGGCTCGTCCTTGGACCATGACCGGTCACATCTCATTTTGCTGTCTCCACAACTGTCTCCCTCATATCCATGCAACTCATGCAACATAAAGCATAAAACTATGTGGATCAACAAACTACCAACAAATGGACATAATTCAAACATAGTTCACATCGTACCAGTCGTCTGATAACCAAAAGAACAATTGTTCATCACCGGACAATACTTAAAACATAAAAAACCAGGATAAAACGGAGAGATGGAGAAAGGCGGAGGAAATCACCATTTCCTCACTGTCACATTCCCCTTTCGGTCACCGGTGCAGTTGTACTCCTTCGTGTAGGCGTAGGCGGCCGGAGACGCATCATCGTCAGAGCTAGAGCCGTCGGTAAGGTCTGAGTCGTCGGAGGAGGAGATGCGGTCGGTCATCCTCCGGACTATGCAGTCCTGCTCCTGGGCCAGCCAGGCAACCTTTGCATTTGCTGCCGCCTCCGTCGTCTCGGGCTCCGACTGCTAAGTGGTGAGTCATGGCGCTTTGGCGTTTTTGCGGCGGAGCCGCCACGTGATGGCTATGCCCGTGTGTTGCAATGGGTGAATATTTGACAAAAAACTGCATTACGTGGCACTACGCTCCACTTATACTCAAGTATGACAAATGCTAAAATTAGGTTACCGGGTTTGTTGCCACGAGTTGAATTATCCTTATTTGGATCATGTAGTGTTCATGTGAGAAGCCACCCCTTCATTGGTGCATACTTAAGCTCCACACTTCTATCGAAGAAAGAGTAGTGATGTATGGATAGTCTTTTAGCGGGAGAAACATATAATGTGTTTCTTAGGGCATCTCCAACGTCGACCGGCAAAACAGACACCGCATCCGTCCACATACCCCCGGGGGGGGGAGTCCACGCACAGTGATGCAAGAGACGACTATACAAAGCTATCCGCATATGCCTAGTTGTATTTAAAAAGAAATTCAACGAAAGTGAGCAAATTTGATGCATATTTAAACAAATCGGACATATTCATTCATACTCCCTCGCACGGAAATGCTCATCAAAGAAATGAACATATCTAAATGTACTTTAGTTCTACATACATATATTTTTATCCATTTCTCCGACAAGTATTTCCGGATGGAGAGAGTACTTGAATAATTTTTAGATAAAACTGGATGCTTTTCATATAGACCGGAGCAAACTAATTAAATTTCAACATATTTGAACTAAATCATACTCTAAACCTAATGATCGCCAACGCCCGTTCGCCCCTTTCCTGCCGGCCATGAGCAAGGGGAACTGAAACTCTAGCTCCGCCTTCGTAGCCTCCGCCTCCACTGTCTGCAAGCGGCTTATTAGTCGACGATTTTGAGCCCGCCAAGCTTGGCTTCAGCGGGAGCGAAGGGCGGTGGCTTCCCCGGGCCCGAGCACCGGCGAACTCCCATGCTCTACTCTTCCTCGTTGTCGACGACGCCCTTGGACATGTCGGCTTCGTGGTTGAGGCGGCGAGGCATGGGCATCACGGAGCTGGCAACATCTTTCTCCTCCCCGCTCTTGCCATAGACTTCGTCGTCCACCTTGTCGGTTTGCGCCTGTCGGGACAAGGCCTCCTTCTCGGCCAACACCATTTTGGTGTAGCGAGCACGGGGCTAGCCCATTGTGATGCTGACATGGACCGGCAAGGAGGGTGGCATCGACTCGTCATCGGTCGCATCCTCCATTGGGATGTCCGCGGCGCTGACCTTCGCCTGCCTACCGACCTGCCAGCCGACAACAATAATGGTGGTAACTCCATCTTCTACTCGGACGAGAGGCTATCCCAAATGGCAGTGGAGCTCGAGGAGGCCATGACGGGCGTGGTGCGGCGAGGAGAAAGATGGATGCGTCTATGGCCGTGCCTGGAGTTTAAATAGTCAGCAGATGGCAGGGCAAGCGATGAGGTGGTCATTGGCGGGCGGTAGACGAATGGACGTGTGGGGCTGGAGTAGATTCCTCAGCAACCGTGCATGTTTAATGTAGGAAGGAAGAATGACGACCTATCATTTGAACATGGAAGAGTTGCGTGCACTGGAAAACGGCGCGGGCGGCCCTCTCGGCCGACGTCGGTTTAATGCTAGAGTGCCACAGAGAGGTCGCGTCGCTTTGAGCCAGCATGAATGCAGCACCGGCGCTGACCACTTCGGGCGGGAAGGGACGTGGGCAAGGGAGGGGTCTTTGGGAGGGCCATGGAAGACAAAATCAAGCGTGGCAGTGATCCGGTCATCTGCAAAGCCCCCAGTTTGTTTTTGGATTGCGGGAAGAAAGTAAATCCGGACCGGTTGACGGACCCATACAGGTCCGATTTGCTAGCAATCGTTCAAATACACGGTGTGGACGTGTTTTGCTAGCCAAATGCCTAACTGCGCCTAATTACTTCTAAGCTAAAAAAGCGCAAGTAGATGGTCAAACACATGATTAACGTCTAACGCTTTTTTGAACTTTGATATTTTATAAAAATATGAAAAGATTTGAATTCTAATGATTTTGATTATGTAGGTTTTATTAATGGAAGATTTGTTTGATTTGAAAGATTATCTTTTATTCTCAATATTCTTTTGCACTATTAAGTGTTGGCTCCCGTGTAGGGCCGAGCGGCCGGCACGTACACCCCATCAGGCCACGCGTGCACCTCCACCGCTATCCCATTTGTCTCCACCGCTAGCATATCCATATCCATTCGTCTCCACCGAGATGCATCTGCATCCAGCTCCATTGTCTCTCGCTCAATCTCTCATTCCCATGCTTCCACCGAATGCAGGTGCCCGGATGTGAAGTCGCTGGCGCCCCACGTTCCACCGGAGTGCCGCTGATGTCTCCCCCGTTCCACCGAAGGAGTGAGCGCCGCTACCGGATCCCGTCCCCTCCCCCTCCCCCCGTTTCCCCAGAGGAGGAGTGAGCGCCGCTGCCGGATCCCATCCCATCCCATCCCATCCTATTGAGTGTCTGTCTCTTTCTCATTTCCTCATTGTTCTTGCAGGCTAATGAGTCGCTGGCACCCCATTCCAGACCACCACCAGATCCGGAGTGCCGCCGCCGGATCCTGTCCCCGTCAGGCCTGCATCAACGACCGCCGCACGAACCCTTCGTCCCCGTCAACGACTCCCGGCAAGAACCGGGACAGCGTCGCGCGCCCATCCCCGTCTTGAACGCTCCAGTGCCATTGCGGTCCGTGCTGTCGTAATTTCATTATCATTTAAAATATATTATCATGCGAATATGTGTGGATTTGACCACTTCGTTGCCTTCTCGTCATGTTGGGTTGCCTCTGATTCTCATGTCTGGTGAGAATTTTCTGTAAGTGATGGTCAGGATTTTGTTGTCTCGCTCGTGGATCCCTCATCGCTGCTCATTGTTCTCTCCCATGTATTGGCAGCCTGTTTGTTGATTTTCGAGGAGGCTGATTGATATTACGGATGATTTGCAATTGTATAAAAATTGATGAGAATCAGTTTAAGGGAGCGAGGTGGGAGAAAAAAATCGAACGTAATCAACGCGAGTTTGCGTGCGTGCGTGATGGCTGGACGAGCAGAAACTCTGTTGTTTCTAGTGTAGGATAGGGCGTGACTGCGGGTTGAATATTTAAAAAGGCAGGGTCATGTATGTGAAAACGAAACGTTTTCTTAGATAGATCCACTTAAATAAGGACTGCGGGTTGAATACCCAAAATCACAGGGGCTTTTTTGCAAAAACGCAGCGACGACGACGGACGACCAGAAACCCAATTTTCTTTATTATTAGGTAAAGATATGAAGAAAACGGACAATTACGGTAAAACTTTCAGTGCCCGGCAGACGGCCCGGTGCCCAGGCACTGAAGCTTTCACCGTGATAGTACATTTTCCATGATGAATACCGGAGTTTTTAATAAATTCAATTAGGCACTAGATCCAGCTAGAGGCTGGCAGGCATGCAACCATCGAGGGAGCCGGACCAGTCGACGTCCTCCATACCCAGACGCAACCATTGGCGCGCCCAAGCCCTTCAGAACATCCCACGCCACTCAAATAGAGTTGTTAACAAATGAGCCCCAAGTCTAGGAAGACCACAACGCGTCCACCAAGGAGAGGAAGACCTTCTGTGCCACCCAAAGCCACAACGGCCTCACATGCTGCCTCACCGCAACAGCCCTAAGGGTTCCGCCTGACGAACAGCAAATGCTGCACCGCTACCACATAGTTATCGTGTCTCTAGCCCGCGCCACCCGCATTACCGGAGACAACACCACCACCAGGCACGCGTCATAGCATCGCTCCATGTCAATCGCCGCGGAAGACGAAACGGGGAGGAGGGAACAGTCCTACCGACGCCGAAGCCAACCAGGCTTTTCCCAGGCCTTGGGCTGGCTGGGCACTACGGTTCACCTGGTCTCTCGTGGGAGAGACACGGGCGATGAGAGGGGCTAACTGTCATTTTGCTTCAAGTGTGCATCCCTCTGCTCATTAAAAAAGGCAATTTCAATGGAAAAAAGCATCAATGCTGTCGACAATGATACTGGTAGTAAACTACTCCTTCTGTACCATAATATTTGTCTTTCTAGCAGCTTTGATCTGCTAGAAAGACAAATAGTATGGTACAGAGGGAGTATATATCTTGTCATCAGATTACTATTTTGAATAACGAAGGGGCCATGTCTTCCCAGTCAATTGCCATTACAGAAAGTAGCAAACAATTTTGGAGTCATCAGATCACACAGCCACATTACCAGGTACTAGTATGACATGCTATCTTCTACTGCCGTGATCCCGATTAATCGACGCAACCTTGGAATATCTTTAAGTGCTAAATTAGTCACTGAAACAAAAATAAACTAAATAGTTGCACCTTCCGAACCGAGGCTTCAGACTAAACTTTGCATCTTTTCATAAGCAAGCGCTCGTTCCCACTCTAATTCTGCAACAGGCAGGATTAAAACCATCAATGAAGTAGACAGCGAGACTAACAACGCGATTAAAGCCAAGTGATGCCAATTAGGCCGGAAGACCAAGACCATGAGCCCCAAGGAGATCAAGGTGACCGCGGTTGCCGCCAACATCAGTATGGACGTCAACTGCATCTGCATGGATCAACACATGAATAAGTCATGCCAAATAAGCAAAAAATAGATAGAAAAACATGCCAAGTAAACTCGCCAAAAACTCATCTAGTATCCCTAAAAAGAAAAACACATCTAGTATCCCTATAAAGAAAAACGCATCTAGTAACCATATACTATTACCTGTGGCTCGGTGGCCAATTCTTCAACACAACCCTTTTCCAGTTCCCAGGTCTTCTTCTGCCCCCGGCGCTTGATGATGAGTAGATTGATCATCACCGCTGAGTAGAGGTACCCTATGCCGTGGATGGCGAAGCAATGCCAATCCCCCGGCCGCGCCCAAAGCGGGAAGGCCGGGACAAGGAAGAAGACGAGCATGATCCAAGTGAACACGAAGTGCTGCATGCACGCAGCCACGCAGATCATATATATCTTTTACTACCATCATGCACCAATTAATAAATAGTAGCACAAACGTGATGGAATTACTGGACCGGTGTGTATCAATGTATGTGTACGCTACGTACCATGGAGAGTATTATGCGAGCGTCATCGACGTACGCAGCCGCCGGGTGCCCTTTGGTGATCTCCATCGCTGAATTGCCGGCGCCGGCGACCCTCCTCGGCAGCTTGTATCCATACTTTGGATAGTAGGATATTATCTTCGTCATACTTTGGTGCGTACGTAGATCTCTGGATTGACGGGAACCGGAGGGAGGTTGTTATTGTTGTTTGTACGGAAGTGGGTTGTTGCTTCCCGCAAAAGAAAAGAAGGGAAGGTTGTCGCTGATCTCTGGATTTATTTATGTCTGTTGGTCGAGGGCCTGGTTGCCGTCCGGTTGTTTGTCCCTGTACGTAATTCTTGCGGACACGTCTTATCTATAGAGATACTATAAGCTCCCTTGAATTGAAGCGATGTGGTGCTTTCAGGATTGTGGGGTCACTTGGGCCCCACACGTAAGTGTGTGCTGTTTAGTTCTATTTCTTCTTCACTTTTTATCTTTTAACTTTTCACGTTTTAATTCATGAGCATTTATTAAAATTTGGTAATATTGATTAACTTTGTGGATATTTTAAGTTCACGGCCATTTAAAGTTTGTGAACATTTTTTTTATTTTTTATTTTGTGAACATTTTGACACCATCAATATATTTTAAATTCATGAATGTTTTTATATTTCATGGTTTTCAAATGTCATAATGTTATTAAAGTTCCTCAAACATCATTTAGTTAATTAATCTTTTCAAATAAAAAAAAAGATAGCCGTTTTTTTCTAAGCTAGCGGTGAGGTGAGCGAAAAAACTAAACGAGCGAGAGGAGCAGGGATCCAAGTTGAGCGTGCAAGAGCTTCGTGTATTGACCCATGTGAGCATCACAATAGCAATTCCATGGGTTTAGCGTAAAATAAGAACTCCCAAGAGGTTCAAACAATCACCACGGGGTTGACACGAAGGCCAAAATTATGCAAAGACATCACAACCACGCAACAAATAACTCCTCCCTTTTCTTGAAGAAAAAAAACTCCAATAGCAACCCAACACGACATAACGAACAAAAAAAAATACCACTAACAAAATAAATAAAATACAAAGCCAACACAGATAAAATTGAAAAAACTGATCATAATAATCTATAGATATAGAAAGTTAATTTCAGAGTGAAGAACTACGCTCCCTTGAATTGAAGCCATGTGGTGCTTTGAGGATTGCGGGGTCACTTGGGCCCCACACGTAAGTGTGTGCTGTTTAGTTTTATTTCTTCTCCTCTTTTTATTTTATTTTAACTTTTTCACGTTTTAATTTCTGAGCATTTATTAAAATTTGGTAATATTGATTAACTTTGTAAATATTTTAAGTTCATGGCCATTTAAATTATGTGAACATTTTTATTATGCGAACATTTTGACACCATGAATATATTTTAAATTCATGAATGTTTCTAAATTTCATGGTTTTCAAAAGTCATAATATTTTTTAAGTTCCTTAAACATCATTTTGAAGGAAATATGCCCTAGAGGCAATAATAAAGTTATTATTTATTTCCTTATTTCATGATAAATGTTTATCATTCATGCTAGAATTGTATTAACCGGAAACATGATACATGTGTGAATGCATAGACAAAAACAACATGTCACTAGTATGCCTCTACTAGACTAGCTTGTTAATCAAAGATGGTTATGTTTCCTGACCATGAACAAGGAGTTGTTATTTGATTAACAAGGTCACATCATTAGTAGAATGATCTGATTGACATGACCCATTCCCTTAGCTTAGCACACGATCGTTTAGTATGTTGCTACTGCTTTTATCCATGACATATACATGTTCCTGTAACTATGAGATTATGCAACTCCGTTTACGGAGGAACACTTTGGTGCTACCAAACGTCACAACGAATCGGGTGATTATAAAGGAGTACTACAGTGTCTCCAAAGGCGATGTTGGGTTGGCGATTTGAGATTAGGTTTTGTCACTCCGATTGTCTGGAGAGGTATCTCGGGCCCTCTCGGTAATACACATCACTTAAGCCTTGCAAGCACTACAACTAATGAGTTAGTTGTGAGATGATGTATTACGGAATGAGTAAAGAGACTTGCCGATTCTGAGATTGAACTAGGTATTGGATACCGACGATCGAATCTCGGCAAGTAACATACCGATGACAAAGGGAACAACGTATGTTGTTATGCGGTCTGACCGATAAAGATCTTCGTAGAATATGTAGGAACCAATATGGGCATCCAGGTCCCGCTGTTGGTTATTGACCGTGAATAGTTCTAGGTCATGTCTACATTGTTCTCGAACCGTAGGGTCCGCACGCTTAAGGTTTCGATGATGCTTATTATGAGTTTATGTATTTTGATGTACCAAGAAGTTCGAGTCCCGGATGTGATCACGGACATGACGAGGAGTCTCAAATGGTCGAGACATAAAGATTGATATATTGGAAGCCTATGTTTGGAGTTCGAATGGTTCCGGCGGCGGAATTTACCGAGTACCGGAGGTTACCGAACCCCGGGGTAAATGGGCCTCGGTGGGCCTCGAGGGAGAAGAGGAAGGGCCGCCAGGGTGGCCGCGCCCCCCCCCAGTCCGAATAGGACAAGGAGGCGGCGCCCCTTTCCTCTTCCCTCCCCCAATCCTATTCCAACTAGGAAGAGGGGGTCCTACTCCCTAGGAGTAGGACTCCTCCCCGCGCCTCCTCTAGGCCGCCCGCCTCCCCCTCCCTCCTTTATATACGGGGCAGGGGGCACCTTGGAACACACAAGTTTGATCTTTAGATCGTTCCTTAACCGTGTGCGGTGCCCCCTCCACCATATTCCACCTCGGTCATACTGTCATGAAGCTTAGCGAAGCCTCGCGCCGTGAAACATCAAGATCGCCACCACGCCGTCGTCTCGACGAAACTCTCCCTCGACACTCGGCTGGATCGGAGTACGAGGGACGCCATCGAGCTGTACGTGTGTCAAGAACTCGGGGCGCCGGAGTAACGGCGCGGGATCGGTCGGATCGCGAGGAGAACGTCGACTACTTCCTCTACGTTGTGATCGCTTCGCTTGGGTCTACAAGGGTATGTGGACAACACTCTCCCTCTCGTTGCTATACATCACCATGATCTTGCGTGTGCGTAGGAAATTTTTGAAATTACTACGTTCCCCAACAAAGGCATCCGAGCCTAGGTTTTTCTATGGTTTGATGTTTTGCACGAGTAGAACACAAGTGAGTTGTGGGCGATACAAGTCATACTACCTACCAGCATGTCATACTTTGGTTCAGCGGTATTGTGAGATGAAGCGCCCCGACCGACATTACGCCAGACGCTTACGCGAGACTGGTTTCACCGCTGCGAGCACTCGTTGCTTAAAGGTGACCGGTGGGTGCTGTCTCTCTCACTTTAGTTGAACTGAGTGTGGCTACGCCCGGTCCTTGAAGAAGGTTAAACGGAGTCTATTTGACGAAGTATCGTTGTGGTTTTGATGCGTGGGTGAGACTGGATCTTGCTTAAGCCCGTAGCAGCCACGTAAAATTTGCAACAACAAAGTAGAGGACGCCTAACTTGTTTTTGCAGGGCATGTTGTGATGTGATATGGTCAAGACGTGATGCTATATTTTATTGTATGAGATGATCATGTTTTGTAACCGGTTATCGGCAATCGGCAGGAGCCATATGGTTGTCGCTTATTGTATGCAATGCAATCGCCCTGTAATGCTTTACTTTATCACTAAGCGGTAGCGATAGTCGTAGTAGCATAAGTTTGGCGAGACGACAACGATGCTACGATGGAGATCAAGGTGTCACGCCGGTGACGATGGTGATCATGGAGGTGCAGCAAGATGGAGATCATGAAGCACAAGATGATGATGACCATATCATATCACTTATATTGATTTGCATGTGATGTTTATCCTTTTATGCATCTTATCTTGCTTTGATTGACGGTAGCATTATAAGATGATCTCTCACTAAATTATCAAGAAGTGTTCTCCCCGAGTATGCACCGTTGCCAAAGTTCGTCGTGCCCAGACACCACGTGATGATCGGGTGTGATAAGCTCTACGTCCATCTACAACGGGTGCAAGCCAGTTTTGCACACGCAGAATACTCGGGTTATACTTGATGAGCCTAGCATATGCAGATATGGCCTCGAACACGGAGACCGAAGGTCGAGCGTGAATCATATAGTAGATATGATCAACATAAGATGTTCACCATTGAAAACTACTCCATTTCACGTGATGATCGGTTATGGTTTAGTTGATTTGGATCACGTGATCACTTGGATGACTGGAGAGATGTCTTTCTAAGTGGGAGTTCTTAAGTAATATGATTAATTGAACTTAAATTTATCATGAACTTAGTACCTGATAGTATCTTGCTTGTTTATGTTTGATTGTAGATAGATGGCTCGTGCTGTTGTTCCGTTGAATTTTAATGCGTTCCTTGAGAAAGCAAAGTTGAAAGATGATGGTAGCAATTACACGGATCGGGTCCGTAACGAGGATCATCCTCATTGCTGCATGTAAGAGTTACGCCCCGATGCACCGCTGGGTGCCAGTGCTCGCTGCAAATGCAACTGCAGATGTTATGAACGTCTGGCGAGCAAAGCTGATGACTACTCTATAGTTCGAGTGTGCCATGCTTTACGGCTTAGAACCGGGACTTCAACGACGTTTTGAACGTCATGGAGCATATGAGATGTTCCAGAGTTGAAGTTAATATTCCAACAGAATGCCCGGATTGAGAGATATGAAGTCTCCAATAAGTTCTATAGCTGCAAGATGGAGGAGAATAGTTACATTAGTGAGCATATACTCGTAATGTCCGGGTACTACAATCACTTGACACAATTGGGAGTTAATCTTCCGGATGATTGTGTCATTGACAGAATTCTCCAATCACTGCCACCAAGCTACAAAGGCTTCGTGATGAACTATAATATGCAAGGGTTAGTAAAGACTATACCTGAGCTCTTCGCAATGCTAAAGGCTGCGGAGGTAGAAATCAAAAAGGAGCATCAAGTGTTGATGGTCAATAAGACCACTAGTTTCAAGAAGAAAGGCAAAGGGAAGAAGAAGGGGAATCTCAAGAAGAACAGCAAGCAAGTTGCTGCTCAGGAGAAGAAACCCAAGTCTGGCCCTAAACCTGAAACTGAGTGCTTCTACCGCAAGCGATCGGTCACGGAAGCGGAACTGCCCCAAGTATTTGGCGGATAAGAAGGATGGCAAGGTGAACAAAGGTATATGTGATATACATGTTATTGATGTGTACCTTACTAGAGCTCGCAGAGCACTGGTATTTGATATCGGTTCATTGCTAATATTTGCAACTCAAACAGGACTACGGATTGCTTAACACCGGCAAAGGACGAGGTGACGATGCGCGTGGGAAATGGTTCCAAAGTCGATGTAATCGCGGTCGGCACGCTACCTCTACATCTACCTTCGGATTAGTTTTAGACCTAAATAATTGTTATTTGGTGCCCGTGTTGAGCATGAACATTATATCTGGATCTTGTTTGATGCGAGACGGTTATTCATTTAAATCGAGAATAATGGTTGTTCTATTTATATGAGTAATATCTTTTATGGTCATGCACCCTTGAGGAGTGGTCTATTTCTTATGAATCTCGATAGTAGTGATACACATATTCATAATGTTGAAACCAAAAGATGCAGAGTTGATAATGATAGTGCAACTTATTTGTGGCACTCGCCGTTTAGGTCATATCGGTGTAAAGCGCATGAAGAAACTCCATGCTTGATGGACTTTTGGAGTCACTTGATTATGAATCACTTGGCACTTATGAACCGTGCCTCATGGGCAAGATGACTAGAACACCGCTTCTCCGGTACAATGGAGAGAGCAACAGATTTGTTGGAAATCATACATACGTATGTATGTGGTCCGATGAATGTTGAGGCTCGTGGCGGATATCGTTATTTTCTCACCTTCACAGATGACTTAAGCAGATATGGGTATATCTACTTAATGAAACATAAGTCTGAAACGTTTGAAAAGTTCAAAGAATTTCAGAGTGAAGTTGAAAATCATCGTAACAAGAAAATTAAGTTTCTACGATCGATCGTGGAGGTGAATATTTGAGTTACGAGTTTGGTCTACATTTGAAACAATGCGGAATAGTTTCGCAACTCACGCCACCCGAACACCACAGCGTAATGGTGTGTCCGAACGTCGTAATCGTATTTTTTACTAGATATGGTACGATCTATGATGTCTCTTACAGATTTACCGCTATCGCTTTTGGGGTTATGCTCTAGAGACGGCCGCATTCACACTGAATAGAACACCGTCGAAATCCGCTGAGACGACGCCTTATGAACTGTGGTTTAGCAAGAAACCAAAGTTGTCGTTTCTTAAAGTTTGGGGATGCGATGCTTATGTGAAAAACTTCAACCCGATAAGCTCGAACCCAAATCGAGAAATGTGTCTTCATAGGATACCCAAAGGAGACAGTTGGGTACACCTTCTATCACAGATCCGAAGGCAAGACATTCGTTGCTAAGAATGGATCCTTTCTAGAGAAGGAGTTTCTCTCGAAAGAAGTGAGTGGGAGGAAAGTGGAACTTGATGAGGTAATAGTACCTTCTCCCTTACTTGAAAGTAGTTCGTCGCAGAAACCGTTTCGAGACACCTACACCAAGTAGTGAGGAAGTTAATGATGTTGATCATGAAACTTCAGATCAAGTTACTACAGAACCACGAGATCAACCAGAGTAAGATCCGCACTGAGTGGTACGGTAATCCTGTTCGGAAGTCATGCTACTAGATCATGATGAACCTACGAACTATGAAGAAGCGATGGTGAGCCCAGATTCGCAAAATGGCTTGAGGCCATGAAATCTGAGATGGGATCCATGTATGAAAACAAAGTATGGACTTTGGTTGACTTGCCCGAGGGTCGGCAAGCAATAGAAAACAAGTGGATCTTCAAGAAGAAGACCGACGCGACGGTAATGTTATCGTCTATAAAGCTCGACTTGTCGCAAAAGGTTTTCGCAAGTTCAAGGGATTGACTACGATGAGACCTTCTCACCAGTGGCGATGCTTAAGTCCGTCCGAATCATGTTAGCGATTGCCGCATTTTATGATTATGAAATTTGGCAAATGGATGTAAAGACTGCATTCTGAATGGATTTACGGAAGAAGAGTTGTATATGATGCAACGAAAGGTTTTATCGATCCAAAGGGAGCTAACAAAGTATGCAAGCTCCAATGATCCATCTATGGACTGGTGCAAGCATCTCGAGTTGGAATAAACGCTTTGATAGTGTGATCAAAGCATTTGGGTTTGTACAGACTTTTGGAGAAGCCTGTATTTACAAGAAAGTGAGTGGGAGCTCTGTAGCATTTCTGATATTATATGTGGATGACATATTGCTGATCGGAAATGATATAGGATTTCTGGATAGCATAAAGGGATACTTGAATAAGAGTTTTTCAATGAAAGACCTCGGTGAAGCTGCTTACATATTGGGCATTAAGATCTATAGAGATAGATCAAGACGCTTAATTGGACTTTCACAAAGCACATACCTTGACAAAATCTTGAAGAAGTTCAAAATGGATCAAGCAAAGAAAGGGTTCTTGCCTGTGTTACAAGGTGTGAAGTTGAGTCAGACTCAATGCCCAACCACTGCAGAAGATAGAGAGAAAATGAAAGATGTTCCCTATGCTTCAGCCATAGGCTCTATCATGTATGCAATGCTGTGTACCAGACCTGATGTGTGCCTTGCTATAAGCCTAGCAGGAGGTACCAAAGTAATCCAGAGTGGATCATCGGACAGCGGTCAAGAACATCCTGAAATACCGAAAAGGACTAAGGATATGTTTCTCGATATGGAGGTGACAAAGAGCTCATCGTGGCGGTTACGTTGATGCAAGCTTTGACACGATCCGGACGATTCTAAATCGCAAACCGGATACGTATTTACACTAAACGGAGGAGCTGTAAGTTGGTGCAGTTCTAAACAAAGCGTCGTGAAGGGATCTACATGTGAAGCGGAGTACATAGCAGCTTCGAAGCAGCTAATGAAGGAGTCGGATGAAGGAGTTCATATCCGATCTAGGTGTCATACCTAGTGCATCGGGTCCAATGAAAATCTTCGTGACAATCTCGAGCAATTGCCTTAGCGAAGGAATCCAGATTTCACAAGAGGACCAAGCACATCAAGAGACGCTTCAATTCCATCCGGGACTTAGTCCAGATGGGAGACATAGAGATTTGCAAGATACATACAGATCTGAATGTTGCAGACCCGTTGACTAAGCCTCTTCCACGAGCAAAACATGATCAGCACCAAGACTCCATGGGTGTTAGAATCATTACTATGTAATCTAGATTATTGACTCTAGTGCAAGTGGGAGATCAAGGAAATATGCCCTAGAGGCAATAATAAAGTTATTATTTATTTCCTTATTTCATGATAAATGTTTATCATTCATGCTAGAATTGTATTAACCGGAAACATGATACATGTGTGAATGCATAGACAAAACAACATGTCACTAGTATGCCTCTACTAGACTAGCTTGTTAATCAAAGATGGTTATGTTTCCGACCATGAACAAGGAGTTGTTATTTGATTAACAAGGTCACATCATTAGTAGAATGATCTGATTGACATGACCCATTCCCTTAGCTTAGCACACGATCGCTTAGTATGTTGCTACTGCTTTTATCCATGACATATACATGTTCCTGTAACTATGAGATTATGCAACTCCGTTTACGGAGGAACACTTTGGTGCTACCAAACGTCCACAACGTGAATCGGGTGATTATAAAGGAGTACTACAGGTGTCTCCAAAGGCGATGTTGGGTTGGCGATTTGAGATTAGGTTTTGTCACTCCGATTGTCGGAGAGGTATCTCTGGGCCCTCTCGGTAATACACATCACTTAAGCCTTGCAAGCACTACAACTAATGAGTTAGTTGTGAGATGATGTATTACGGAACGAGTAAAGAGACTTGCCGATTCGAGATTGAACTAGGTATTGGATACCGACGATCGAATCTCGGCAAGTAACATACCGATGACAAAGGAACAACGATGTTGTTATGCGGTCGACCGATAAAGATCTTCGAGAATATGTAGGAACCAATATGGGCATCCAGGTCCCGCTGTTGGTTATTGACCGTGAATAGTTCTAGGTCATGTCTACATTGTTCTCGAACCGTAGGGTCCGCACGCTTAAGGTTTCGATGACAGTTATTATGAGTTTATGTATTTTGATGTACCGAAGAAGTTCGGAGTCCCGGATGTGATCACGGACATGACGAGGAGTCTCGAAATGGTCGAGACATAAAGATTGATATATTGGAAGCCTATGTTTGGAGTTCGGAATGGTTCCGGGCGAAAACGGGAATTTACCGGAGTACCGGGAGGTTACCGGAACCCCCCGGGGGGTAAATGGGCCTCGGTGGGCCTCGAGGGAGAAGAGGAAGGGCCGGCCAGGGGTGGCCGCGCCTCCCCCCAGTCCGAATAGGACAAGGAGGCGGCGCCCCCCTTTCCTCTTCCCCCTCCCCCAATCCTATTCCAACTAGGAAGAGGGGGGGAGTCCTACTCCCGGTAGGAGTAGGACTCCTCCCGGCGTGCCTCCTCTAGGCCGGCCGGCCTCCCCCCTCCCTCCTTTATATACGGGGGCAGGGGGGCACCTTGGAACACACAAGTTTGATCTTTAGATCGTTCCTTAGCCGTGTGCGGTGCCCCCCTCCACCATATTCCACCTCGGTCATACCGTCGCGAAGCTTAGGCGAAGCCCTGCGCCGGTGAAACATCAAGATCGTCACCACGCCGTCGTCTTGTGAAACTCTCCTCGACACTCGGCTGGATCGGAGTACGAGGGACGTCATCGAGCTGTACGTGTGTCAAGAACTCGGGGGCGTCGGAGTAACGGCGCCGGGATCGGTCGGATCGCGAGGAGAACGTACGACTACTTCCTCTACGTTGTGATCGCTTCGCCGGGTCTACAAGGGTATGTGGACAACACTCTCCCCTCTCGTTGCTATACATCACCATGATCTTGCGTGTGCGTAGGAAAATTTTTGAAATTACTACGTTCCCCAACACATTTAATTAACTATTTTTTCAAATAAAAAAAGGTAGCCTATTTTTTCTAAGCTACTAGTGGGGTGAGCGAAAAAACTAAATGAGCGAGAGGAGCAGGGATCCAAGCTAAGCGTGCAAGAGCTTCTTGTGCTGACCCATGTGAGCGTCACAATAGCAATTTCATTGGTTCCATGTTAAATAAGAACTCCGAAGAGGTTCAAACAATCACCACGGGGTTGACACCAAGGCCAAAATTATGCAAAGACATCACAACCATGCATCAAATAACACCTCTCCTCTCTTTAAAAAAAATACTCCGATGATTAAAAAAAGTGTTGTGTACGACGCGCTCCCTCCCCCCCTCTCCCTCCAGAGGCGCTCCCGCGAGCGCCGTCGGGAGGCACCCATCGAGCCCCCCCTCCGGCCCTCCACCCTGTCTCCCCCTCCCTCGCCGCCGCCGGGGGCACCGCCGGCCAAAGGCCGCGTGGCTGAGCCGGCCGCTGGGGCAGTTTTCTTCCTGCGCGCGGATGGATGGCGTCGCGGGCCGCCTCCCTCCTACCCGCGGCGTCGGGTCCCGGACGGCTCTTGCTCGGCGCTCCGCACCGCGCCCTTGTGGCCCGCTGGCGACTCCTCCTCCCCTCCCCACCTGCGGCCCGTGGGATCTAGTGGGCATGGTCATGCTGGCGGCGGATCTGGGCATCCCGGCACAGATCCGATGGATGTGCAGATCATCAATGGCGGGGGTGGCCGGCAACCCCGTGGAGGTGGTGGTGTAGCGACCGGTGTCTGCGCTGCTCCAGTGCGGGGTGGTGGGCGTCGGGTGGTGCTGACCAAGGCGTGGTGGCGCAGGTGATGTGGTGGTGGCAGGTTGACTCCGGCGGCGGCCAGATTGTTTTGGCGTCGGCTCGTCTGTAGGCTGCCTGTATCGGCCGTCGAATCCTCTCCTCGGTGTCTGTCCGTTTCTCTCGCTGGAGAGCTGGCCTTCTCCCAGCTGCGGTCCATCGACCGTCTCGCACCCGGTGTCGTAGGACCAAGCTGGTCTCGCGCCCGGCAGCAGGACCGGCCCGTCTCGCGCCCGACAGCAGGACTGCGCTCGTCTCGTGCCCGGCATGCAGTAGGACTGGCCCGTCTCGCGCCCGACGGTAGGACTGCGCTCGTCTCACGCCCGGTGTAGCAGGACGGCTCGATGGAGGCTTGGTGGCCGGCCTATTTGGTCTCGGTGCTGGGACCGGCCAGGGGTGCGGAAGGCGGGTCCTTCCGCTCGTTTCTGTGGTTGGATTAGCGGTGGGTCTCGGGGGACTTGGTGTCAAGGTCTTGGTCTCCGGGGCGGCGGCCCTGGTGGTGGTGGCGCGGTGCTCATGAGCAGAGCTCGTGCCTCGGTGCTGCCCGGCTGCCACGGCCATGTGGGCGGCGTGGTAGCCGGGGTGTGGCGTTCGGTGGCGATGAGTATTGGCCGGGGTGAAAACCTACTCTATCTTCGGACGGACTTGCGACGACGAAGATCGCTCCCTTCTTGAAGGCGTCTTTGCGGCTAGCATTGCCCGTCGTGTTGCTCCAGGGGAAACTTTAATCCTTGGATCGGGCGGTGGCGACGCTCCAGTGTCGTATCCTTCTCAAAGGCGCCGCCTTGGAGACCATGGTTCGTCATATGTGGCTTCACTTCTTCGCGGTGTTCACGGCTGAAGCCCCTGGCGGCTCTCGTAGTGCTAGGGAGTGTGTTGCTGCGCTCAGCGCCCATGTATCCAGCCTTGGGTGTGTGTGTGCGTGTGTGGTGGGTGAGTGCAGTTGTATCGGGCATTGTTGGTCTATGCTTTATATATAAAGCGGAGCGAAATCCTTTTTCGGTAAAAAAAAAAACTCCAATAGCAACCTACACGACATAACGATCAAAAAAATACCACTAATAAAAAAAATACAAAGCCAACAGAGATAAAATCAAAACAAAAAACTGATCACAATAATCTATAGATATAGCAAGTTAATTTCAGAGTGAAGAACGGCGCGGCGAAGCGCGCGTTAACCTCTAGTATATATTATACACAGGAAAACAGTCTTTCATAGACATGGATGGTGAGCTATCTCGAAAACAATGAGGAATCAATCTATTAATAAAATGTTACGGCGGTGAGGTAATAAGAATGACAATCCGGTTCATGGACCATCTAGAGATGACGACAAGCACCGTAACGAACAATTTAAGGCGCACCAACGTCATCCGCCATCCTTCACTGAGTCAGGTAAACCTTGTTGTTGCTGACAGTTGGAATATCGTCTTGCTAAGACCCCAAAGAGCCAGCGCACCAGACGGCATCCATCACTGACGAAGAAAAATGTTGATCGAAAGAACCAAACATGCAAACACATCAATGACCATGGACACTGACCAGATTTGGACATATCCGCCAAAAACTAAGGCCAACTAGATCTAAACAAATTCGCTAGAGACCAACGTCAAGATGACCTAAGAAGATCCACCGATTGCACACCACCAGTTGAACTACACCTGAGCAGAGAAAGGACGGGGAGAATACAATTCTAAAACTAGACTATAGGGAATGATGCCCCATTGCCATACTCGCCGCCGGCAAGCTTAGGACGGGATGGGAGGGGCAACGGTGTGTCAAGGGCAGTGGCTGGTAGCTAGGTCTCACGATGTGAGACTCGTCTTTGGTTTACATAAGTACCGAGGGTACAATTTGATAGAGTTGTATCCATCGGATTACAGTTTTATAACTCGAGCATGTCACAGTAAGAAATCCGCAGTTAGCGTTCTCTGATTTATTTGGAGGAAAAATGATGCCGCCGCAAGTAAATCAGTAGTATTTCTCTAGGGTTTTTCTTCTAGTGGCGGAAGGTTGGCCAACAAATCTGTAACAACTTTTTTTCCACATGCCAACTCCCTTACCTTCGTTGAATTATGAGGGTACCCTAATTCCTCTTCCCCTTCCCTTGTTAATCCCCATGTCCGTGAACCAAATCAAGAGATTTTAACTGTCACCAACCTTAAACTCCCATTCCCTATCTCCAACTCCCCCCAACCAAAGAAACTGCTAGAGATTACAGCCATTCATGCCCATTCATGCCAAAATCCAGAAAAATAACATGAAAACAAATCTTCTTCTTCTATAGGGTTTATATGTCGAGTTTATTCAGTAAATAAAACAAACTTGGCAGTTGCATTTTAGATGCCAATGCTTTTGGAACTAGACTATATCTGAGGCAGTAGTGCTAAGTTCTTCTAAACGCTTCCTTTCAACTTTGGCATCTTCGAGGGAAATAAACGTGACCGCCGTGGATAAAAAGACCGTGAGAGCAACGAAGGCCAAGTCATAGGAATCTGGGCGAAATACGAAGATTGCCACCGCCAAGGAGATTAACATGATCCCGGTTGCCAGCAGCATCAACTGCACGAAAATGAATCAGAAACGGGTTGATTATTAGCGAAAACAAAATCTACAGTAGTACTGGTTTATTAGGTGCCATGTGTGGATCGGCAAATACCTCTGGCGCTCCGGGTGTGCTAATAGCAGTTGTCAATTTGCATGCTTCGGTCTCACATGTCTTCTTCTGGTCTCGCCGTTTGATAAGCCACAGGTGGATCATGACCATGGAGTAGAGGAAGGTGATGGCGGTGAAGATTACGTTGTACCAATGCCCTAGTTCCGACCACAATAAAAAGGCGTACATGATGAAGCAAACGAACATGACCAAAGTGACCAACACGTGCTGCATCCATGCATGCACACAAAAACTAGTAAGCACATATATCGACGTACAAACTCACATGCATGAACACACATGCCGAGATCGAGTTAGCCTTGGTAGCTGATGATACAGAGCGCACGCGTGCGTACCTGAAAGACTTTGCCATCGCGGCCGTCGAGGTGCGCCGCCGATCCAGCCGCCGGCGCCGGTGACGGCTGCCCTTTGCCTTTGGTGGTCTCCGCAGAACTGCTGCTGGGCAGCTCGTCGTCGGAGATTATCTTCTTCATGATATTGGTAACTAAGAAAATTGCTGTGCTGCCTGGAATCAGGGAGGGACGGAGGGAGAGGGAGGGTAACAAGGTTGCGACGCACAACCCCTATATACCTCTACCTATATATTTTACATGCCCTATAATATCTCTAACTAAAAGACGTGCGGCAGATCATAACATCCGGCCGGATGATAGTTAACGTGCCCTACACGCAAAAGAAAAAAGTGAACGTGCCCAGCAACGTAATTTACACCTTTTATTCAGATACCCTCTCAATCTCATTATCTCAACAAACTTTGAGAAGATTGAGATTGTCACACGACTAACGGAACTCACTCCTTGAGATTGTTCCAGACCAGGGCCCTCCTCCTTGACCGCCACCTCTGGGATGGCGATGTCGTCGCTCGTGGCCGACAGAGCCATCATCACGTCCGGGCCCTCCCACTGGGCATGGCCGTGCTCCCGCACAGAGCCCTCGAGCACCCTCCTCCTCCTCCTCCTCCTCCTCCTCCTCCTCCTCTTTGGCGGACATGGGGGGAGGTGGTGACGGCAAGGGAGAGCGATTGCGTTCCCGTGCACGTCCGCGCAACCGTGGTAGACTCGGAGCACGACCGGCAAAATGCCGACGCAGACCATGCTCGTCCCGAAACCAAGTGTCCTCTAGAGGGAGTCAAAGGCGTACCTCAAGCTGTTGAGCAGGTCCAGCAGGCTGGCACGGGGAGCCGATTCGGACTCAGGTGCCAATTGTTCGGGACATGCACGTCGCTCCATGGCAGCGTGCGTCCCCTTCTCCCAGTACCGCCGGCAGATCCCGACCTTGATGTACGGCCGCACGCGTGGTGGGGCCACCGAAGAGAAGATGGAGAAGGCGGTCGACACTCTGGAGGGGAGATGAAAATTTCGGTTCCGCCCCAGAAGACACTCCCCGCTCCCGCTCCCGCTCCCGCTCAGAGAGGCCCAAATATTTGATTTGGGGTTCAAAAAACATGAAACAAAAAACAAGGAAAAGAAGATGTCTCCCTAGCGGAGCGGACGGCCAAACCGAACCTCCGATTCGATCCGATCCAATCCAATCTTCTTCCACCCACCGCCACCACACCACCACCCCACCGGCAACCCCTCCTCCATAGCTGCAGCATCCTCCGCCCTCTTCCCTGCCGCCAGCGGCCCCTCCCCTCAGCATCTCTTCATTTTTTCGCCTAGACCCAAATTGGCCAGGCAGGCGGTTGGCTGCTTCTCCGTCTACTTCCTTCGTGTCGGCCACTGCTTCCTCCGTGCGTCTTCTTCTTCTCGGGATGCCGGTCTTCCGCTGCTCCAATCCACCCTAGCGCCGACGCTCTTCAAGGTCTCTCTCTCTCTCTCTCTCTCTCTCTCTCGATTTGCTAGGCTTGGTTCCCTGTGATGCAGTGCTCAATCCTGACACTGGTTGGTCTCTTCACACAAGCAGGTGCACGTAGGAACGAGCCCGCGTGGTGCGCGCTGGAGAGTCAGGGGCATTCCTTCCTCCGGGTGTCTGCTTCTTCTATCTCTGGACGACGTCATGCAACTCCAACCCCCACAGCCATGGAGGAGCGCATATCTTCGTTCTGATTTGGCCCGACCCCCAATGTGTTGCACTTCTTCGTTATTGTGAGTATGTCACCAGCACCCTGTTGGTTGCTTTATTTCAGTCCCTTCAATCCAGATATGTGATTCAAAGGAAAAAAGAACTCACATTTACACTATAAGCTGACGATTTTATTCATTGGCCAAGTTATCGAACTCACTATCTAATTGTACACGCAAGATATGTGATTGCTGACCATGATAGATTAGTCCTGCACTTTAAACATGATTCAACTTAGCATGAAAATAACATTTGTTGGTGCCTGCAGTGCTTCCAACATTCCAGCATGATTTAGGGAACCAAAAAATAATCTCGTGTACTGATACTTTTCCTTTGTTCTTGTGCAGTTCCCTTTCATTGGGTTACGGAAGCAGAAAAATGGATATGTTTACAAGTGTAACGGTACAAGTGGAAGGTTTCTCATGCACGCAGGTGCACGACAGAGCCACGGTGTGAAGACGCGGAGGGTTTCCTGCCTTTAGGTTCAGGGATATGTTACCTGATGATGGGCTGAATTGCTTCTCTACCTTTTTGAGCTAGATCGATGGGCTTGTACTATTTCTGTAGCATATAGCTGACTACGGTTCCTCAAATGATTTCAGTTGCTTGAGAGAGCTCTTCAAGGGTCTGGAGATGATTTGGATTCTGTAATAATGACTTTGAAGGAGCTGGACCTGGTGGAGTCAACTCAGGCTATCTTATCAGCCACTAGTTGCATACCTCAAAACGGGCTACCAACAGCAACTCAGCCATCAGCTGGAGGTTCCTTTTCCACCAAAAACTATTGTGTTTCTATGTGGGGTTGTTTAAATAGTTCAATAGTCCAACCACCGTAAGCTTCGGTCTTCTCTCGTTACTAAGAGTCCATACAGTCACTATGAATTTTCTAGTGGTTGTTACCCAAGAGTGTCTCTTGGTAAACGAGAAGTTGCCGAGAGTGGCTCTCGGTAAGTCCCAGTAGTAATCTCGAAAAATCTCAGCTTATTTGGACAAAAGAATTACGTGATGAAGTTTTTTTTTCTTAAAACAATTTTTCCGCCATTAACTTTGAGCCCACCCTCAATTTTTGCCCTAGATTCGCCACTCGAGGAGCACTAGGTCACTCTAGCAATTGAGAAAACCACCGCCACATAGGAGGAGTTATGCCATGAAACCCACCAGGATGTGGATGTGTAGTGGAAACGTAGCATCCCTTCTATATTTATGATGCAAGTTTTTTTTCTCTCCTGAAGAAACTAATGAAGCGCCCGCGTCCCCACAATATATTTTTCTTGTAGAAACCACTATAGATTACACTGGTTCACAAAAATAAGACAAATGGATTCTTTAGAAAGATTCCCGGATAAAGTTCAGCATAGTATTTTGTTTGAATCTAAATAAACGCGCATAAAAGACCCCCCCCCCCATTAGGATTATTGGCCTAAGCGCCATTCTGTAAATAAGAGATGTCTCATCCGATTGAGCTGTTGCAATCATTCTTTCTCTTCCTTTCTTAGTAGCAGATCCAACATGACTGTATTAAACCTTAAGCAATCAGGGTTCCATACTGAACTCGAATGTGCGCGCTTCAGAAGAGAAAGTAATGCGAACTACTAACTATTATGCCAGCTTGGCCCGATCAAGACTTCTGTCCCTCGGAATATCATGAAACGAGATTGAATCTGTGGGTCTTGCATCTCCACAAATTTCCCTTATAGAAATTGCTGGAGATTACAGCCATCAATGCCCATGCATGCCAAAATCAACAAAAGTAACATGAAAACAGATCTTCTTCTTCTGTAGGGTTTATATATCGAGTTTATTCACTAAATAAAACAAACTTGGCAGCTGCATTTTATATGCCAATGCTTTGGAACTAGACTAGATCTGAGGCAGCGTTAAGTTCTTCTAAACGCTTCCTTTCAACTTCCGCACATTTCAGGAAAATAAACATGGCCCCCGTCGATAAAAAGACCATGAAAGAGACCAAGGCCAAGTCATAGGAATCTAGGCGAAATACGAAGATTGCCACCCCCGAGGAGATTAACATGATCCCAGTTGCCAGCAGCATCAACTGCATGAAATAATTAATCCACGAAAATGAATCAAAAATGGGTTGATTAGCGAAAACAAAATCTACAGTAGTACTACTGGTTTATTAGGTGCCATGGTCCATCAGCAAATACCTCTGGCGCTCCGGGTGTGCTAATAGCACTTGTCAATTCGCATGCTTCGGTCTCACATGTCTTCTTCTGGTCCTGCCGTTTGATAAGCCACCGTTGGATCATGACCATGGAGTAGAGGAGGTGATGGCGGTGAAGATTACGTTGTACCAATGCCCTAGATCCAAACGCGATAACAAGGCGAGGTGGCAGGGGCAGTCGCCGAAGGGGAGAGGGAGCTCGGCGAGGTCACGGCGTCGGTGGCGGCAGAAGAGGAGCCAGGATCAACCATGGCGACGGAAGAGGAGGGCCTGGTAACGGATACCAAGTTGGAGGAAACAATTCATTCTCTATTGATCATCAAGTGTTACATACAGGGCATATATACACCGGGCGATGCCCCAGTCATGAGGCACGCAGGCCCTTGATCCTATATATGTGGGCATGCACAACAGCCCGTTACAACACAACTCAACATACATGACGAAGAAAACGAACATGAACAAAGTGACCGTCACGTGCTGAACAAAACGAACACAAAATATTAGTAAGCACCATTGATGGAATCATGGACGTACAAACTCACATGAGCACACCAAGATCGAATTAGCCTTGGTAGCTGATGATATACAGCGCATGTACGTACCTGAAAGACTTTGTCGTCGTGGTCGTCGTAAAGGTGCGCCGCTGATCCAGCCGCCGGTGACGGCTGCCCTTTGCCTTTGGTGGTCTCCGCTGAAGTGCTGCTCGGCAGCTCGTCGGTGATTATCTTCGTCATGGTGCTGGTAAGGAACAAGCTCGCTGTGCTGCGTGGAATCAGGGAGGGAGGGAGGGAGGGTAACAAGGCATGCTGGACAATTTTACATTAACCCTTGCAGGACATCGATTACAGATGTTTATTAATACATGATTGTATGCTTTGGATTCAGCTGATGTTCTGTTTTATAATCTATGGAAGCACGTTTAAGACCGGGAAACGAATATGTTGAATAGTGATGAAATAAAATGGCATTTCTACCAGTAAACTTGTTGCCATGTGCAAGAATATAGCTTATGAGCATGGGTTGTATCTTCGCCATGGTATTCTTTTTTGTTTCCTTGATTAAATATACCCCCGCCCAAAGTTATTATTGTGCAAATCAAAGGTTCATCGTTGGACTTTCTGATTTGAAATTAGTATTACCGCATGCAAATTAACAAATATATTGTGTAAAAGAAGAACAGGACCAGAAAGATATGACATGATAGTGCCACGATTTAATATTTCTATGTATGATTCTTGGAAGTATTTCTTATATGTTTTTGGCGGAATGATCCTTACATATTTTTTTATAGGTTCTCTCCCTTTGAACATCAACCATCATTGGCTGATTAGATTTGCGTTAATCTTGATGTTACGATCTTCTCCTGTTAGTCGAGCTCAATGATTGCGTGCTAATTCAGAATCATAAAGTTAATTGTCTGTTTGCTTGCCGACGGTCTTTTGGTGGCATACCGCACTGGAGGTTATCATCATGTTTGGTTCCTTGCCATATTTAGTAAGAGCACCGCTTCGGTACACCCCCCCTCACAAAACGTACAAAGGGTAGTATGGACATTTCACAAATTGTATCCACTAGAATGTGTACACTGTAGGTTCGTACAATTCGCACATCACACTCCCTCATGGGCTCAGCCCGGTTAGTTTCTTTTTTAAGTTTTAAACTTCAAAAAATAGATGGCTGACCTGGGATTCAAACTACAGTCCACATGCACTATGAGTAAGAGCACAACCATCTGGAATAGCTAATCTGGTGCGTCTATTTACCTTGTTTTCCTCTTCTTATGCGTGGTAAATAACGCACCTGCACTCTTTGTTTTTATGCACAGTTTTCGCTCTGGTTTCTATATTTCCGTTTTTGTTCATAAAATATAAATATTAATATTTTTAGAAATTGTACAGAAACTTTTAAAAATGTTCATCTCTTTCAAACTTGCTCAAAATGTCAAAAGACGAACATTTTCCAAAAAGAACAATCAAAATTTTGACTGCAATTTTTTTTAAAAACAGTAAATAAATGAATTCCACAAAAAACAGAGAAATATGAACATAATTTCAATTCTCAATTTTTTGAATATATGATAAATAGAAAAAATAAACAGAAAAAATGAAAAGTCAAATAGTACGAAAAAGGAAAAAAAGAAACAGAAAAAATAAAATAGGAGAGAAGATAAAAAGAAAAAGGAAAAATGCGGTTCAGGACCTCCGAGAAGGTTCGCAAAACCAGAAAAAATGGTTGGGAAGCCATTATAATTTAAATTGGTACTTAAAACCATTATTTTATTTTTCCCTTTTTTCACGCGCGACAGTGAACTGGGCCAGTCAGGCGGCCTCCTGTGAATAAAGTATTTAATTTGTGAACTATTGTTTTCAAATTCGTGAACTTGTTTTCAAATCAATGAACTTTTTTTTATTTTTTTCAAATTCGTGAACTTTTATTCTAATCGATGAACGTTTTTCAAGTTCGTGAATGTTGTTCCTCCTTGGAGCTGGGAGTGTTCGTGTGTTCCAGGGCCAGCCCATCAAAATTGAGGTCCCTGTGTCAAAATCTAAGTTGGCCCTATCTTGTTAGAGAAAAACGTCCGACTGGATCAAGTTGTCGTAGGTTGCGTGCATAAAAAGTATTTTGAGGTGTTCTTTTTAATTGCTTTAATATAGATTTTTTTAAAGCATTTTGATGAAACGCCTCGAAAAAGCAAAGGTGTTTCCTCACCTGCCTCAAGTGAATGGAGGCGTTTTGGCATTTTAGAAAATATCACCACAAATGATAGGAATCCTACTATTGATAATTTTATATACTTATAGAAAGTTGAAGTCATAAAGGTTATTTTCCCTTTCTCTAAGATTACACACAATGGGAGTAACATAGGTAGTAACATCACACATATCTAGATAAAATAGGTGATGTGGCAAGCAATAAATGAAGAAAGAGAGGCATGTAGTAACATAGCTAGTTACTACTAGTATGAGTAACATCACACAAATCAAGGCAAGATGAGTCTATAGCATAATAAATAAAGTATTGCATGTTACCACACATATGTTACTCCCCACTATAGAGGTAGTAACATAGAGTAGTAACATGAGCATGTTACTACTCTATGTTACTACCCATTGTGGCTAGTCTAACCATAAACTACTGTCTAGTTGGTCGCCCCAAGTTTTTTACAAGCTTTATTATTCGAGAGGTCAGTAGATCGAGTCCCTAGAAGTGCGCATAAAACACATAGGGCGTGTTTGGTCGCTCCGTCGGCGCGGAGGTAAAGCCGCAGCGGCGGTGGCTGGCCGGGCGGCTCGCAACTGGCTCGGGTCGGCGGCTGAAGCGGCGTGACCAGCCTGAGGCGGCGTAGCCGGCGAGTTGAGGGAACGGCAGAGGCAAGCCCGCGGCGGCGAGGCGCAACTCATGGTACAAACGGCGCGAGGCAGATGCCGACTCAGCGGAGGCCACTTCGTCGGTCATGGAGACGGCTTGACGGTGAGCCGACGGCCGGCGGCTCGGGCGGGCCGGCTCGACCGCTCCGGCGAGGGCGCTCCGGCGTCAAGGAGATGCAGAGTCGGATTGAGGATTAGGGAGAGAGAGGGGGATTAACTGGAGACACACGTCTCCAGAGAGCCACCCACGTGCGCCTCGAAGCATCGCTCGGGCCTGGCTCTCGGGAAACTGCAGATTCGGCCGTTCCCAACGGGCCAGGCCCAGGGGTGCTTTAAGAACCGTGCTATGCAGGCTGAACAGTGTATGCGAAAAACCAAACAACCGAGATCCAAAAAGATGTTGCACCGCGCGGCCTGGTTGGCGTCGATGCACGCAACCAAACTTGCCCATAATGTTTTCTTGGGAGATCCCGAGTGATGGGTCTTGCACTTCGGCCTAGTGTATTGTTACCAATGTTGTGCTAATTTTTCACCGAAGAGCAGCGTAGTGGAGCGGCAAAGCACTAGTTCGATTCCTTGCGCCAACTACTTTTTTCAGGAGTTTTATGTCTTTGAATAGCAAGTTGTCCTGCTCGTCCGTACGGTACGCATGCCGGGTGTACGACGTACTGTTAAAAAAAGACCATCATGCCCATCATTATAAAGGGGTATAGGGTAATCACAACCGTTAATGTGTTTAGGGGGTATACCGAAGCGGAAGTGATTTAGTAATATCAGTTTGCCTAAAACTGAAGGAACAGATGGACGAACAATGCCTCACCATATCTTCTCCGTAGTTCCTAACGAAGCCGACGGTTACAACAAACTGGCCCTGGCAAGCACTGAATTATTTCATACCATGTCGATACATGCACGGTCTACATCATATTCATGCCACAGCTCAAACAAACCGACACACGTGTGGCCGTGTGGGCATGAGCGTTCCCTTCTACAGTGTCTCGGCATGCTCATCGACTGTCACCCAGATGATGCTCAGCTTAGTGAGAAAGTGGCATACGGCCACATCACCTGGCCTCACGTTGTGCAGCTCAAAGAACGGGTTTTTCGCGCTCCACAATGACGTGTCAAGATGGCACACGGCCATGACCTTCATGGTCACCGGAGAGGCATCCTCCTCCACGCTCGCCAGCGTCACCATGTACGCGGCCGTAGGGCTGGACGTGTGGCAGTAGTACACCGCGTACGGGTAGGTCAGGTCATGGCAGGTTATGACCTCAGCTGATGACCCGGAGAGCTTCCGTGCAGCCGTCACGTTGTACCTCCCCCTAAGCGCAGGTGTCCCCGGGGCATCCATGGGCAGATCCACGGCGGAGAACGCGCGGATGTTGCGCCTCCCGAGGAGGGACGCCGGCAGCTCGGCGAGGGACTCGAGGGAGGTGGCGCAGCCTACTTTCTGGCCGGGGAGCGTCCGTGGGTGCTCGCAGGTCTCCAGCGTCCACCGTATCTCTCGGGTCATCGTGAGGGACGCCGGTGCGAACATCGTGATGATGTCGGAGAGGTGTTCGGTGGAGAATGGGATGGAGTCAGCGATGTCGCGGGGAAGAAGCGCTGGCATGGAGGTGGTTGGCGGGATTGTCGGTGTGACCAAGGACCCTGGCCTCAACATGTCATGGAAGAAAAAGACATCTGCCTCTTTCTTCTTCTTGTAGCTATGAGCGTGAGCATGGTGGTGGCTCCCCTCTCCTTTTACTGCAACAGGTACAATGGCAAAAAAATCAATTGAGGGGTTGTATGTAATAAAATAATTAATTCTATTTCCTGGTAGAAAATGAACTTCACCTTGGTTCAGAATGTGAGGTTGTTCATCTTTCTCTTCGACTGACCCATATGACATAGTAACTTCCTTCGAATTGTCTTCCTGTGTTGTGGATCCTCCCTTCATAATCTCCTGGCCTTTTACACCATAAGACACCGAGATTTCTTTTAAATCCCTTCCACCTTTTAACCCATACGATCCTGATGCTTCCTTGCCAATTTTTTGGTCCTTTAATCCATATGATACAGATATTTCCTTTAGATTTTCATGGCCCTCTGCGGCATAAGACACTGAGATTTCTTTTAACTCCTTTTCACCTTCTAACCCATATGATCCTGAGGGTTCCTTCAGAGTTTCTTGATCTTTTGATCCGTATGTCACAGATATCTCCTTCAGATTTTCATGGTCATCAACACCATAAGACACTGAGATTTCTTTTAAATCCATTTCACCTTTTAACCCAGATATTCCTGATGCTTCCTTTGAAATCTCTTGGCCTTTTGATCCATATGACACAGATATTTCCTTGTATGCTGCAAGGTTCTTCTTTAAATTTAGTGGAACTTTCTTTAAACTCTTTGAACCTTCTAACCCAAATGACACTGAGATATCCTTTACATTTTCTTCATATGCAGATTCTTCCTTTGGAGTATCATTGCTGTTTATACCATAAGACAGTGATATTTCTTTTAAATTATGTTCACCTTCTAAGCCGTATGACCCTGAAACTTCTTTGTGGGCTTCTCCACCTTTTGATCCATAGGACACAGATATTTCCTTAAGGTTTTCATCTTTCAAAGGTGTATATGCTGCAAGGATCTTCTTCAAATTTAGTGAAACTTTCTTAAAATTGTTGTCACCTTCTGACCCATATGACACTGATATTTCCTTTAGATTTTCTTCATTTGTTGTTCTATGCGCAGCAATTTTTTCTTCTACATAATTTTTAGCTTGTAACCCATGTGACAATGGTCGTGTCTTCAGATCCTTACCAATATTTGGCTCATGTGCTATCATGGCCTTCTTTATACCTTGTTCGCCATGAGACCCATGGGCCTCCTTTAAATGATCTTCAACTTGTGATACGATATGAACATGGTTGTCCATGTGACCAGCTTCTGACTTGACTCTCTCATAGTTTGGTTCAATTTTTGACAACCCTGTAGTAAACTTGAGGTTACTGCGACTAATTATAACGTCATCTAAGGGAACACACACTGAATGCACATATGTAGTATACATATCTACAGACAAAAGTCATAACAACAACGAAAACAACTAAACTCGTGTATATATATAATCTGTAGTATGCATATATATACAGACGTGATCATATATATCGATGTAAATAAATGGAAGGATGCATTTAGACAGAATCTTTACCTATAAAATATTCCCTTTTACTGCATCTAGACACGTTAATTCCTCAACGTTTTATTTTTCAACTATTGTTTTGGTTCAGTTTACAGTACACACTGAGCTCCAATCCATTCGCACTTATACCGTTAATTATCAAAAACATTGAAATAAGGTCACCAACACGAAAGTTGGTTTGTATTATAGTATACTGTTTTCAGTGATATGATGTGCATGCCTGCCATGCCCACTGTTTTTGTTTTTGCAGGGACCATTCATGCCCTTTTTCCTATTACTGTCTGGTACCCGGTGATTTGAACTTGTTCAAGATTAATAAAGTGGCTGTGTGCAGCTTGTAATGCAGAGCTGGGGGTACTCTTTTTCAAAAACACATAGCAGTTGCGTGGAAACAGACTGACCGTTTTGTTGCGCTAATAGGTCGCTGATAGCTGGTGGAATCGGAATTCCTGGCAGCGCCGCGTCCCAGTACGCCGTCAGCGTCTCCATGTTTGTCAGCGTCATCTTGGCCGCATCGGCAAAACTCGCATGCTGGCTACCTTGTCCTCCAAGAATCTGTGTGCAACATAACAAATAACAGTAAGATCGTTACGACGTACAAGTTCGCACTTACTACATATGTACGCGCAATTTGTTTGTATATGTGATACATACTCCCTCTGTAAACAAATATAAGAGTGTTTATGTCACTATTTTAGTGATCTAAACGCTCTTATATTAATTTACGGAGGGAGTACATAGAAATGAATATCTGATAAGAGTATGGCGTATGTATGCACTCACCAGAATAAATGAGACGAGTGGCAGAAACAAATCCATATTCGTGGGTTGCTAAGTGTGGCAGTGCGAGTAAGAATGGTGATTCAAATCAGATCATCAGGTGGCGTATTTATAGTCCAGATGCGGTTGCTAGTTGCACATATTATTGCTTTGCAAGTACATCACGCGAGCTATTTGTAGTACTGATGCGGTAGCTAGTTGCACAAATTATTTGTCCACAAGTGCATGCACTTGCTAAATCCAAAATTCATGACAGGCACAAGCTGGCCTACAGATATGAATCACATGCCAGCATATCAATGTGACCAGTGACCACCCAACCACTCATATAAGCTCTTACAGTTAAAAACTACACCACGCGCTTCTCGTGTTTCTTTTTTTATTACATGTTGCACTCAACTGTTCGTAATCTAAATTGAATGTTTATATAATAATTGTTTGTTAAATATTTATCCTAATAAAAACTTGCATTTTCGAACAGAGGGAGTACTATGGTTAAGTGAATTTCAGACTCATGAGTGCTACAAGCTGGCTTAGTGTACCCATGGGCCAAAATATGTCGATAGATCCAACAAAAAAAACCGATTAGCCCATGTGTCGCCCTTGGGCGGCTCATGAGGACCCTCCACGCCGCCGCCGCCACCATCCTCTCATGTGTGACTCCTTCCCTCACCGCCGCCTGTGTGCTGCCAGGCAAAGTCCATGTGGTTAGTGGAGGCGAGATCGTCGCTTCTGTATATGGCATGTTCCTAGGCGCGGGCAGGCGGCTGATGTAAGGCATCGAGGCTCTATGTTCACCCTGGTGGCCCAATGTGGGCTCTTCCGTGGGTGGGTGACTTTGGGAGCAGCTTTCGCTGTGAGATCGAGGATCTGGTTCAACGGTGTGTGTCGTGCTAGATTGGAGGTTGCACCATAGTGTGTGCGGCTATCACCGTTGATTAGTTTGGTGTGGTTTGCTGCATGGCTCAGGGCATGGTCAACTCATGATCTTGTGGTTGCTGCCTTATACGCAACATAAGTTGCGTGAGTCGCTACTACAAAGTTGGCTACTAGTGGTGGGGGGAAAGGCAAATCGGTGGCGGGCACCGCCCCTACTAGTGCTAATCCACTTACCAGTGGAGGGCCACCATGACAAGCCGCCACTGGTAAGTAAGGTACTAGTGTCGGGCTCATTTAAGCACCCGCGGCAGACTACTAGTATTTCAAGGACGAGCTCACTTGGATGACCACCATTGGTAACCTTTTCAAGCCAAACAGGAAACATTGTCATGGTAGTTATTTTTTTGCTGATACAACAACGTTTTTGCATAACCTAACTGCCAACGAACTGAGGTCGGATTTTTAGGGGCTCCAAGTGAATGCCCTCGGGCACGTTGGATCCCGCCCACGAATCCTAAGGTGTTCGCTCCCACATACCCCTCTGGCAAACAGAGTCGATGGCACGGTGGCTTCCTGTTTTTCGAGCATGGTAATTCTCACCTTTTTTCCGTTGATGTAGCATTCACATTCCCTTTAGGCGGCATGGCAAATCATGATCATGGCAATTTTCACCATTTCCTATTTAAGGATGGCAATCCTCCATGCTGCAATAATAGCAAATCCCCAAAAAGATTGACAACTAACCTGTCGTTGCAGCATGGAAATATTAGGGCAGTCTTTTTATACAACAAGGAAATTTGCACATTAGAACATAGGAAAACCTTGTTTAATAGCAAGGAAAATTCATTTGTGACAAATAAGGGTTTCCCATGTTATTAATAGCATGGAAAATTCATCTGTTACCAGATGGATTTGCCACTCTATTTATCATTCATCTGAGAGTAGTTTTTTTGAGCGAACAAAAATGTACGTTCATTCATACCTGGACGGGAAATGACAGTTCGCTCGAGAAACACCCCAAGGGAACTTTAGCACATTATTGGGGTCCTTTGCGCAATATATCCGATTACATTATATGAATACATGCATATGCATTGCATTACATATTTAAATTGTTGTATCAACATTTATACTATGCCCCAATAATGTGCCGAAATTACATTATTACATTGATATCCATTATTACATTGATATCCATTATGACATTCGTGGATTTAACTTAACAATGAGGTTTATCCTTTAGCCCGATTCACACCCTCTCCTTGGCGGTCCCCTCCATAGGGATGCAAATCGTGAACTCTAGCCCTTCTCCTCTATTATACACCAAATATCATCAAACTGCACAACCTACACAAAACGATAGCCAAAAATGCTACCGTGACAACATTTTTGACCCAAAGCGCTCATTTTGCTATCATGACACCATTTTTTTGTTTAGTAATAGTATATACATTGTCTAAACAACTAATCTTAAGTTTAACAATTCAATAGTAACACTGGTATCACATAACATATTCACCACGTAGTACCAACAATTGCAAACACATGCATGTTCAGTTGCAAGCAGAAGAATGGCAACGAACTCTTCACCACCAAGAACTATGTTGTGCAGGGCATGGCATAGTAGTCCGACCTGATATCAAGATAAGGTTTGCCAAGAAACCTATAGAACCTCCTCCCAGCTTCGATCTACTTTGTTTGTGACAACAACCTTGAAGAGCGAGGTGGTTTGTTGACATGATCAGGTAGTTGATACATCTCCAATCTATCTATAATTATGGATTGTTCCATATTATTATATTACCAATCATAGATCTTTTTATACAATCTTATATCATTTTTGGGGACTAACCTACTGACTCAGTGCCTAGTGCCAGTTGTTGTTTTCTGCTTGTTTTTAGTTTTCCAGAAAATCTGAACCAAACGGAGTCCATAAGCTACGAAATTTTTTGACATTTTTTCTGTACATAAAAGACCCTAAAAGCTGCAGGAGGAGACCAGACGCAAAGCAGCGAGACGACAAGGCAACAAGGAGCACCCGGGGGGGGTTAAGGCGCGCTCTGTTACCATGTGGGCCCCACGTGGCTTCATCTGACCTAATTCGACATCTATAAATTCTCAAATATTTGGAAACCCCAGAGATCCACCAAAAGAAAATGCTTCCGCCACAAGCTTCTATTTTTCTGTGGTCCCATACGGAGACCTTTTCCGGTACTCTGCCGAAGTAGGAATCAATCACGGAGGGCTTCTACATCAACCTTTTTGTTCCTCCGATGATGTGTGAGTAGTTCACCATAGAGATACGGGTCCGTGGATAGTAGCTAGATGGCTTCTACTTTCTCTCTGATCTTCAATAGAATGTTCTCTTGGGTGATGTATTCGATGTAACCTTCTTTTGCAGTGTCTGATTGCTTGTATTTGTGTTGGTATTTTTCCGAAGAGGAGAGGATGATGCAGCACAACAATGGTATGTATTTCCCTCAGTTATGAAACCAAGGCTATCAATGCAGCAGGAGGACAAATCAACACACCTGCACACGAATAACAAATACTCTCAACCCAATGCGTAAGAGGGGTTGTCAATCCCTCGAACTAGTAAAATATGATAAATAGATAGATTGATAGATGCAACTAAAATAAAGGCAAATAAAACTCAGCGAGATATTTTTAGGTTTTTGATAATATAGATCTGAAACGAAAGAGGCAAATAAATTGGAAACACAAATAGCAATATATTTCTGAAAATATATGATAGGAAATAGACCCGAGGGCCATAGATTTCACTAGTGGCTTCTCCCTAGAAAATAGCATACGGTGGGTAAATGAATTACTATTTGGCAATTGATAGAAGAGCAAATTATTATGACAATATCCAAGACAATGATCGTGTATATAGGCATCACATCCAAGATTAGTAGACCAAAATGATTCTGCATCTACTACTACTACTCCACACACGACCACTATCCAACATGCATCTACAGTATTAAGTTCATGGAGAAACGGAATAATGCAGTAAGAATGATGACATGATGTAGAGAAGATATATTCATGTAGGAATAGACTCCATCATTTTATCCTTAATAGCAAAGATACATGTTTGCCTCGCTACCACTTCTGTCACTGGGTGAGGGCACCGCAAGACCAAACCCATCACAAAGCACCTCTTCCCGTTGCAAGATAAATCAATCAAGTTGTCAAACAAAACCGAAATATCGAAGAAGAAATACGAGGCTATATAATCATGTATGGATATTTATATATATGATTGATAACCCACAAGTATAGGGGATCACAACAGTTTTCGAGGGTAGAGTATTCAACCCAAATTTATTTATTCGACACAAGGGGAGCCAAAGAATATTCTCAAGTATTAGCAGTTGAGTTGTCAATTCAACCACACCTGGATAACTTAGTATCTGCAACAAAGTATTTAGTAGCAAAGTAGTATGGAAGTAACGGTAACAGTAGCAGAAGTAGTAGTAGCAGTTTGGTAGTAATTGTAATAGTAGCAACGGTAAAGTAACTAAGCAAAGAGCAATATGTGAAAAGCTCGTAGGCATTGGATCAGTGATGGATAACTATGTCGGATGCGATTCCTCATGTAATGGTTATAAAATAGGGTGACACAGAACTAGCTCCAGTTCATCAATGTAATGTAGGCATGTATTCCGAATATAGTCATACGTGCTTATGGAAAATAACTTGCATGACATCTTTTGTCCTACCCTCCCGTGGCAGCGGGGTCATATTGGAAACTAAGGGATATTAAGGCCTCCTTTTAATAGAGTACCAGACCAAAGCATTAGCACTTAGTGAATACATGAACTCCTCAAACTACGGTCATCACCGGTAAGTATCCCGATTATTGTCACTTCGGGGTTAATGGCTCATAACACATAATAGGTGACTATAGACTTGCAAGATATGACCAAGAACTCACATATATTCATGAAAACATAATAGGTGCAGATGTGAAATCATGGCACTCGGGCCCTAGTGACAAGCATTAAGCATAGCAAAGTCATAGCAACATCAATCTCAGAACATAGTGGATACTAGGGATCAAACCCTAACAAAACTAACTCGATTACATGGTAAATCTCATCCAACCCATCACTGTCCAGCAAGCCTACGATGGAATTACTCACGCACGACGGTGAGCATCATGAAATTGGTGATGGAGGAAGGTTGATGATGACGACGGCGACGGATTCCCCCCTCTAGAGCCCCGAACGGACTCCAGATCAGCCCTCCCGAGAGAGTTTAGGGCTTGGCGGCGGTTACGTATCATAAAACGCGATGAATCCTTCTCTCTGATTTTTTTCTCCCCGAACGTGAATATATGGAGTTGGAGTTGAGGTCGGTGGAGCACCAGGGAGCCCACGAGGCAGGGGCGCGCCCTAGGGGTGTGGGCCCCCTGGTGCTAATTCTTTCGCCAATATTTTTTATTAATTCCAAAAAGTTGCTCCGTGGATTTTCAGGTCATTCCGAGAACTTTTATTTCTGCACAAAAATAACACCATGGCAGTTTTGCTGAAAACAGCATCAGTCTAGGTTAGTTCCATTCAAATCATGCAAGTTAGAGTCCAAAACAAGGGCAAAAGTGTTTGGAAAAGTAGATACGACGGAGACGTATCAACTCCCCCAAGCTTAAACCTTTGCTTGTCCTCAAGCAATTCAGTTGACAAACTGAAAGTGATAAAGAAAAACTTTTACAAACTCTGTTTGCTCTTGTTGTTGCAAATATGTAAAGCCAGCATTCAAGTTTTCAGTAAAGATTATGAACTAACCATATTCAAAATAACACTTAGGTCTCATGTTTACTCATATCAATGGCACAATCAACTAGCGAGCAATAATAATAAATCTTGGATGACAACACTTTCTCAAAATAATCATAATATGATATAACAAGATGGTATCTTGCTAGCCCTTTTTGAGACCGCAAAACATAAATGCAGAGCACCTCCTAAGATCAAGGACTGACTACACATTTTAATTCATGGTAAAAGAGATCTAGTCATAGTCATACTTGATATAAATTAATAGCAATGCATGCAAATGATAGCGGTGCTCTCCAGCGGGTGCTTTTTAATAAGAGGGTGATGACTCAACATAAAAGGAAATAGATAGGCCCTTCGCAGAGGGAAGCAGGGATTTGTAGAGGTGCTAGAGCTCGATTTTGAAACAGAGATAAATAACATTTTGAGCGGTATAATTTCATTGTCAACATAACAACTGAGAGATCTCGATATCTTTCATGCTACACACTTTATAGGCGGTTCCCAAACAGAAAGGTAAAGTTTATACTCCCTCACCACCAACAATCATCAATCCATGGCTTGCCCGAAACAACAGGTGCCTCCAACTAACATCAATCCTGGGGGAGTTTTGTTTGCAATTATTTTGATTTGATTTGAGCATGGGACTGGGCATCCCGGTAACCAACCATTTTCTCATGAATGAGGAGCGGAGTCCACTCCTCTTGAGAATAACCCGCCTAACATGGAAAACATAGACAACCCTAGTAGATACACGAGCTAATCGAGCATACAAAACAAAATTTCATTTGAAGGTTTAGAGTTTGGCACATACAAATTTACTTGGAACGGCAGGTAGATACCGCATATAGGAAGGTATGGTGGACTCGTATGGAATAACTTTGGGGTTTATGGAAGTGGATGCACAAGCAGTATTCCCGCTTAGTACAAGTGAAGGCTAGAAAGAGACTGGGAAAGCGACCAACTAGAGAGCGACAACAGTCATGAACATGCATTACAATTAATCAATACTGAGTGCAAGCATGAGTAGGATATAATCCACCATGAACATAAATATCGTGAAGGCTATGTTGATTTTGTTTCAACTACATGCATGAACATGTGCCAAGTCAAGTCACTTGAATCATTCAAAGTAGGATACCACCCTATCATACCACATCACGGTCATTTTAAAAGCATGTTGGCACGCAAGGTAAACCATTATAAACTCCTAGATAATTAAGCATGGCATAAGCAACTATAATCTCTAATTGTCATTACAAACATGTTTATTCATAATAGGCTGAATCAGGAATGATGAACTAATCATATTTACAAAAACAAGAGAGGTCGAGTTCATACCATGTTCTCTCATCTCAATCATTTCATCATATATCGTCATTATTGCCTTTCACTTGCACGACCGAACGGTGTGGATAATAATAATAGCACATGCATTTGACTAAGCTGGAATCTGCAAGCATTCAATTTAAGGGAGAATACAAGGTAATATGGGCTCTCGGTTAAATCAACAATAATGCATATGTGAGCCACTCAACATTTTCATCATGGTCTTCTCCTCTCGACCCCCAAAGAAAAGAAAAGAAATAAAACTATTTACACGGGAAAGCTCCCAACAAGAAAAAGAAGAAGGAGAAATCTTTTTGGGTTTTCTTTTAGTTACTACTACTACGAGCATGGAAAGTAAACTAGCTAAAAGCTACTACTAAATTTTTTTGATTTTTCTTAAGGTTATTCAAACACAAAAGAAGAAGGCAAGAAAAAGAAAATAAACTAGCATGGATAGTAAAATGGAAAAGTATGAGCACCGACAACTAGAATGAGTGTGTGAACATGAATGTAATGTCGGTGAGAAATACATACTCCCCCAAGCTTAGGCTTTTGGCCTAAGTTGGTCTATGCCCATGGATCAGAGCTACTCTCTCCGGTGTACACAGGAGTGTCATCTGAGTACCACTGGCTGGCAATCTCCTCCGGATTCCACTAATAAAAGGACAGTCGATAAGGGTCAAGTGGTGGTTCTGGTTCAGGCTCTGGAGCTGATGTCTGGCCCCGGTACACGTAAATGGCCTCCGGTAAGACGATAAATGTGCGTGAAGATAAGTCAAACAAAGAGGGTGTAGGAAGAATAATAGTCTCACTGTGAGTTTTATGAAATCTTATATTATACTTGAGCATCTTCTAATCATTAATAACAATAAACTCATGTGCTACCATGCTCTTATAATCTAGAAAAGTAGGGGGCAGCAGTTTTTCCTCTTTCTCATAAAGCCTAATAGGTATCCTGAAGTGTTTAGCAAGGCGTGAAGCATAGATACCTCCAAAGATTGGGCCTTTGTACGGTTCATACTTAATCGTTTAGCAACGATAGCACTTAAACTAACAGTGTTATCACGAAATAAAGCATGGAACAAAATAACAATATCAGGAACACTAAGGTTTCCACAGTTCCCGCGGCCAATTAAGCATCTACTAGCAAATATTGCAATGTAACGTAGAACAGGAAAGTGTATGCTAGTAATTCTTGCATGGGAAACCTTCCTCGTTTCCCCTACAGTAATCATATCAATAAATCCATCCACATCTCTACGATGTGGTTCCTCTATGCTGCCCCCGAAGGGTATCTTGCAAACCGCACAAAATTCACATAGTGACATCTCCCTAACCTTATCATATAAATGAAACTCCACTGAAGGAGGAGATTTCTTAGTATGAAAGTAAAAATTCTGCACGAAAGTATTAGTGAGTAGGATAAACTGATCAAGTTGGTCGTGGAGAAAGTCGGTGAGGCCTGCATTCTCAGCCAAAGAATAAAAATCATCATGAATCCTGGCTGCTCTCAAGAACTCACCACAAGGCCATTAACACGACCGAACTTCTGCGACGCGAGGGAGATTATACTTGGACTTCTTATTCTCCTTACCTTGTTTATGCTTCGAGCTTTGGCTCGAAGAGCCCTTCAAAAATCTCTTTATCATTTTCTAAAAATTTCTGCAATTTTTAGTAACTCAAAATAAAAGTGAACCGAACTCAACAAAATTGATAGCAACAAGTCCTACAAGTGCCTAGAGACTATATCATGCATTACAACTACTTGGGACCATATAAATTTGACATGCAAGCTCAAGAACAGAGTCATCTATGCAGTAAAAATTTGCAATGAATGAAGCACTAGAACAAAAACCAATTGGACTATTGGAGGAGTCACATACCAAAGAACAATCCCCCAAAGTAGTTTTGTGAAAGGAGCTTTGAGCAAGGAGATCGAAAATGGTAGCAAAATGAGCTAGAACTCGTGCTTGAGCTGGTTGGTGATTTTTTTGGGAGGAAGATGAAGTGTGGTTGTGCAGGAATAAGTGGAGGGGGGCCACCATGGGACCATGAGGCAGGGGCACGCCCCATGGGGGTGGGCACGCCCTGGACCCTCGTGGCCAGGTTCTTGCTCCCTCTGCTGTGTTCTCAGTGCTAGATATTCTCAAATATTGCAGAAAAAATCATCTTTAATTTTCGAGGCATTTGGAGAACTTTTATTTTCAGGGTATTTTTTATTGCACGGATAATTCAGGAATCAAACAGAAAATGCTATTTTTGCTTTATTTAATCTAAATAACAGAAAGTAAAAGGAGGGTGCAGAAGGTGGTGCTTTCTAACTTCATCCATCTCATGCTCATCAAAAGGAATCCACTAACAAGGTTGATCAAGTCTTGTTAACAAACTCATTCCGAATTATCGGAGAAATTTCGAATAACACTAGTTTACCTCAAGGGGGATATGCATGATACGTCTCCAACGTATCTATAATTTTTTATTGTTCCATGCTATTATATTACCCTTTTTGGATGTTTATGGGCTTTATCTTACATATTCATATCATTTTTGGGACTAACCTACTGACTAGAGGCCCAGCCCGTATTGCTGTTTTTTTGCCTATTTCAGTATTTTGAAGAAAAAGAATATCAAACGGAGTCCAAACGGAATGAAACCTTCGGGAGCGTGATTTTTGGAACGAACATGATCCGAAGAACTTGGAGTGCAAGTCAAGAAGCGAACGAGGCGGCCAGGAGACAAGAGGGTGCGCCCACCCCTCCTGGGCGCGCCCCCTGTCTCCTGGGCTCCACGAGCGCCAACCGACGTACTTCTTCTTCCTATATATACCTATGTACCCCAAAAACATCCAGGGAGCGAACGAAAAACAATTTCCACCGCCGTAACCTTCTGTATCCGTGAGATCCCATCTTGGAGCCTTCACCGGCGTTCCGCCGGAGGGGGAATCGACCATGGAGGGCTTCTACATCAACACCATAGCCCCTCCAATGAGTTGTGAGTAGTTTACCATAGACCTTCGGGTCCATAGTTATTAGCTAGATGGCTTCTTCTCTCTTTTTGGATCTCAATACAATGTTCTCCCCCTCTCTTGTGGAGATCTATTCGATGTAAACTCTTTGCGGTGTGTTTGTCGAGATCCGATGAATTGTGAGTTTATGATCAAGTTTATCTATGAGAAATATTTGAATCTTCTCTAAATTCCTTTATGTATGATCGAGTTATCTCTGTAAGTCTCTTCGAATTATCAGTTTGGTTTGGCCTACTAGATTGGTCTTTCTTGCCATGGGAGAAGTGCTTAGCTTTGGGTTCAATCTTGCGGTGTCCTTACCAAGTGACAGAAAGGGTTGCAAGGCACGTACTGTATTGTTGCCATCGAGGATAAAAAGATGGGGTTTATATCATATTGCTTGCGTTTATCCCTCTACATCATGTCATCTTTCTTAATGCGCTACTCCGTTCTTATGAACTTAATACTCTAAATGCATGCTGGATATCGGTCGATGTGTGGAGTAATAGTAGTAGATGCAGGCAGGAGTCGATCTACTTGTCGCAGACGTGATGCCTATATACATGATCATGCCTAGATAATCTCATAATTATTCGCTTTTTTATCAATTGCTCGACAGTAATTTGCTCACCCACCGTAATACTTATGTTATCTTGAGAGAAGCCACTAGTGAAACCTATGGCCCCCGGGTCTATCTTTTATCATATAAGCTTTCAATCTACTTTTATTTGCATCTTTACTTTTTGCATCTATATTATAATATACCAAAAATATATTTATCTTATCATACTATCTCTATCAGATCTCACTTTCGCAAGTGGCCGTGAAGGGATTGACAACCCCTTTATTGCCTTGGTTGCGAGTTCTTTGTTTGTTTGTGTAGGTGCGTGGGACTTTTGAGGAGCCTTCTACTGGATTGATACCTTGGTTCTCAAAAACTGAGGGAAATACTTACGCTACTTTGCTGCATCACCCTTTCATCCTCAAGGAAAACTAACGCAAGCTCAAGACGTAGCAATGCACATCCCCAATAATAAGAATATCATATTTCTTCTTGACAGTAGGAAGAGGAAATTCAAAACCCCCAATAATAATAGTTGGAATTTTTCCAATAGAATTGATACTGTGAACTTGAGGTTGTTTCCTCGGAAAGTGTACCGTATGCTCATTACCATTAACATGAATAGTGACATTGCCTTTGTTGCAATCAATAACAGCCCCTGCGGTATTCAAAAAGGGTCTAGCAAGGATAATCAACATACTATCGTCCTCGGGAATATCAAGAATAACAAAGTCCGTTAAAATAGTAACATGTGCAACCACAACAGGCACATCCTCACAAATACCGACGGGTATAGCAGTTAATTTATCGGTCATTTGCAAAGATATTTTGGTAGGTGTCAACTTATTCAATTCAAGTCTACGATATAAAGAGAGAGGCATAACACCAACACCGGCTCCAAGATCACATAAAGCAGTTTGAACATAGTTTCTTTTAATGGAGCATGCTATAGTTGGTACTCTTGTATCTCCAAGTTTCTTAGGTGTTCCACCCTTAAAAGTAGAATTAGCAAGCATGGTGGAAATTTCAGCTTCAGGTATCTTTCTTTTATTTGTAACAATATCTTTCATGTGCTTAGCATAAGGATTCATTTTGAGAAAATCAGTCAAACGCATACGCAAAAAGATATGTCTAATCATTTCAGCAAAGCGCTCAAAATCCTCATCATCCTTTTTCTTGGATGGCTTAGGAGGAAAAGGCATGGGTATCTGAACCCATGGTTCTCTTTCCTTACCGTGCTTCCTAGCAATGAAGTCTCTCTTATCATAATGTTGATTCTTTGATTGTGGGTTATCAATCTCAACATCAGGTTGCGTTTCAGCATCAGAAATAGAAATATCATTAGGATTCTCAGGTGTATCTACAACAGTTTCACTAGAAGTATGCAAAGTCCTACCATCTTTTTTTTCTTCCTCTTAGAAGGACTAGGTGCATGAACATTATTTCTCTGAGAATCTTGCTCAATTCTCTTAGGATGGCTGATACGTCTCCGTCGTATCTACTTTTCCAAACACTTTTGCCCTTGTTTTGGACTCTAACTTGTATGATTTGAATGGAACTAACCCGGACTGACGCTGTTTTCAGCAGAATTGCCATGGTGTTGTTTTATGTGCAGAAAACAAAAGTTCACGGAATGACCTGAAACTCCACGGAATATCTTAGAATAAATAATAAAAAATCCTCGCTAAAGATGAAGGCAAGGGGGCCCTCACCCTGTTCATGAGGGTGGGGGGCGTGCCCCTCCCCCCTGGCCGCGCCCCCTACCTCGTGGGCCCCCTGGTGGCCCTCCGACGCCAACTCCAACTCCATATATTGGTTTTCGGGGAGAAAAAAAATCAGAGAGAAAGTTTCATCGCGTTTTACGATACGGAGCCGCCGCCAAGCCCTAATCTCTCTCGGGAGGGCTGATCTGGAGTCCGTTCGGGGCTCCAGAGAGGGGGATTCGTCGCCGTCGTCATCATCAACCATTCTCCATCACCAATTTCATGATGTTCACAGCCGTGCGTGAGTAATTGCATCGTAGGCTTGCTAGACGGTGATGGGTTGGATGAGATTTATCATGTAATTGAGTTAGTTTTGTTAGGGTTTGATCCCTAGTATCCATTATGTTCTGAGATTGATGTTGCTATGACTTTGCTATGCTTAATGCTTGTCACTAGGGCCCGAGTGCCATGATTTCAGATCTGAACCTATTATATTTTCACGAATATATGTGTGTTCTAGATCCTATCTTGCAAGTCTATAGTCACCCACTATGTGTTATGATCCGGCAACCCCGAAGTGACAATAATTGGGACCACTCCCGGTGATGACCGTAGTTTGAGGAGTTCATGTATTCACTATGTGCTAATGCTTTGTTCCGGTTCTCTATTAAAAGAAGGTCTTAATATCCCTTGGTTTCCAATAGGACCCCGCTGCCATGGGAGGGTAGGACAAAAGATGTCATGCAAGTCTTTTCCATAAGCACGTATGACTATATTCGGAATACATGCCTACATTACATTGATGAACTGGAGCTAGTTCTGTGTCACCCTATGTTGTAACTGTTACATGACGAACCGCATCCGGCATAATTATCCATCGCTAATCCGGTGCCTACGAGTTTTCCATATATTGGTTTGTGCTTATTTAGTTTTCCGTTGCTACTGTTACAATCACTACAAAATACCAAAAACATTACTTTTGCTGTCTTTACTTTGTTACCATTACCACCACTATCATATTATTTTGCTACTCAACACTTTTCTACAGATACTAAGTTTCCAGGTGTGGTTGAATTGACAACTCAGCTGCTAATACTTGAGAATATTCTTTGGCTCCCCTTGTGTCGAATCAATAAATTTGGGTTGAATACTCTACCCTCGAAAACTGTTGCGATCCCCTATACTTGTGGGTTATCAAGACCTTTTTCTGGCGCCATTGCCGGGGAGCATAGCTCTATTCCTTGAGTCACTTGGGATTTATATCTTCTGGACACTATGAAGAACTTGAAAGGTGATCGAACTACTATTTTGCCCTCAACTACGAGGGGAGGTAAGGGACTGCCATCTAGCCTTGCACTAGATTCTCCTTCTGTTATGAGTACGTTTGCGACATCTAAACCCACTACTGCTATTGATTCTGGTACATCTCATGTTATTGATGATGCCACTTCTGCTATGCATGATACTTATGATGAAACTACTTCTATGCTTGATACTACTATGCCACTCGCTGAATTTCTTGATGAGAAAATTGCTAGGTCTAGAGAAAGAGAAATTATTGAACCTGAACACGATGATGTTAGTGATGATGAGCCTATGCCTTCTATTCCTGAGGGTTATCTTTTTAGTGCTGAATCTTTTGAAGCTGTTGTTGCTTGCCAGGATAGTCTTGAACGTAAGAGGTTGCTAATTAAGTGGAGTAAAGAATATTTTAGAGGAAGGATGAGACCCAATCCTGCTTTTGCTACTTCACCTATCTGTGTTTCTGATTATGATTATTATGATATTTATGTCGATGCAGATATAATTACTTTGGTTGAATCTGATCCTTTTATGGCTATGAATCTGAAACTGTTGTGGCACATCTTCGTAAGTTAGATGATATAGCTGCCCTATTTACTAATAATCTGAGAATGCGCCACATTTATTTACTCAAAATATTTCCGTTCTCATTAAAGGGTGATGCTAAGAAATGGTTTAATTCTCTTGATCCTGGTTGTGTGCAAAGTCCCCAGGATATGATTTATTACTTCTCTGCTAAATATTTCCTTGCTCATAAGAAACAAGCTGCTTTGAGGGAAATATACAATTTTGTGCAAATTGAAGAAGAGAGTCTCCCACAAGCTTGGGGGAGGCTTCTCAAGTTACTAAATGCTTTGCCTGATCACCCTCTTAAGAAACCTAAAATATTTGATATCTTTTATAATGGACTAACTAATGCTTCCAGAGATTACCTCGATAGTTGTGCTGGTTCTCTTTTCAGGGAAAGAACACCGGATGACGCTGAACTTCTATTGAATAATATGTTGGCTAATGAAAATAATTGGGCACCTCCTGAGCCAACTCCTGAGCCAGCTCCTGAGCCTATTACTGAGCCTATTCCTAAACCAACTCCGAAGAAGAGAGGTGTTCTATTTCTTAGTCCTGAAGATATGCAAGAGGCAAAGAAATCTATGAAAGAAAAAGGTATTAAAGCTGAAGATGTTAAGAATTTACCTCCTATTGAAGAAATACAAGGTCTTAATTTACCACCTGTCGAAGAAGTATATGATCTCAATTACTTATTTACTGAAGAACCTCCCGATATCCCGACACAGGTAGTAAAGGTAAATTCTCTCTATAGATATGATAAAGCTGAAGTCCCTCCTACTAAAATTGCTAGTCAGTGCTTGGTTGAGTTTGATGAGTTTATGTTTAAGCAAGATGACTTTAATGCTTATTTTGGTAGACAATTAAAACAGAATACCTTTATGATTAAACGCTTGAGTGATTATATGGCTGACATTAGAGGTGAACTTAAACTTGTTAGAAAACATGCTTCTATGGTTACCACTCAAGTAGAACAAGTACTTCAAGCTCAGAAAGAAATGCTAGATGAAATGAATAGTAAGAAAAATGATTATGCTGTTAGAGTGGCTACTAGAACTAGTAGAATGACTCAGGAACCTTTGTATCCTGAAGGCCACCCTAAGAGAATCGAGCAAGATTCTCAGAGAAATAATATTGATATGTCTAGTTCTTCTAAGTGGAAGAAAAAGAAAAATGATATGACTATGCAAACGTCTAGTGAACCTATTGCTGAACCACCTGATAGTCCAAATGATATCTCTATGTCTGATGCTGAAACACAATCAGGTGATGAACGTGAACCTAGTGATAATGTTAATGATAATGTTCATGTTGATGCTCAACCTAGTAATGGTAATGATGTAGAAGTTGAACCTGTTGTTGATCTTGATAACCCACAATGAAAGAATCAACGTTATGATAAAAGAGACTTCGTTGCTAGGAAACATGGTAAAGAAAGAGAACCATGGGTTCAAACCCATGCCTTTTCCTCCCAAACCATCGAAGAAAAAGGATGATGAGGATTTTGAGCGCTTTGCTGAAATGATTAGACCCATCTTTTTGCGTATGCGATTAACTGATGTGCTCAAAACAAATCCTTATGCTAAGTATATGAAGGATATTATTACTAATAAAAGAAAGATACCTCAAGCTGAAATTTCCACCATGCTTGCTAATTACACTTTTAAGGGTGGAATAACAAAGAAACTTGGAGATCCCGGAGTGCCTACTATACCATGCTCCATTAAAAGAAATTATGTTAAAACTGCTTTATGTGATCTTGGAGCCGGTGTTAGTGTCATGCCTATCTCTTTATATCATAGACTTGACTTGAATAAGTTGACACCTACTAAAATATCTTTGCAAATGGCTGATAAATCAACTGATATACCTGTCGGTATTTGTGAGGATGTGCCTGTTGTGGTTGCAAACATTACTATTTTAACGGACCTTGTTATTCTTGATATTCCCGAGGATGATAGTATGTCTATTATTCTTGGAAGACCTTTCCTTAATACTGCAGGGGCTGTTATTGATTGCAACAAAGGCAATGTCACTTGTCATGTTAATGGCAATGAGCACACGGTGCGTCTTCCGAGGAAACAACCTCAAGTTTATAGTATCAACTCTATTGGAAAAGTTCCATCGATTATATTTGGAGGTTTTGAATTTCCTCTCCCTACTGTCAAGAAAAAGTATGACATTCTTATTGTTGGGGATTTTCATATCCCCGTTGAGGTAACTTAGTGTCATTCGAAATTTCTCCAGTTCCGTGATTATTCGGAATGAGTTTGTTAACAAGACTTGATCAACCTTGTTAGTGGGTTCATTTTGATGATCACGAGATGGATCAAACTAGAAGCACAACCTTCTGTACCCTATTTATATTTTCTGTTATTTAGTAGAAATAAAGTAAAATAATATTTTTATGTCTGTTTCCTGACTTATCCGTGCAATAAAAAAATATTCCAAAAATAAAAGTCCTCAGAATGCCATACCAATTTAATATGATTTTTTCGGGAATATTTGAGAATTTACTTTGCAAAAATTACCACGGGGGGAGCTGCCACCTGGTCACAAGGGTGGAGGGCGTGCCCTACCCCCCTGGGCACGCCCCCCCTGCCTCGTGGGCCCACGGTGGCCCTCCTCCACTTATTCCTGCACCCATCTTCTTCCTCTGTCTCACACAAACACGAAAAACCAACTCAAGCACGAGTTCCAGCCCCCGTTGCTGTGATTTTCGATCTCCTTGCTCAAAGCACCTCTTGCAAAACTGCTTGGGGAGATTGTTCCTTGGTATGTGACTCCTCCATTGGTCCAATTAGTTTTTGTTCTAGTGCTTTATTCATTGCAAATTTGTGCTGCATAGGTGACCATGTAATTGAGCTTGCATGTCCAATTTATATGGTTCCAAGAAGTTCTAATGCTTGATATAGGCCCTAGGCACTTGTGGGAGTTGTTGCTATCAATTTTACTGAAGTTGGTTCACTTTTATTTGAAGTCACTAAAAATTTCAGAAATTTTTCACATGAAACAATATGCTTAGGAGGATGTTCCAAGGTGGTCCTTCAAGGAAGCAAGGTAGAAGGCTTGCAATACGTGATGCTGACAAGGAACCACCAAGAGACACACTCGTGAGGCCCTGTCAATGGCCCTCAGAAAATTTTATGAATCAAGTGGGAATTAAAGAAGAATTCTACGCATATTTGCGTAATGCTGGTCTTGAAGACTTTAAAGCTGATAAATGCCCACAGTATCGTTACCTCACAAGTTCATTTGTGGGGAGGTTTGATTTTACAACTTCGCGTAATTCTCCTTCAGTCATGTTTGACCTTTATGAAAAATCTTATACCATGGACTTAGAGGATTTCACTCTAGCATGCAAACTTCCATCTTGGGGTAGTATCCGGGATCCCCCTAAATCCAAATATAGAGACTTTCTTGCTAGAATAACTGTGGGGGAATCTAGAGATATAGCGCAGGCCACTATAGGGAGCATTCACTTTCCTGCTATACATTATTTTGCTCTCTTCATTGGTAGACGTATAACTGCTAAGGATGAAGCATGTCACATGTGTGCCCCTGATCTCAGCATTCTTAGAAGTGCTGTGTTAGGAGACCAATCTTATCATATGGGCGCCATTGTAGCTCGTAGGCTGCATCAGAATAGGCGTGGCGGAGATTTCTTTGAAGAAATTTATGCAACCCGCTTAGCTAATTTTCTTGATGTAGACATTCGTGAGGGTGATATGGAGTTACCCTCTTCTTATTTAGATCTTGATCCTATGTTGTCCCACCGGTTCATTGAGAGGACTGGACCCAGGGCCAGCCCTGAGGGGGGGCAGGAGGGGCGGCCGCCCCGGTCCTCCGAGTATGAAGGGCCCCTGATGGATTGGTTTCCATATACGTATGTCATGTTGCCCATGTAACAGACCGACTTTCACTAAAAAAAAGTCACAGATCGACTGATTCCAAAGAAACAAGATAAAAAAAGGGTAAGAGATCGCGATATTCTAGCCTAGCTGCACGGGTGCAATCTTCTCCCCTTCTACTCCGCTTCACAATTGGCAATGAATCAGCGTTTCCGGCTGATTCCTGTCTGAGTCCCCGGCTGTGTCTTCTAATCATGATTTTCTGCTCCCGCACGTGATTAATGGTAGAAGGTAATGCAATATTTTAGATTCCGATCTACCTCCTCTTCAGTGCAAATTCCTCTTTTTCTATTAACTTTATGTAGATAGTTCATTCGTTTCATGAAGATCATTCCCGTACATAGTTCTTTGATTCTTTCTCATACTTCGATTTCTTCTGTTGGTTGGCATTAGAAAAGTGGAGCTTGGATTTTTGTTCGTGACTACTAAGCAGCACCAATACCATGCAATTTCTAGTTTTCTATCCATCCAGGTACCTTATTCCAAGCCTTTCTTAGCAAATTTTATTTAACTAACAGTGTTTTCAATTTCTTGTATAATATGTTTGTGTGCTAATTAGTAAGACGTTATCTGGAAAGTATCCATTTGGTAATGAGTGGAGAAAATAAATTTGCATATGAGTTGATTGACAATCAGAAAGTAGATATTATTTTCTCTAGAACATATCATACAAGTACTTGTGCTAGAAATTCTGAGGAATGCCTTCGGTTGCTATTGAAGAGTAGGCACGAACATAATTGAAACATATAAGGGCCGATTGAAAAGAGCAACCCTTCTTTGTGAATATTTATGACCTTGGTTTGTTGTATAGTCTACATGACAAGGCAATATAAATTATAGCGCATCGACTATTATCGAAAAAGGCTTTCGCCCCGATTTATAAATAAATCAACCACCAAGCACAAAGTATCAAGGTAACAACAAAACACACCACACACCAACACAACGCCACCGCACGTCACGTCCAACACTCACACACAAAGACACAAACAGCCCCAAGTTCCATTGTGGGCACAGCACAACAAGCCCAACACAGACGCATGACGAAACATCCCAAGATGGCGGTGACGGAGACATGGACACGACGATCTAATCTTACTCCGGTGGTGCGCATCGACTATTTAGTTGCAATTGAAATAGAGAAAAAATTAGCTTTAAGGCCCCTTTGTGTTGTCTTGCCCCGGGCCCCTAAAGTCTCAGGATCGGCCCTGACTGGACCACCTTACCAGTACCGACTAATCTTTAACAAACGGCATGTGGTCCGTGTTGCTCTTCCTGCTCCTACCTTCTTTGATTTTCAGGCGAGAGGAGGCGATGAGTTCGAAAGGGGAGTGGAGGCTGCTCGACTCCACGCTACAGCTCAGGCGGTGATAGCCGCTGCGTCACACTACGACCCCAGCTTCACCTACGGATATCCGCCAGGCCATCCCTGGCAATAGACCAACTTAGGCCAAAACCCTAAGCTTGGGGGAGTACGTATTTCCCACCGACATTACATTCATGTTCACACACACTCATAGCTAGATGTCGGTGCTCATACTTTTTCACTGTAATATCCATGCTAGTTTATTTTTCTTTTTCCTGATTTCTTCTTGTGTGTCTGTTAAACTTTAAGAAAAATCAAAAAAATTAGTTAGTTTACTTTCCATGCTTGCAGTAGAATTAAAAAGAAAACCCAAAAATATTTCCCGTTCCTCTTTTACTTGTTGGGAGCTTTCCCGTGTAAATAGTTTTTATTTCTTTTCCTTTCTTTGGGGGTCAAGAAAACCATATTGAAAATGCTTAGTGTCTCTTTTATGCATGATTGATTATTTATACCTAGAGCCCATATTACTTGTCTTCTCTCTTGAGTTGAATGCTTGCAGATTCCAGCTTAGTCCAATGCACGTGCGCTCTTATTATTATACACACCGTTCGGTCGTGCAAGTGAAAGGCAATAATGATGATATATGATGGACTTATTGGGAAGAGAAAAGATGGTATGAACTCGACCTCTCTTGTTTTTGTAAATATGATGATTCATCGTTCTTGATTCAGCTATTATGAAGTAAACATATTTGCAATGACATTTAGAGATTATAGTTGCTTGTGCCATGCTTGATTAGCTATGAGTTATAATGGTTTACCTTATGCCAACATGCTATTAGAATGATTATGATGTGGTATGATGGGGTGGTATCCTCCTTTAAATGAATTGAGTGACTCGACTTGGCACATGTTCACGCATGTATTTGAATCCAATCAACATAGCCTTCATGATATTTATGTTCATGGTGGATTATATCCTACTCATGCTTATATTCGGTGTAAATTAATTTTAATGCATGTTTACGACTGTTGTCGCTCTCTCAGTTGGTCGCTTCCCAGTCTTTTGCTAGCCTTCACCTGTACTAAGCGGGAATACTACTTGTGCATTCAAACTCCTTAAACCCCAAAGTTATTCCATATGAGTCCACCATATCTTCCTATATGCGGTATTTACCTGCCATTCCAAGTAAATTTGTATGTGCCAAACTCTAAAACTTCAAATAAACATTCTGTTTTGCATGCTCGAATAGCTCATGTGTCAACTAGAGCTGTCCTTATCTTCCGTGTTAGGTGGGTTATTCTCAAGAGGAGTGGACTCCGCTCCTCATTCACGAGAAAATGGCTGGTATTCGGGATGCCCAGTCCCATGCTTCGTGCAAACTAAATCAAAAGAACTGCAAACAAAACTCCCCTTGGGACCCATTGAATGTTGGAGGCACTCGTTGTTTCGAGCAAGCCATGGATTCATGCTTGTGGAGGAGGGGGAGTATAACCTTTACCATTCTGTTTGGGAACCGCCTATAATCTGTTTAGCATGGAAGATATCGTCGTCTTTTAGTTGTTATGATGACAATGAAAGTATGCCGCTCAAAATATAATTTATCTCTATTTCAAGACCGAGCGCTGGCACCTCTACAAATCCCTGCTTCCCTCTGCGAAGGGCCTATCTATTTACTTTTATGTTGAGTCATCACCCTTCTTATTAAAAAGCGCCCGTTGGAGAGCACACTGCCGTTTGCATTCATTATTATTGGTTTATATTGGGTATGACTTGACTAGATCTCTTTTATCATGAATTACAATGTTTAGTCAGTCCTTGATCTTTAAAGGTGCTATGCATTTATGTTTTGCGGTCTCAGAAAGGGCTAGCGAGATGCCATTTTGTTATATCATGTTATAATTATTTTGAGAAAGTGTTGTCATCCGAGTTTTATTATTATGGCTCGCTAGCTGATTATGCTATTGATATTAGTAATTGTGAGACCTACGTGTTATTGTGAGTATGGTTAGTTCATAATAATTGCTGAGACTTGAATGCTGGCTTTTCATGTTTACAACAACAAGAGCAAACAGAGTTTGTAAAAGTTTTTCTTTTTCCCTTTCAGTTTGTCAACAGAATTGCTTGAGGACAAGCAAGGGTTTAAGCTTGGGGGAGTTGATACGTCTCCGTCGTTTCTACTTTTCCAAACACTTTTGCCCTTGTTTTGGACTCTAACTTGTATGATTTGAATGGAACTAACCCGGACTGACGTTGTTTTCAGCAGAATTGCCATGATGTTGTTTTATGTGCAGAAAACAAAAGTTCTCGGAATGACCTGAAACTCCACGGAATATGTTAGAATAAACAATAAAAAATCCTCGCCAAAGATGAAGGCCAGGGAGCCCACACCCTATCCACGAGGGTGGGGGGCGCGCCCCTGCCCCCTGGGCGCGCCCCCTACCTCGTGGGCTACCTGGTGGCCCTCCGACGCAAACTCCAACTCCATATATTGGCTTTCGGGGAGAAAAAAATCAGAGAGAAAGTTTCATCGCGTTTTACGATACGGAGCCGCCGCGAAGCCCTAATCTCTCTCGGGAGGGCTGATCTGGAGTCCGTTCGGGGCTCCGGAGAGGGGGATTCGTCGCCGTCGTCATCATCAACCATCCTCCGTCACCAATTTCATGATGCTCACCACCGTGCGTGAGTAATTGCATCGTAGGCTTGCTGGACGGTGATGGGTTGGATGAGATTTATCATGTAATCGAGTTAGTTTTGTTAGGGTTTGTTCGCTAGTATCCATTATGTTCTGAGATTGATGTTGCTATGACTTGCTATGCTTAATGCTTATCACTAGAGCCCGAGTGCCATGATTTTAGATCTGAACCTATTATGTTTTCATGAATATATGTGTGTTCTAGATCCTATCTTGCAAGTCTATAGACACTCACTATGTGTTATAATCCGGCAACCCCGAAGTGACAATAATCGGGACCACTCCCGGTGATGACCGTAGTTTGAGGAGTTCATGTATTTACTGTGTGCTAATGCTTTGTTCCGGTTCTCATTAAAAGGAGGCCTTAATATCCTTTATTTTCCAATAGGACCCCGCTTCCACGGGAGGGTAGGACAAAAGATGTCATGCAAGTTCTTTATCATAAGCATGTGTGACTATATTCGGGATACATGCCTACATTACATTGATGAACTGGAGCTAGTTCTGTGTCACCCTATGTTGTAACTGTTAGATGACGAACCGCATCCGGCATAATTATCCATCGCTAATCCGGTGCCTACGAGTTTTCCATATACTGGTTTCCGCTTATTTACTTTTCCGTTGCTACTGTTACAATCACTACAAAATACCAAAAATATTACTTTTGTTGTCTTTACTTTGTTACCATTACCACCACTATCATATTATTTTGCTACTAAACACTTTGCTGCAGATACTAAGTTTCAAGGTGTGGTTGAATTGACAACTCAGCTGCTAATACTTGAGAATATTCTTTGGCTGCCCTTGTGTCGAATCAATAAATTTGGGTTGAATACTCTACCCTCGAAAACTGTTGCGATCCCCTATACTTATGGGTTATCAATGGCCCTCAGGATACAAAGGTTCCTGAGTCATTTTACCTGTTCTACTTACTACTCTAACAGCAAAGTCATGTTTATTATTATTCAATTAATTGAGCAAATCATGTTGAGCCTTAAGCACTTGGTCTACTTGAGTGGTAACCATAGAAGCATGTTTATTAATGAGTTTAAGTTGATCCTTCACTCTAGACATATAATCACTCAAGTGTCCAATTATATAAGCATTTTGTTTCAATTGTCTACCAACATAAGCATTGAAGTTTTCTTGTTTAGCCATAAAGTCATCAAACTCATCCAAGCATTGGCTAGCAAACTTAGTAGACGGGATTTCAACTTTATCATATCTATAGAGAGAATTTACCTTTACTACCTGTTTCGGGTTATCAAGACCATGTATTCCTTTAATAGGTGGTATATTAAGGCCATGTATTTCTTTAACAGGAAGTAAAGTTTTAATATCTTCAACTTTAATACCCTTTTCTTTCATAGATTTCTTTGCCTCTTGCATATCTTCAGGACTGAGAAATAGAACACATCTTTTCTTCGGAGTTGGCTTAGGAGTTGGCTCAGGAAGTGTCCAATTGTTTTCATTAGTCAACATATTATTCAATAACAATTCAGCTTGATCAACTGTTCTTTCCCTGAAAACACAACCAGCACCACTATGCAGGTGGTCTTTGGAAGCATCGGTTAGTCCATTGTAAAAGATATCAAGTATTTCATTTTTCTTAAGAGGATGATCAGGCAAAGCATTAAGTAATCGGAGAAGCCTCCCCAAAGCTTGTGGGAGACTCTCTTCTTCAATTTGCACAAAATTATATATTTCCCTTAGAGCAGCTTGTTTCTTATGAGCAGGGAAATATTTAGCAGAGACGTAATAAATCATATCCTGGGGACTACACACACAACCAGGATCAAGAGAATTAAACCAAATTTTAGCATCACCCTTTAATGAGAACGGAAATATCTTAAGGATATAATAGTAGCGAGTTTTCTCATCATTAGTGAATAGGGTATATAATCATGTATGGATATTTCTATATATGATTGATAACCCACAAGTATAGGGGATCGCAACAGTTTTCGAGGGTAGAGTATTCAACCCAAATTTATTGATTCGACACAAGGGGAGCCAAAGAATATTCTCAAGTATTAGCAGTTGAGTTGTCAATTCAACCACAGCTGGATAACTTAGTATCTGCAACAAAGTATTTAGTGGCAAAGTAGTATGGAAGTAACGGTAACAGTAGCAAAAGTAACAGTAGCAGTTTTGTAGTAATTGTAACAGTAGCAACCGTAAAGTAACTAAGCAAAGAGCAATATGTGAAAAGCTCGTAGGCATTGGATCAGTGATGGATAATTATCTCGGATGCGATTCCTCATGTAATGGTTATAACATAGGGTGGGACAGAACTAGCTCCAGTTCATCAATGTAATGTAGGCATGTATTCCGAATATAGTCATACGTGTTTATGGAAAAGAACTTGAATGACATCTTTTGTCCTATCCTCCCGTGGCAGCGGGGTCCTATTGGAAACTAAGGGATATTAAGGCCTCCTTTTAATAGATTACTGGACCAAAGCATCAGCACTTAGTGAATACATGAACTCCTCAAACTTACTCCACTTCACGGGGTCGCGGTCGTGGACGTGGTCACCAGGGCACCAACCTCGGTGGCGGCCGCGGACGTGGTGTCTCTTCGGGCGATGGTGGCCGCTCTGGTGGCGGCTACGGTCACAACAACGATGGCGGCTACGGCAACAACCATGGGGGTGGCGGCTTCAACTCCAACACTGGCCACCGCACCTCCTCTTCACGTGGTCTCCCTCGGTGTCAACTCTGCAAGAAGGCCGGTCATGAGTTCATTGACTGCTGGCATCAGTATGATGAAAACTTCATCCCAGATTCCAAACTGGTTGTAGCTGCTATGCGCGAGCAAGGTGGGGACGGCGTCTAGTACGTTGACTCCGGTGCTACCGATCATGTCACCAATGAGCTAGAGCAACTTGCCCTACGCGAGACGTATCACGTCAACGACCAGATCCACACCGCCAGCGGTAAAGGTATGGATATTTGTCACATTGGTCAAGTTTCGCTTAATTCACCTACTCTTCAACATGATCTCGTTCTTAAGGATGTTCTCCATGTTCCTCAAGCTGACAAAAACCTTGCCTCTATGTCTCGTTTAGCCACCGATAACGATGTTTTCTTTGAAACTCACCCTCGCTATATTTTCATTAAGGATCAGGCAATGAGGGCACCTCTCTATCACGGTGATGCGTTGGCGGCCTCTACCCTATCTCCTCCGAAGCACTTAGCAACAAGCTTCGTCGAGTCTACTCCGTCATCAATCCCTCTTTTGAGCGGTGGCATCAAAGATTAGGACATCCCTCATCAGTCATAGTTAGGCAAGTAGTTAATAAAGACAATCTTCCTTTGTCCATAGTTCAAATAATGAGTCTGTATGCGAAGCATGTCAATGTGCCAAGAGCCATCAGCTTCCCTATCCTAAGTCTACTAGTGTGTCTCATGCCCCATTACAATTGATCTTCAGTGATGTATGGGGTCATGCTCGAGATTCTTTTGGTCGAAAAAAATATTATGTTAGCTTCATTGATGATTACAGCAAGTTCACATGGATTTATTTGCTTAAGTACAAATATGAAGTATTTTCCATCTTCCAAGAATTTCAGAAGCTTGTTGAGCGCCACTTTAATAGGAAAATTATTTCGGTCCAAAGTGACTGGGGAGGGGAGTACGAAAAACTCAACTCCTTCTTCCGTAGCATTGGGATCACTCGTTATGTGTCCTGCCCTCATGCTCATCAGCAGAACGGTTCTGCTGAATGCAAACACCATCATATAGTTGAAGTTGGTCTATCCCTTTTAGCTCATGCATATATGCCTCTCAAGTATTTGGATGAGGCCTTCATCACAACTACATATCTTATCAACCGTCTTCCCAATAAGGTCATTGGCAATTCCACTCCTTTAGAACGATTGTATCATCAAAAGCCAGACTACAACTATCTCAAAAAATTTGGGTCTGCTTGTTGCCCCAACCTACGTCCATACAATCGTCACAAACTAGAGTTTCGCTCCACAGAATGTGTCTTTATTGGGTACAGTAACCTTCATAAAGGATATAAATGCCTTGAACCATCTACTAGATGCATATATATCTCCCGTGATGTTATCTTTGATGAAACATTATTACCCTTTTCACTACTTCATCCCAATGTCGGCGCCTTTTTTCATGCAGAAATTGCACTCCTACCAGACTATACTACACATCCTGATCACGGGGGTGAATTAAATGATCATGATCATGTGCAAAAATCCACAGAAAATTGCATTTATAATGGCTCTTGTATAGATTCTACTCGTCATTTTATGTGTACACAGGACAAATCAGGCACGGTCTCTGAGGTTGATCCTGCTGCCATTGCGATCCTGTGCAGATCCGCAATAATCTGCAGCAGACAGGCGGCACGTGATCCCGCACAGGTTCGCTCCTGCGCCCGCTGGTGGCCGACAGGTCAACCGACCGGGCGGCCCACAGAGGTCCAGGCGCGGGTCCAGGCGCGGGCCCTGGCGCGGGTCCAGGCGTGGGTTCAGGTGCATCACACCAAGCCTCGACTACGTGACCCGAGATGGCTGTCGAGCGCGGCGCGGGGGGAGCGAGTTCCTGGCGGCCACGTCGTCTTGGGACCCAGCGTCGGATGCTGCTGCGACAACCATGTACCTGTGCTACCTCTTGAGCACTGCGTTGGATTTCCCCGAAGAGGAGAGTATGATGCAGCAAAGTAGCGTAAGTATTTCCCTCAGTTTTTGAGAACCAAGGTATCAATCCAGTAGGAGACCACGCACAAGTCCCTCGTACCTACACAAAACGATAGCAACTCGCAACCAACGCGATTAGGGGTTGTCAATCCCTTCACGGTCACTTACGAAAGTGAGATCTGATAGAGATGATAAATAATATTTTTGGTATTTTTGATAGATAGATGCAAAGTGAAAAGTAAAGGGCAAAATAAAAGCAAAGCAAGTAAATAAAGTGATAGAGATTGATATGATGAGAATAGACCTGGGGACCATAGGTTTCACTAGTGGCTTCTGTCAAGAGCATAAGTATTCTACGGCGGGTGAACAAATTACTATTGAGTAATTGATAGAATTGAGCATAGTTATGAGTATATCTAGGCAATGATCATGTATATAGGCATCACATCCAAGACAAGTAGATCGAAACGATTCTGCATCTACTACTATTACTCCACTCATCGACCGCTATCCATCATGCATCTAGAGTATTAAGTAAAAACAGAGTAACGCCTTAAGCAAGATGACATGATGTAGAGGGATAAATTCATGCAATATGATAAAAACCTCATCTTGTTATCCTCGATGCCAACAATACAATACGTGCCTTGCAACCCTTTCTGTCACTGGGTAAGGACAACGCAAGATTGAACCCAAAGCTAAGCACTTCTCCCATTGCAAGAACTGCCAATCTAGTTGGCCAAACCAAAAAGGATAATTCGAAGAGACTTGCAAAGATAACTCAATCATACATAAAAGAATTCAGAGAAGAATCAAATATTTTCCATAGATAATACTGGATCATAAACCCACAATTCATCGGTCTCAACAAACACACCGCAAAAAGAAGATTACATTGAATAGATCTCCATGAGAGAGGGGAAGAACATTCTGTTGAGATCCAAAAAGAGAGAAGAAGCCATCTAGCTACTAGCTATGGACCCGAAGGTCTGAAGTAAACTACTCACACTTCATCGGAGGGGCTATGGTGTTGATGTACAAGCCCTCCGTGGTGGATGCCCCTCCGTGGAGCTCCTAACAGGCCCCAAGATGGGATCTCGTGGATCTGAAGGTTGCGGCGGTGGAATTAGGTTTTGGCCCCCGTTCGATCGCTCGGGATACGTAGGTATATATAGGAGGAAGGAGTACGTAGTTGAGCGTCGGGGGCCACGAGGTAGGGGCGCGCCAGGCACGCCCTCCATCGTGACCGCCTCTGCACTTCTTGGAGTAGGGTCCAAGTCTCCGGATCACGCTCGTTGGAAAATCACGTTCCCAAGGTTTCATTCCGTTTGGACTCTGTTTGATATTCTGCTTCTTCAAACACCAAAAAGGCAAAAAACAGCAATTTTGGGCTGGGCCTCCGGTTAATAAGTTAGTCCCAAAAATAATATAAAAGTGGAAAATAAAGCCCAATATAGTCCAAAACAGTAGATACAGTAGCATGGAGCAATCAAAAATTATAGATACGTTGGAGACGTATCAACCCGCTGGCTGATTCTGCGCTGGCGGGTGATCCCATGTATAGCCAGGACGAGGAGCGGCGACAGCAGCGCCAATCTACCTCTGATCAGGAGCCCCACCAACCTGGATCTTCTGTGGACAATGCTGAAGCTGCTGGATCTCCTGCGCCACAATCAACAGCACCTGTTTCTATGGCTCCCTCACCTCCTCGTCGACACACCAGGTCTTGGCCAGGTATCGTCAAGGAAAAACAATACAGTGATGGTACAATAAAGTATAATCCGACTAAGCGTGCTTTTCTTGCCATTACTGATGAACCTATTAATTTGCATGATGCACTTGCTAACAAGGATTGGAAGGAAGCCATGGATAATGAATATAATGCACTCATAAAAAATCAGACCTGGCATCTAGTACCACCGCAACGTGGTGCTAACATAATTGATTGTAAGTGGGTACACAAGATCAAAAGGAAATCTGATGGTAGTATAGACAGGTACAAGGCAAGGTTGGTTGCAAAAGGTTTTAAGCAAATGTTTGGAATTGATTATGATGATACCTTTAGTCATGTGGTTAAAGCAACTACCATTCACCTTGTTTTGTCCATTGCTATTTCCAGAGGATGGAGCTTAAGACAGCTAGATGTTCAGAACGCGTTTCTTCATGGTGTTCTTGACGAAGAAGTGTTCACGCGGCAACCACCAAGTTATGAAAACTATAGCACACCACATTATGTATGTAAGTTGGATAAAGCATTATATTAACTCAAGCAGGCTCCAAGAGCATGGTATTCTAGGTTGAGCACGCAGTTACAACATCTTGGGTTCACACCATCCAAAGCAGATACATCCTTGTTCTTTTATAGCAAAGGCAATATCACTGTTTTTGTGCTTGTTTATGTTGATGATATAATTGTTGCTAGTTCAAGTCAAGAGGCCACAATTTGTTTGCTTAAGGATTTAAAACTTGAATTTGCTCTCAAGGATCTAGGTAACCTTCACTATTTTCTTGGCATAGAAGTAAAGCAAGTCAGAGACGGCATACTTCTCTCACAAGAGAAATATACAACTGATGTTCTAAAGAGGGTGGGATTGGAGAATTGCAAACGAGTCAGCACACCAATTTCCACCTCAGAAAAACTTACATTTGATAGTGGAGAAGCTCTTGGTCCAGAAGATGCAACAAATTATAGAAGTGTTGTTGGTGCTTTGCAATATTTAACACTTACATGTCCTGATATTTCTTACTCAGTGAACAAGGTATGTAAATATTTGCATGCTCCTAGAACTACTCATTGGACAGCAGTTAAAAGAATCCTAAGGTATCTCCAGTATTCTCAAGGGCTTGGACTTCAGATTGTCAAGTCCCCTTCCTTGCTTGTTACTGCATATTCTGATGCAGACTGGGCAGGGTGTGCTGATGATAGAAGATCTACTGGTAGTTTTGTTGTGTTTCTCGGATCTAACCTTGTGTCATGGAGTGCAAGGAAGCAAGCTATTGTTTCAAGGTCAAGTACAGAGGTTGAATATAAGTCATTGGCAAATGCCACAGCTGAAGTAATGTGGATACAAACATTACTTTATGAGCTTGGAATCAAAGCTCCTAAGGCTGCACGGTTATGGTGTGACAATATTGGCGCAACTTATCTTTCAGCAAATCCTGTCTTCCATGCACGAACAAAACACATTGAGGTGGATTTTCATTTTGTCAGAGAGAGGGTAGCTCGAAAGCTACTTGAGATCCGGTTCATTCCTACAGGGGATCAACTTGCGGATGGGTTTATTAAGCCCTTGACCGAGAGAAGATTGGATGAGTTCAAATACAATCTCAACCATAGCAAGGGTTGAGGTTTAGATTGAGGGGTAGTGTTAGAATTACTGTATAGGGATAGGAGAGGTTGTTTAAACTTGTATCTCAATTCTATCTCTTCTTCTCCTTATCCCGTGTAACGACCTCTCCTGGTCGATCTCCTCCTCATCCTGGTCGATCTCTCCCGATCTCCTCTGTGTAACTTGTGAATCAAGACTTTGCCTCAATATATACAACGCGGCCCGAGACAAAGGGTTTCTACGCTTCTCAAACTACTTTACATTGAAAACTAAAAAATGTGCGCGGCTAATTATTTTGGTGGCAATGAATGATAACTTCCGAACGACCTCGGGCCTGTATATCTGAAAAAAATAATCCACCTCGCGTTCCACGGGAGAGTGACGCTAATTAATATTTTAATTAAGTAAATAAAGCTAATAATGCCAACAGTATAGAAGCTAACCTGTGGCGACTGGCAAGGCAGTCAGGTCGCATAGTAGCTGAGCAGAGACCCAAAAAAATACAACCTCGCGCTCCACGCGAGGGTGACGCCAATTAATAATAAGTACTCCCTCCGTCCAGAAAAACTTGTCGAAGAAATGGATAAAAATGGATGTCTCTAGAACTAAAATACATCTAGATACATCTATTCCTCCGACAAGTATTTCCGGACGGAGGGAGTAAAATAATGCTACTATCAATTCAAGCCATGGCACGGTCTATTTAAAGCCCGCTCTCGTTCGTATCAGACAGTACGGACATCAGATTACGTCAAGCTGAGCAGAGAAAAAACAGCGAGTAATCGATCCGAGGCACCAAGAACAATGGCGGCCCAGGCACCGGCGATCGAGGTTCCCACTGATGCCGAGCTGCTGCAGGCTCAGGCCGACCTATGGCGCCATACCCTCTACTACCTCACCTCCATGGGGCTCCGCTGCGCCGTCAAGCTCGGCATCCCGACGGCCATGCACAACCTCGGCGGGGTCACCTCGCTGCCCGACCTGGCGGCCGCGCTGTCCATCCCGGCAAGCAAGCAGCCGTTCCTGGGCCGCCTGATGCGTGCCCTGGTCACCTCAGGCGTCTTCGCCGCCGGCGGCAAGGACGATTCCGGGGCGGAGCTCTTCCGCCTCAACCCCCTTTCCCGTGTCCTGGTGGATGACGTGGTCGCGGACGAGCACCACAGCCAGACGTCCTTCGTGCTCGCCGGGACGTCGCCGCACTACATGGAGGCCGCGCTGGGGATGGCCGACTGGTTCAAGAAGGACGTCACCGGACCAGTGCCGTCGGTGTTCGAGGACGTGCATAGCGCGTCCCTCTTCGACGAGACCACGGCGGGCTTGGACCCGGAGCTCGACGCGCTGGTCACCGAAGGTCTCGAAGCCCACGACAACCTGGGGATCGGCACCATCATGCGTGAGTGCCATGACCTCTTCAAGGGGCTCGAGTCTCTCACTGACTGCTGTGGTGGCGATGGAAAGACGGCGAGGGCCATCACCAAGGCCCACCCGCACGTCAAGTGCACCGTGCTGGATCTCCCCAAGGTGATCCAAAAAACTCCGTCGGACTGTGTAGTCAACTATGTCGCCGGTGACCTCTTCCACACCGTCCCAAAGGCTCAGGCCGTGATGCTCAAGGTACGTGTTTTCTGCTTTGTATTGTATGTATAGTGTGATGGTGTGAATCGATGGAAATGCCACCTTAATTTTTATATACTACTCCGATCCCTCCGTTTTGATAATCCATTTCTCCATGAATGTATATATGAATCAATGTAAAGGGCACATTAATTTTTCTTCTAGTATAATTTATTCTTCACCACTGCAGTCAAACCAAATAAATCTAATCTTGTACGGTAGTACTCCCTCCGTTCCAAAATAGATGACTCAACTTTATAAGTTGAGTCATCTATTTTGGAACGGAGGGAGTATAATTTAAGACTCAACTGAGGCTAACAAGGCTACATATATACTCTTTGTACGTAGCTTGTGCTGCACCACTGGAGTGATGACGACTGTGTGAAGATCCTTACCCAGTGTAAGAATGCCATTCCTTCCCGTGAAGAAGGAGGGAAGGTGATTGTCATTGACATTGTGGTCGAACCATCATTAGGACCTGTCATGTTTGAGGCCCAGACTCTCATGGACTTGCTTATGCTAGTGTTCACGAGAGGCCGTCAACGTAGCGAAAATGACTGGCGTGAGCTCTTCATGAAAGCAGGGTTCACCGACTACAAAATTATCAAGAAACTCGGTGCACGAGGTGTCATCGAGGTCTACAAGTGAAGCCTTTCTCAAAAGTTTATCCAAAAGGCGTACTCTCAAGTACCATTGCAGTGTGCTTTGTTTATGTATGGATGGATGGATGGTGAACCCCAATGAAGAAAAATAAAGGGAGTTCCTCCTTATGTTTGCAAGGATATTATCATGTAACAGCTTAAGTGACAAGCCTGTAATTTCTATCATCTTTAAGTTGTATCATTTCCTTTTTAAAGTATTAAATAATAAGTGTGTTTGTGTATGTATATTGATATAATGAGTGTGTTTCTTTCTCACGTACATACTTATGCTTGCAATTACGAGAAGCCGTCAACATAATAAGGATGACCTGCTTGAGCTCTTCACGATGGCCATATTATTTTTGATCTAGACTTCTTCGTACTTTTGGCTGTGTGCATCTAGCTATGCAGAGGCCGGGTGATCTTTGATGTGTCTGTATCAACTCGATATTTCAATTCAATGAAAAGCCCTTTATCGAAAAAAAACAGAAAGCATGGTACAATATTGACTACAAAATTATCAAGTGAGAGCATGAGATGTCTTCCAGGTCTATCAATGAATGGTTTCATGAGAGCTTATGATGTTTATCCAGCAAGTCGTCCTCTTAAAAACCTTTGAAGTTCGCTTTGTTTATATTTGGATGATGTGATCTAATGAAGAAAAATATATGGAGTGCCTTATGCTCGCAAGGTTATCATCATAAACGGCTTAGTTGGCAAGCTTGGATTTTTTTAGTATATGTGCATCATTCCCTTCCAGAAGTATTATTTTATATAATCTGTGGTTTCGTGTATGTATTATTGTGTATGCTCTACTATGTCCTACATTGATGTTTGGTATAATAGCAAGTCCAATGCCATCATGCTCTCCAAAGACAAAAATATTCTACTTTTTTTTCACGAAAAGATGAGAAGGATATTTGGAGAAGGCTACTCATATCACACAGATCCACGAAGTTCATTATGGCTACTTGTGTCGTTTCCCTTGTATTCATGAACCAGTAACACGGGAAGGCAATGATGTAACCAAAGAAAATGATAAGAGTTGTATAGAGAGACACAACTGTGACAGTAAAGCTTTTGTTTAATTGCACTGGTTGAGTTATGTTATCTTACCAGGTGCATTAGTACATACTAGTCGTGAACCAGTGCACTCGCACGGGCTAGTTACAAAATAAATATTACCTTACAATCCCATACCATACCATTAGAACCTGAAGAATTTGAGATACCAGGACTAATTTGTAAGGGAATATATTTCTATGAATAACTTATGGGTATGTTCGACTAACCATACACTAAATCGGTAAAAAGAACTATATATCTTAAGATAGCATGCTGACATGTCTTTATAATGTTTCTGTTTCCACTATATGAACAACAGGAATTAGAAATCACGAAATCATTTACTGTACGGTTGATCACCTTCAGCATAATTTTCTTCCTCGTTTTAGGTGGCTGACTACATTGCTTATGCCAATTTATGTATATATAGATTTGAACATTCATGCATACAAACTATCTAAGAATGTTCACACTGTTGTCGGTGTTAGTGTGTTATGAAATACTCCCACTGTATCATAATAAGTGATGTTTTGCATATGCCTTCAATCGAACTTCTAAAGTTTGACTATGAATTATAATTTTTTATCGAGATTAAAAATGTAAAATCATATGCACTCAAAAAGTATCCCTAGAATGATAGAACTATTTTATATACTCATCTCAACTTAGAGATCTTACGTCAAACATCAAGGGAAAAACCTTCAACAAATCAGAAATCATTGATACTCTTAGATGATTTTTTTTCCTTTCACGTTTACGTACATATTACATGACATTATTTGCACCATATAGGAACAACAGTTAGTAAAGAGTGTTCACTACCTTTCTATGCAACTTGCGTCAGCTATAAGCTATTGATCCAGGGCGCTTCTAATCTCCACCATAATATCATGGCTATTCCTCTCTTGTCAGATCTTCCCTGTGATAATTAAAAGAAAAAAATTCTTCCTGGTAATGATTTGGCGGATGGTCAATGATCTTGTTCCAAACAGAAGTTGTGCTCTTCTGCCCATAGTTTTAAATAGCGCGCTAAGCATCTTAGCGGCGGACCTCTTCCAAATGCTATAGTGTGCTATAGCAGAGCTATAGCGCGCTATTTAAAATGTTTGTTCATTTGTTTGGACCAAAGTCTCTTAGCACAAGACCTTTTGTAAACGCTATAGCGTGCTATAGCGGAGCTATAGCGGGCTATTTAAAACTGTGTTCTGCCTCAAGAAGGCTTTTAGAACCATCCTCGATGGAGATTTCTAGAAAACGCATCAAAGCTAGCAATCAACCAAGATTCCTCCCAGAATAGTGTAGTCCTCTAGTTTCCCACCGTGGCTCTAGCTGCTGCCGCCTGAAATAGGACAAAAGACTCCGCCGGCACAAATATGTCAAACTCTGTCAATGGTTTTGATTTTTTAGATCGTTGAAGCCATGGCCACCGTGCTTGAAGCGCCTTATTCAACCAGTGCAAGTTCGAAATTCCTAGGCCACCAGCCCATTTTAGTCTGCATACTATTTCCCACCTGACTCGGCAGTTGCCACCATTTTCTTCTTTCTTGCCGCACCAAAGCAAATCATGACAAGTTTTGACAAGCACTGCCAACGTTTTTGGTGGTAAGTCCAATGCTAGCATCAAATGTATTGGGATGGCGCAAAGCACGGACGCGATGAGTGTGAGGTGCCCACTCTTTGGTTGCATTGTCGCCTTCCAGTTAGGGAGGTAGCCAGCTAGCTAATCCACAATGCTTTGAAACTGCGCCACCGTCTGTTTTCTGAGCGTCAACGGCAGTCCCAAGTAGGTGCGGCGGAACATCAAGGTAGCGTAGCCGCGAAGTACAAACCATGGTCATCTCCTCCTGAGAGCATCTAATGGGCATGGCCGCACTTTTGTTCATGTTGACTGTAAGTCCATAGGCTTGCCAAAACAACTGCATGATTGCTCCACACGTGTGTGTCTCGAGCTTGGTTAGCTTGAAGAACACCAAAACGTCGTACGCAAACATGGAGACGCAATGGTGCAGTCCAGTTCTAGCCAATGGAGTGAACAAGCCTTTGGCGGTGGCATACTTGAAGAGGCAGTAGAGGGGCTCCATGCATAGGATGAAGATCATGGGCAATAATGGATCCCCTTGCCGCATTCCTTGGCAGCTCAAGATTGACTTGTCCGATAATTAAGCCGTTTGTCATGATTCTCATGGAAGAAGTAGCCAGTAGCCGCACACCCACGTTATCCACCTGTCTCCAAAGCCCATCCTTCTCAACACTTCGAGCCAAAAGGCCACTGAACCGAGTCAAATGCCTTAGAGATGTCAAGTTTCAGCATGACCGTTGGGTTCTTCAGCGCATGTAGAAGTCTCGCCGTACATTGCACAAGCATAAAGTTGTCATGCAGCGAGCGGCCTCTGACAAAAGCACTCTGGTGGTGCCCAACCAATCTCGGAAGATTGTTCGCAAGCCGTGTAGCAAGTACTCCCTCCGTTCCTAAATATAAGTCTTTGTAGAGATTCCACTAGGTGGACTACATACGAAGCAAAATGAATGAATCTAAACTTGAAATACATCTACATACATCCGTATGTGGTTTATAGTGGAATCTCTACAAAGACTTACATTTTGAAACGGAGGGAGTACTTTTCAAAGATTTTGATTGCGCCATGCACTAAGCTCACCGGCGGTAGTCTTTGATACTTGAAAATTCACCCCAAAATCATATTCGGAATTTACTGTTAAAATATAATCTTGCTTGCCTCCTCATGCACGTAGTAGCCAGGGTACTCAAAGTATCTGGACGTCCGTAAAAGCATATGCTACACAGGCTAGCTGCAAAGCAAAATATCCTGGTGCATGTCGGCAGAGCTTAGCTGTTAAGGAAGTGTACGTGTTACTAGTAGAATGGTGCATGCATGAGCTGGACATGCAATCAATAAATTCTAGTATGTGGTAGGTTCCCGTGTGTGTACGTGGCTGTACACGTGCAGCTCACAGCGATCTTGTAATCTCCTATATAAGGACTAGAGTCCTTCGGTTGTAACTCAGTCAGTCAGCAAGAAATAAAGCTTCTAAGTAGTACTAGTACGTGAGCTTCTCTATCACTAGTGCATGTGTGCGTGTGTTCACTGATTCAACTACATGTGCAGCAGCTGCATCTTCTCTCTTTGCTGCTCTCCAATTCTCTTTGCTTGATCCTGGGAAGCTAGATACTCTGTAGTCTAGCTAACATTTGGCATCAGAGCTTTGATTTATGCCAAAATACATGCCACCAAAAGAAGATCCCGGGAGCACTGTGGTGCCAGCGGCAGCAAAAAGCGGCATGTCGCTGCAGTGTCCAATGTTGACACGAAACAATTATGCTTCGTGCACTACCAGAAACTGAAATTTTTCTATGAGTTGAGTAATATTCCTGTCGGTCCCGCACTAGCCCACAGTAAAATTGTTATCCCTGTCGTTCCTCAGCCCACAGAGAAATAGAAAAGTGACCTAGCCCACCCGCCAAAAGCACTACCGCGCATCCAGTTTTCGGCCCGCGCGTTGCAAAAGACCAAGTCCCGCTGCGGACCAACATCCTTTCCGCGCCACACACTTCCAAACCCTAGCCGCCAAATCCACCCTACTTCTTTCCTAAATCCCTCGCCGCCGCCAACCACCGTTCCTCCCCGCGCACTGCGCCCCGAAGTCGCCCGAGCACCTCAGCCTACTCTCTCCGATCTGTACGTGTTGCTTTGCCTCCGCCGCTTACCACCACCCATGGCTCCTCTGCTATTGGACCACGCCGACGCCGCAGCTCCGGTCTGTGTACCACCCCGCCCACACCGGCGCTTGGCCTACTCCTTCACACGGCCACGACCCTGCACAAACGGCGCTGCCATCGCCAGATTGTGGTTCTCCTCTAGATCCTGCAGTTCGCCGGCGTCACGGGAGGTACGTACCCTGAATCCTAAAGCGTTTCTGCTACATGCTCCTAGCATCTACGGCCCCCCTAGATCTGGTGCATCTTCAGGAATCCCCAAATCCAGCGCCAAATCCGAGCTTATATATATCTACTAATCCACAAAACCAGTGCAACTCCTTCAATCCCCAAATCTAGTCTCAGATTTGAGTTATGGATTTGACGGACTGCAACCATTTATTGCTGCCTTGATTCTTTTAGTTAAATTAGTTTGAAGACAGCCATATGTTTCCATAAATTCTGTAATGTTTACTTCTAAGATTTTGTGGAATACATGGGGTGATTAGCATTAGTTCTGTTCTCCATTGAAAATACTTGTAATATTACCACCCAAATTCTATCTGACTCTAATTTGGCTATGTAGAGCACTGTCTATACTTATTTTCACACACAAAAACAGCCATTGCAAAGTACAAGAGGGTGACAACAGGACTAATTTCTTTGTATTTCCTCAGGACTGTCAGCACCCTAATTATTCAATCTATAATTTGTCTGTCCATACCTTTTATTTTATTCGCTTTTATCATGTTAGCATTTAGGAAGCATTGACCACTTGCATTGCAAATACAAGGAACATAATCAGGGAGGTTGGCAATAAGAAGTTCAGGTTATCATTCGCCTTGGTTCAGTAATTGTGATGCTGCTCCATGGTTCAGCCATCCTGCGAGTGCTCGGCTTGGGGCGGTCCATTGGCTCGAATGAATGCTAGCTCCCAGCCCATGGCCTTGTCCACTAGTTTTTCCTCTTACTGTACTAAGCTGCAAAAGCTTTTTTTATTGATTTTTTCAACTCATCCTAGTACTACAAATAAGAAGCAATGATAATAAGGTTGCTGCTTTCATGTTTTCTGCAGAAAGTATCCAACATTCTTCTTAAATTTGGGTACTGTTGTGTGGTTTTCATCTATAGATAAGCACATTGATGGAGATACAAGGCATGGTCAAAGGCAATCTGTTTCCGGTACACAGTCTGTACTTATTAAAATATATGAGCAAGGTTTCTGCAATGATGTTCCATATGTGTCGTTTGCAGCTCGATGATTAATTTGTAGATTGATATTCCATACATTCACATGATTATATGATTGAGACGACCGAGTCATCAACTGTCTAACAGATCAATTGATCTTGTATGTACCCTTTTGAGATCTCATTTTCCTATTTGCAATTAATCTTGATCAGGAGTAAGATTTAAGGTTCGAGATCGATCTATGAGAGGTGTAATATCCTCTGCTCTTATCAAAGGTATGGTTATACTGTTATTTCTCAACATGTCTCAAACTTAAGTAATGATTAATTTTGATACAAGTTTTGATATTGTGAGATCATGACATCTCTAGTATGCTCAAGAACATCTATGTACCTAGACATTATAGTTTAGAGTAATGACAATGAAACTATACCTGGAAATGCCTTTTACCAGTAGCTATGCATGAGAAATGCATGTTCTGTAATAACAATTAACAAGACAAACATATGTTGAGGGGCTCCTGTCATAGGCCATACTGTATGTCATCTGAATTTAGTTAATCTTATTACTACATTCTTCTTGGAACATACTGTATGTCGTCAGTCATGTAACTATTGTGGATGGGGCTTTTCCCCCTCTTCTTCTTTAATAGTATATGATACACACACTCGTGCATATTCCAGAAAAAATATATTTTCTTATTATATGTTCCAGCTGTATTGGTGTGGAGCCTGCCCTAGTGCTCTCACTAATTATATAGATGCTACTTAAAATTGTAAGTAGTACACACTAGACTAAAGTGTAGCACAGATCCATATAAATGACTTTGGAAGACTGAAATGCAGAAACTTAACTCCCCATTATTGTCGAGTGGTTTGCAAATTAGGCCGAGTTGTATGCTGATTCTCCATGTTCTTTGTTGATTGCTTATCCACGTATTGAAAAACAATGAATTTGTACCTGTGTTCTTTCATTGCAGAACTGTTATATTCAGCAGGCGCATCCTTTTGAGGCTAGGTATTACTATTTTCTCAACACAACATTACTCATGCATTTGTTGTCAATTTTTTATACAATTATGAGTCTTATAGTTTCACTCAGTTATTATGTGATAACTTTAGAGGAATGGAGCCAAGGTTTGGCCAAGTTAATTTGAGAAACTGATATGTCGAATATGTACTTCTGTATCATCTAGATAATGATCTAGTTCTTGCACAATCTTACTTCAACGAGTCTATTCTTTTTTTAACAGAGCAATGAGTCTATTTGGTGCAGGGTAATCTGTAAGAGAAGCTTGCAATCCAAGCTATGATTGAGTTACAAATGAGCTCCTATTTCTCCATATATAGTTGAAGGACTTATGTTTTATTAGATGTGCACTTCTATTTCAGTGACCTTCAGCCGTTGTATGCTAATTATAGACAGATTTGTATATGAAGTACATATATGTGATTTATTTGAACTATGATTAATGTAACCTATCGAGTTGTTGTGTATATTCTAGATTCGTTGTGAGATGGATTGATTATGTGCAATGCATTTTATCATTTTATTTTTTGTCCACTCAATTCTATTTTCTGGCGGTTCTGTCTCGACAGGATATTACAATTTCTGTCGGTCTACCGTCAGAATAAGTTTCTGTCGGCCATCCGACAGGCATATTCTACTATCCCTGTCAAGCTATGGCTGTCGGCTATTCCTGTCGGTTGACCGACAGGGAATTTTATTCCTGACGGTTAACCCTATTTTCCTGTCGGTTTTCAGCCCACAGAAAAATTTCAGTTTCTGGTAGTGGTGGGCACTGAGGATGCGAGTGATCCTGCAAGCATACGGTGTGTGGGATGCTGTCATCAAGGACGACATAGACGAGCACATGGATAGACAAGCCATCGCGGTCATCTATCAGGGTATCCCGGAGGATGTACTTCTAATGTTGGCTGAGAAGGACTCGGCCAAGAAGACATGGGAGACGCTCAAGGTGATACATATGGGCGCGGAGCGCGTCCAGGAGGCGAAACTTCAGACCTTGAAAGGTGATTTCGAGTTGATTCGCATGAAGGAAAGCGAATCAGTGGATGATTTCGCCATGAAGTTGACTACGATTGTCAACGGCATCCGAGCGTTGGGCGAGAAGGTGGAAGACTCCATTATCGTCCGTAAGTTTCTCCGGGTTGTACCTTCTAGATTTTTGCAAATTGCATCCTCAATCGAGCAGTTTGGCGATCTCAAAACTATGACCATGGAGGAGCTCGTTGGTCGTCTCAGAGCTCACGAAGAGAGAATTCGTGGCAGTGGTGACAAGGAAGGTGAGCAGCACTTGCTGGTTACTCAATCCGAGTGGGTGGCTCGAGATAAAAAATATGGAGGCGGTGAAGCATCGTCATCATGTAAAAACAGCAGTAATAGCCATGAGGGCTACAATGGCCGTGGTCGCGGCCGCGGTCGCGGCCGGCAAGGCAACCGTGGTCCTGGCCGCGGCAGAGGAGGCCGTGGTCGCGGGACAAATGGGTTCCGCGACAAGAGCAATATTGAGTGCTTCAACTGTGGTATTTTCGGACACTACTCTTCTGAGTGTCGTAAACCACGTCGTGCTCATGGCAAGGAAGTGCACCTTGCACAGGCTCAAGATGATGAGCCCGCTTTGCTCTTTTCTGCATGCGCGGAGGAGGTGTCTGACATGGTCATGCTGAATGAAGACAAGGTGATTCCCACAGTAGGGTCTATGGATAAGAGTGCCGAGTGGTACCTCGACACAGGAGCTAGTAATCACATGACGGGACGCATGGAGGTGTTCAACGAGTTGGACACTTCAGTGCGAGGCACTGTCCGGTTCGGCGACGACTCCACCGTGGCGATATGTGGGCGCGGAACTATATTATTTGAGTGCCTAACTGGGGAGCATCGTGTCCTCACCAACGTATATTACATCCCGAGTCTGAGCAGTAACATATTGAGCCTTGGTCAGCTGGATGAGAATGGTTGCAGAACAGTTCTTGAGCATGGATTTATGTACATATACGACCGCCACAAGAAGATATTGGCTAAAGTGAAGCGGACAAGGAGCAGGTTGTACGTACTCAACCTGAACCTGACACAGCCTGTGTGTCTTTTGGCATGCATCAAGGAAGATGCATGGCTATGGCATGGACGTTTTGGGCATCTCAATTTTCAAGCTCTACATAACTTAGCACACCATGGAATGGTGGAAGGTATGCCCCTCATTCAACATGTTAATAAGATTTGTGATGGATGCATGATTGGCAAGCAACGACGTGTGCCGTTTCCGGCGGCAGCATCCTACCGAGCAGACAGACCGCTGCAACTTGTGCATGGAGATTTATGCGGCCCAATAACGCCAGCAACACCAGGAGGTAAAAAATATTTCTTATTGGTTGTTGATGATCATAGTAGATATATGTGGGTTGCTTTTCTCAAAAATAAAGATGAAGCTTTTGCCGCATTCAAGAAGATAAAAATTGGTGCTGAAATGGAGGCGAACGCTAAGCTGAAGGCGTTCCGCACTGACCGAGGAGGAGAATTTACCTCTCATGAGTTCCACGAGTATTGTGAGAACTTGGGCATCAAGAGGTTCCTCACCGCGCCATATTCACCACAACAGAATGGTGTGGTGGAACGACGAAACCAGACGGTGGTTTCTATGGCAAGAAGCTTGTTGAAGAGCATGAGAATGCCTGGAAGGTTTTGGGGAGAAGCCGTGTCAACGGCAGTTTATCTCCTGAACCGTTCACCGACAAAGAGCGTTATCGGTAAAACACCATATGAAGCTTTCTACGGTAAGAAACCAAGTGTGCGTCATCTTCGCACCTTTGGTTGTGTTGGACATGTCAAGGTGGTGCATCCACATGTGAAGAAGCTCGCTGATCGCAGCATGCCAATGGTGTTCATCGGCTATGAGGATGGTACAAAGGCATATCGTATGTATGATCCAGTGTTAAAAAGGCTACATGTCTCAAGAGATGTCGTGTTTGAAGAAAACAGACCATGGACATGGGAGGTCGTGTCAGGTGAATGTGCAGACAACCTTGGTGATGAATTTATAGTATATTATCCACCTCACACTGATGCAGGAAATAACATGGTGCCACAAGGAGCAATGAGTGACACCGACAGTTCTCCTAGCTCCCCGAGCAAGGCAAGTACTGATGGTACAGGAGCTGTACCAAACACACCACCAACAACAACTAGTGGTACAAGTGATGAGGTTAGCACACCTATTGGTGTCACGAAGAGCGGTGTCGCATACGACACGTCTACACCACCAAAGCGAGTCCGTCCTCTTTTGGACGTCTACGATGAGTCAACAGAGGTCAGTGATGATTATTCCGGTCTTTGTTTGCTAGCCATGGAAGAGCCAACAAATTTTCAGGAGGCCAACAAGCATGCATGTTGGAGGCGTGCAATGGAAGAAGAGCTTGGTTCCATTGAGAAGAATGGAACATGGGAGCTTGTTAATCTACCACCTGGACATAGACCCATAGGTTTGAAATGGGTATTCAAGGTAAAGAAAAATTCACAGGGTAGTATTATCAAGCACAAAGCACGTCTAGTTGCTAAAGGCTATGTGCAGAAGCAAGGAGTTGATTATGATGAAGTTTTTGCACCAGTCGCACGACTCGAAACTGTGCGACTTCTCATAGCGCTGGCAGCTCAAGAAGGATGGGAGGTGCATCACATGGATGTACAGTCCGCTTTCCTTAATGGCGACTTGAAGGAAGATATATATGTGATGCAACCACCCGGTCATGAACAAGAAGGTAATGAGGACAAGGTGTTAAAACTCAAGAAGGCATTATATGGGCTTCATCAAGCCCCAAGAGCATGGTACGCAAAACTTGATAAAAGCCTAGTGTCACTTGGGTTTGAGAAAAGCCCGCTGGAGCATGCTGTCTACAAGAGAGTAATTGGTGATACAAGTCTTCTAGTTGGTGTATATGTGGATGACTTGATTATCACAGGAACAAGCACCACTGAAATTGAAAAATTCAAGATGCAGATGAAGAAATTATTCAGCATGAGTGACCTTGGATTATTAAGTTATTATTTGGAGATCGAGGTACACCAGAAAGATGAAGAAATTCTCTTGTGTCAATCATCTTATGCAGCAAAAATATTGGAGAAGTGTGGGCTTGCTAATTGCAACCCATCGCAGACACCAATGGAAGCGAGGCTGAAGTTGAGTAAATCAAGCAAGAGTCCTCAGGTTGATAAGACGAACTACCGCAGTATACTTGGTAGTCTTCGATATTTGGTAAATACAAGACCAGACATAGCATATGCGGTTGGAATAGTGAGTCGCTACATGGAAAATCCAACCGAGGAGCATATGGCTGCAGTTAAGCAAATATTGAGGTATATCCGTGGTACAATTAATTTTGGATGTCGTTATGTGAGAAAGAGCTTGGAAAACTCTAGTCTTGTGGGCTATAGTGACAGTGACATGGCTGGAGACGTTGATGACCGGAAGAGCACTACTGGCACTATATTTTTTCTTGGTCCAAATTTGGTAACTTGGGCATCCCAGAAGCAAAAGACAATAGCATTATCATCATGTGAGGCGGAGTATATTGCTGCTACTACAGCAGCTTGTCAAGGCATCTGGCTTGGACGCCTGCTGAATGAATTGAAAATGCAATCAGATAACAAGGTTACACTGAGAGTGGACAACAAATCAGCAATTGCATTATGCAAGAATCCGGTTTATCACGACAGGAGCAAGCACATCGATACAAGATACCACTTCATACGCGAGTGCGTAGAAGATGGTAAAATTGAGATGGAGTATGTCGCAACTAAAGATCAACTTGCAGATATTCTCACTAAGCCGCTCGGCAGACTCAAGTTTCTAGAAATGAGAGAGCGAATCGGCATACAAAATCTCAAGAGGCAACAAGATTAGGGGAGTGAATGTTAAAATATAATCTTGCTTGCCTCCTCATGCACGTAGTAGCCAGGGTACTCAAAGTATCTGGACGTCCGTAAAAGCATATGCTACACAGGCTAGCTGCAAAGCAAAATATCCTGGTGCATGTCGGCAGAGCTTAGCTGTTAAGGAAGTGTACGTGTTACTAGTAGAATGGTGCATGCATGAGCTGGACATGCAATCAATAAATTCTAGTATGTGGTAGGTTCCCGTGTGTGTACGTGGCTGTACACGTGCAGCTCACAGCGATCTTGTAATCTCCTATATAAGGACTAGAGTCCTTCGGTTGTAACTCAGTCAGTCAGCAAGAAATAAAGCTTCTAAGTAGTACTAGTACGTGAGCTTCTCTATCACTAGTGCATGTGTGCGTGTGTTCACTGATTCAACTACATGTGCAGCAGCTGCATCTTCTCTCTTTGCTGCTCTCCAATTCTCTTTGTTTGATCCTGGGAAGCTAGATACTCTGTAGTCTAGCTAACATTTACAAGGTGGGATTATCCGGATAAAGAACGGATTATCGTATTGCGCCAAATATTAGTAGTATCATATCATATACCATATCCTATCAATCGGACTCAGATTCGGCTCGGGTTGTCATTGGATGTCAGAAATCTCTTACCGTTTCCTATAAACATGGATTTAGAAACGGTTTCGGACGGAAATTATCATAACCACTTTCACCCTTAGTATTTAGGATAGCGGTACAAACTGGAATAGCTTAGAGCATCTCCAGTTGTTTGGCCCCCCAGTGCACCTGGCGAATGCCTTTTGACGTTTGCGCCGGCAGTTTTTTCGCCCTGAGGTGATCGCGTTTCCAGCCGCGCCCCTATGTTTCGGCCCCAGACGCCCAAAAAAAATTTAAACTAGTCTTTCCCGCTGCCAAAACACACCACAGGTTCGGCAACCATCATGCCACAGTTCGGTGATCATCATGCCATAGTTCGGCGATCAAAGACACCCAAAAGTTTGGCGATCAAAAGGAAGGAATCATAGACAGGGAACGCATCAAACGGCAGGCTCCTCTGCTATGGGACTGGCCGGGGTCGGCGTGGGCGTAATCAGGCTCGGCGTCGGAAAGGCTTCTGTGCTCGGGCTGGTCGTCGGCGTCGACACCACTTTGTTGCTCGGGTTGGGCGTCGTTGTTGGTGTTGTCGCCGTGGGCATAGGGACGGTGGTCACCGCGGGCCCGGGCATCTGGTTCAAGATGAGGCCACGCTCCGCCAGGTACCACGCCTTCACCTGCTCGTCCATCGTCGACATGTCTGCCGCCATCAAGAACTCCAGGTCGGTGTTCCTCTTCTTCGCGGCGCCGTTGGTCCTGAGAAGGTTGAGCTTGACGTCCTGCTTCGTCATCAACGCCGACCACCTAGCATCGGATTTCTCCTCCCTCTTGGCGGCGTTGTTCTTGGCGTGGGCGATGCACTGCTCGATCGAAGATTGCAGCCTCTCGCCTTCCTCTGCTTCGGCTGGGTGGTATCGGTGGCTAGGCGAGGGGTGCATACTTCTTCGGCAGCGCGGCGGCCTGAACGGGAGGAGAATAGCGGGAACAGCTGGGAAGAAGGGGGGAATGGACGGAATATGAAGGAAAAGGGCGGAAAATAGGCCTGTCTGTCGCCGACAACACGGGCCCACGTGCCTTTTCGCCTCAACAGCCCTCCCCCCCCCCCCCACCACCACCACCAGTGCGCTGGGTTCGGCTTTGGTTCGCGGTTGTAATTTCGGCCCAAACCGGCAATAAACAACGTTCTGGAGGCGCGACTGGGTCGATTTTTCAGCGCCGGCGCTAAAAAAGGCGTCCTGGGGCCCTGTTGGGGGGGGGGGGCAAGTGGAGATGCTCTTAGCTTTTAGGCTCCCAAAAAAGATATAGTGCAGTTGGAGTGTAACAATAGCTAGAAGCTTTAATCCTTGATTTTTCCAAATTCACACATACAAAGGAGAAAGACACATACATCACAAGTTCTCTGATTGAGGTTTATCTGGCTGAGCACCATCGGGTGGAGGTCAAACTAGTAGAGAACAAAAACATGTAGCAACGCCCGGGAAAGTCCCGATCCCGGACAAAAGGTAACCACGACACACCAGACCTAATGTGTGGCGATCAAAACCATCCACTGAATCGTGGACGCCCATTTGTAGGAAAGTCATGTTTTGAAACTATTATTATTGCGCTTTTTTATTTCTTCTTCGCCTTCTTTCATGTTTTTGTTTTCAGAATTCGTGACCATAAATTCAAATTCATTAACACAAATTTAAAACTTCCTGGATTTTTTAAGTTCCCAACTATTTTATAAATTCATTAATTTATTTTAAATTCACAAAAAATTATGAATATTATCTAAATTCAAAAATAGTTTGAAAATCCATAAACTTTTTTAAAATTCATGGATTTTTTTAATCAAGAACATTTTTTAATTCACCAAATTATTTGAATTCATGATTTTTTTTAACTCTATTGAAAAGTTGATAGCAAACCATTTTTTCTGGGACAGGATGTACGCGCTTCTTCGAATGGACGAAGGAGTGGATAAAATGCCGAACTAAACGGATCAAAGCTACAGCGTGTATTGCCCATCAAGAATTTACCGATAATTTCCCACTACAGGTTCTGAACAGGGGAGCTCCTATTCTCAAAAAAAAAAGGGGGAGCTCCGATGCAATACTTCAAGTGGCAAACTGTCGCTAAAATGTGCATTAGCCTCCTTATTGGGCTTCAACTCCTGTCGCGTATTTACGCCACTGGATACCAACTGATGATGCATCGCTCCCTTTTTTGTTGGCTCTTTCGCATTCAGTTGAGTAGCACGTGGTCACTATAGTACAACTTATTTAACAGAAAATAGTTTGGTTTATTGAAAGAAATTTGAAGATTGAAAAATATTCATTAATAGAAAAATCATGAAAATTAAAAATATTCAAAAATTTCCAAAATGTACACGAGTTAAGAAAGTATTCATAACTTAAAAATGTCTGTGGATTTTAAAAAATCATGGTATTTAAAAATATTTGTAGACCAAAAATTTCCAAGCTAACAAAACAAATTTTCGAAATTTTCATTAATTTGGAAATGTACGCGAGTTAAAAATATATTCATAGGTTAAATATATTTGTGGATTTTAAAAAAAGAATGGTATTTAAAAATAATTGTAAACCCAAAATCCTCAAGCTAACAAAATAAATTTGCAAATTTTCATTAATTTGAAAAAAGTTCCTCAATATGATAAATGTCTATGAGTTAAAAAGTAGTCATGACTTGTTTTTGAAACATTGTAACTGGAGTGCGTTTGTCAATTTTACAAAATGTATATAAATTAGTAAATTATATAAAAAATAACTTTTTTGAATTTAAATATGTTCATGAATAAGCAATTGTACATCTATTTCAAAAGATTAACTAATTTCCACCCTATAAAACTATGCATTTTAAAGTAATAAAAATGAAAAAAAATAAAAACAAAACAAAAACGTAAACAAAAAACCTTAAACAAAAAAGCTGGAAAATAAAACCAAAAAAATGTTTCCCAGTACAAACTGCCATAAAAAAACCATCCTGGCTCATAGAAACCCATTTGTTTACCTATCGGAAACTACTTCCTCTGCGAACCAACCTGTGGTTGAGATGGTTAGGTGGACAGTGGTATCCCCAACCCACCAGGGTTCAAATCCTGGTGCTCGCTTTATTTCTGGATTTATTTCAGGATTTTCGGCGATGCGCTTTCAGTGGGAGGAGACATTCCCGTAGGCGCCATCTCTCAGAGATGCTCATAGGGGTAGGGTGTGAGTGTGTGCGTTCATAGGGATGAGTGTATGTGCGTGTATATGAGCGCTTGTGTCTGTTTTAGTAAAAGGCCACACGCCATCCCACCTGTTTTGTAAGCGGGCTGGCCCATCAGCAGTTGCCCTTTTACGAAACTCCATCCGGTTTTGCGAGCTTCTAGAAGCTCCCGTCGGTTTTGTGAAGCTTCTAGAAGCGTTCAGCCTGTTTTCCCTATTCTTTGCATTTTTTTAGTTTATTTAGGAAAGAATTTTTTTACTTACCGTTTTATAAATATTTTTATAGGCATGTAGTAAAGAAATAAAGTAAAGAATATGTTTCAGTTTCAGTTCTCATAATATTAGAACTTAAACGTTCATGTTTCCTACAACCAAATCTCAATATAATATAAGGCAACTAATTCTTGTGGGGCCATTCACGTGGTTATTTACTAGGTTAACAAATAAAGGTGTTCAGTAGGTCAAGTAAAGTGCATGTGAGTACGTACGTTTTCTTCCCCTAGGGCGAAAAACCCTAGGGTTTCGACATCTTCCGGCGCCGCCACCGCCGGAATTCTATCTCCGCCCCGCTCTTCATCCGAACATACCTAGATTTGGGCTGATCAAGGGGGATCCAGGTGATCCCACCCGGCCTCGGTCTAGGGGTTTTCTCTGATTGAGTAGGAAGGCGTGTAGATTGGAATCTCCAAGGATGTCGGAGGCTTCGGGATCGCAGAGGAGACTGGAGAAGGAGTCGGCGGAGGATCTTCTGGCAAGGCTCACGCTGCAGGAGGAGGAAGAAGATGACTTCGTTTGGGAGGAAGAGCTGCCGGACATGATGGAGCCGGCGAAGTGGCTCGCCATCGTTCGAGTCCACACACCTAAGTCTTTTAGCCCTAATGCTCTGTACAATGACATGAGGGCGGCCTGGAATCCAGCGAAAAAAGTGGATTGGAGGAAGATCAAGGGAAATCTGTTCACGGCACAGTTTGGCTGTTTGGGCGATTGGAACAAGGCCATGGTCGAGGGACCGTGGTTGTTTAGAGATCAGGCGGTAATCATGCAGGAGTACGATGGGTTTAAGAACCCCGATGGTATCAAACTGGATAGGCTAGCCGTGTGGGCGCAGATTCATCGACTGCCGGACAGGTTCCTCATAGAACCGGCAGTTAAGGGTTTGGCTTCCAGGATCGGGGAGGTGGAAGAGATTCAACTGAAGCTTCCTGCGGGATTCTTTGGGGAGTTTGTGAGGGTCAAGGTGAAGATTGACATCAACTCCAAAATTAAACGTTTTGTTACAGCCAAGAAAGGAGAGGAGAGAGTCAAGTATCAGATCAAGTATGAAAAGCTTCCAATTTTTTGCTACAATTGTGGTGAGTTTGGGCACTGGCACGAGGAGTGCGGAGATGGAGAGGATGACGAAACAAAGTTTGAATGGGGGGATTTTGTGCTAGCTGACAACTTCAGGTTTAATACGTCCAGCCGGGGAGGTTTTGGTGGACAGAGGGGCCGAGGAGGACAATGGGCAGGTGGTCGAGGAAGGGGGAGAGAGCCCTACAATCCAAACCAAAGCTGGCGATTTAATGCAAGGCAACTAACGCAGACGGAAGAGAATGACAAGGCGGGGGAGGCTGAACAGGAGGTGGAAGAAGTTGTTAATCCGTCAGAAGCCGTGGGAGTTAACCAGGGAGCCCAACCTTCAAATAAACGCCCGTCGGTTGAGAATGCCATAGGCTCAACAGCAGAGGAGGCAACTGCGAGTGACTCTCTTGCGCTGGTAACCGTGGAACCACATGGAGTGCCTCCACGACCGCCGGTGTATGTGTCCCCTAGAAAAGAATACAAGCGATCGAAGAAGGGAGGGCAGGAACAAACTGATGATATTGAGGGGTCCCTGAAGATCAGGGAGGAAAACATGAAGGAGAAGACCACAACTGCATTATCGGCGGGCTCCCTCGAGGAGCGCCGCCGGGCACAATGAGTATCCTTAGTTGGGCTGTCATGGCGCGAGCAAGCGGCGACAGTTAGAGAACTTCGAAATCGCGAATAATTTTGCCCTATCCTCTTTTGTATTGTTGAAACGCAGATTGATAGATCAAGGGTAGAAAATCTTGCTAGAAGTATTGGTTATGATAACGGATATCTGTAAGTAGTCAAAGCGAAGCGGAGGATTAGGGATGTTCGGAATAATCAATAAAATTGAGGTTCTTGGTTATTACGTGTATCATATAGATTGCTCGGTAGAGGAACCGGCGATGATCCGTGGAGGATGACACTGGTTTATGGAGAGGCACAGACTCATTTAAGGTACCAAACCTGGGATGTTTTGAAGGGAATTAGCAGTCTAAGCGATCTCTCATGGGTGTGCATAGGGGATTTTAACGAAGTGTTACGTTCGGATGAACAACAGGGTATAGGAGAGAGGAGCAATGCCCAAATCCATGGATTTCGAGATACGGTTGACGTGTGCATGTTGATGGATATAGGCTACCAAGGACACTTTTGGACTTTCGAGAAGAAAGTTACAGGGGGAAGCTACACCCGTGTCCGACTAGATAGATCTTTGGCAACTGCAGAATGGAGTGAGAGATTTCCAAATGCACATGTAAAACACTTAGCAGCTGCTACTTCGGATCACTGTCCCATTTTGTTGGAATATCGAGGAAGGGCACGAAACATAGAAAGGGTTTCAAGTACGAGGTAATGTGGGAAACACATGAGGAATGGAGGGATACAATAACGTCAAGCTGGACAGGCGATCCGGTGGAGTTTATGGCAGATTTGAAAGCAAAATTGAATCGAGTGTCGGCGCAGTTAGGCTCCTGGAACAAGAACACTTTTGGTTCAGTCCGGAAGGAGATCAAAAGTCTGAAGATGGAGTTAGACCGACTCCGCAGTAATCCAACCAGAACAGCACCAACGCATATTGAGCTGAAGATCAATGAAAAATTGATTGAGCTATATCATAGGGAAGAAATAATGTGGAGGCAACGCTCGAGGTTGGAGTGGCTCTCGGCAGGAGACAGAAACACCCGTTTCTTCCACTTACGGGACAGTGAGAGAAGGAAGAGGAACATGATTAAGGCCTTATTAACATCGATGGGTGTGATGACAGAGAACCAGGGCGAGCTCAAAGCTATGGTGACGGATTTTTACAAGAATCTATACACAACAGAAGGGGTATCAGGAATAGAGGATGTTCTAGCAAGTGTCCCGGTAAAGGTCACAGACCATATGAACGCTCATCTTCTTGCACCATACACAAATGAAGAAGTTAAAACAGCCCTGTTTCAAATGTTTCCGACGAAGGCACCGGGGCCGGACGGATTCCCAGCCCATTTTATCAGCGGCATTGGGACATATGTGGGGATGAAGTTACGAGGGCAGTCCTAAGAATCATCCGGGGAGAGGAAAGTGCTGAATGCGTCAATGACACGGTACTGGTTCTTATACCGAAGGTACTTAATCCGACACTACTCTCCCAGTTCCGGCCTATAAGCCTGTGCAATGTCATATATAAAATTGCTTCCAAAGTAGTTGCAAATAGGCTCAAAGTCATCCTCCCAGATATCATATCTCAGGAACAATCAGCGTTTGTCCCCGGTAGACTGATTACAGATAATATCATATGTGCGTATGAGTGCCTGCACTTTATGAAAAAAAGCAAAGCTAAATCTAACAGTTTTTGTGCGTTGAAGTTAGACATGATGAAAGCCTATGATAGACTTGAGTGGCCATATCTTCGAGCCATGATGGAGAAACTGGGGTTTGCACACGCCTGGATTGACATAGTGATGGACATGGTTCAGTCTGTTTCTTTCTCAGTTCTTTTTAATGGTGAAAAGCTTGAACAGTTTAATCCAACCAGAGGCATTCGACAGGGGGACCCAATCTCCCCGTACCTTTTCTTGATTGCAGCAGAGGGCCTTTCGTGCCTTTTAAGATCCGGTTCTCGGTCGTCTAGTTTGGAAGGTATCAAGGTGGCTCCGACAGCTCCGTCATTAACCACCTCCTTTTTCTTGACGATAACTGTTGCTTTTCAAATCAAGTGCGGAGGGGCTGCGAGGTCTCGAATTATTGGAGACATATTGTAATGCTTGGTCAGAGGATCAACAACGACAAATCTTCAATATTTTTTAGCAAAAAGTGCCCACAAACAGTGAAGGATGAGGTTAAGCAGATTTTGAATGTGACAAACGAGTCTTTGAGTGAAAGGTACTTGGGGATGCCTACGGAGGTTGGTCAATCTAAAATGGGTACCTTCAAATACTTGAGGACAGAATTTGGGACAAGGTGAGAGGTGGATGGAAAAACTCCTTTCGGTGGGAGGGAAAGAAGTGCTCATCAAATCGATGGCGCAGCTATCGGTTTACTCAATGGCGTGCTTCCGATTACCAAGAGGGCTATGTGAAAACATTGCTTCCATCATACGTCAGTTTTGGTGGGGGAGTAAGCAAGGGAAAAGGAAGCCAGCTTGGGTATCGTGGGATGTCATGACAAAACCTAAATATCTTGGTGGCATGGGCTTTAGGGACATGGAGATCTTCAATCTTGCTTTGCTGGCTCGACAAGCTTGGAGACTATTGAATGAGCCGAACTCTCTCAGTGCAAGAATTTTAAAAGCTGCATATTTTCCAAACACAGTTTTCCTTGAGGCAGAAGTAGGCAACCATCCATCACAAATTTGGAGGGCTGTTCTAGATGGACGGGACATATTAAAGCAAGGCATTGTGAGGCGTATTGGCAATGGTCGAACGACAGAGATTTGGAGAGACAATTGGTTACAGCGGGCTGGACCTTTGAGACCGATAACATCGCTTACGCCCAACCCTCCAAACTATGTATCTGATCTTATAGATACGACCACAGCATCATGGAAGGAGGAGCTCATTCGTACTACCTTTGTACCCTTTGATGTTGATTCTATTCTATCCATCCCTATATGCACTAGGGCTGTTGATGATTTTTGGGCATGGTCAGCCGAGAGGAACGGCAGATTTTGGTGAGTTACGCTACGGGATGATCATGTCCAAAAGGAGGATCGTGAAACTGGCTAGAACACAACCACAGGGGATCAACACTGAATTCAAATCGCGAGGATTCGGCAGTCTTGTGGAACATTAGGGTCCTTGAAGCTCGGGGTTTTCTTTGGCGACTCATGAGGCATTCCATGCCAACGGCGGATCTCCTACACCACCGGCACATGTCGGATACACACCTTTGCTCCTTGTGTGGAAGGGAGGACTCATGGAGACATGCTCTACTAGAATGCACTATGTCACGTTGCATCTGGGCGCTATCAGAAGAAGAAGTGGTACAGAAGATAAGCTTGAATATGAACCAAAATGCAAAAAATTGGCTCATGGAGATGCATGATATCCTATCACAGGAGCAGTTTCTCAGACTGGTGGTGACACTCTGGGCGACATGGAAGGCCCGTCGCAAGGCGATCTTTGAGGGGGTGTTTCAAAGTCCTCAAGGTACGGATCAATTCATACAATCCTATATAGCAGACTTACAAGTTATCGCCAGTGTGGGGAGTAGTCCTGTTCCACAGCCACAAGCAAGACCAAGGAGCTGGATAGTACCCCAAGATCAGCATGCCAAGATCAATGTAGATGCAGCGGTCAGAGCAAACCAGGGGTGGGGAGCGGCCGCTGCAATATGTCGTGATCAAGCGGGCTCCTTCCAAGGTGCTTCGGCTATTGTAACGAGGGGGATCAAAGACCCATCGACACTGGAAGCAATGGCGATCAGGGAGGCCTTGGCGCTTGCTGATGACCTCAACCTACGCAGGGTTCACGTTGCATCGGATTGCAAAGTTGTGGTGAATGACATCAAGAGTAAAACGCCAGCAACTTATGGGGCCATATTGCATGAAATCATAGAACACAGTTCATCGTTTCCTTCTTGTATTTTGGTGCATGAGTCTAGGAGCTCGAATGTCGAGGCTCACAATCTAGCGAAGCATAGTCTTAAGTTAGGGGTTGGCCGCCATGTGTGGTTAGGCAACCCGGGTAATCTTACATTTGTACCTTTGAACATCGGCACCAGTTAATAAAGGCTTCGCGTGATTGTCTCAAAAAAAAAAGTAGGTCAAGTAAAATTTTACTTTCCTAAAACATAAAAATGTCAATGCTTCTCAACAAACAAATGGCAATGGACCTTTTTTAACAAAATAAATTATTATGGTTCTAGTAGGATAAAACTTAAATGGGTACATTTAAAAGATGGGACAAATAGTTTCCTCATAAATAAGTTTTTGACAATAAGAGTATTATTAGAAAAAAAATACAAAGGGATAATTTTCAGCAAACACTCAAAGAATAAAATGCATCAATGACAATGTATGGACACCATAAAATACCCATGGTATTTTGACAATATCACACTACATTACAACAAAAGCTCAACTATCCATGGCATGACATATATTTCAGCTGATGCAAGAGACACAAACTTTGGCCACCTGGACTTCAATGCCTGGTTTTGTTTGCGTTTTTATTTCCACATTTCTCATTCGTTCTTCCTATCCAATGATGGCATCGTGATAAAAATTTGCATTCCCACAAGAAAAAAGTTGAAGATGACTAGCAAGCATTATCACAAGCTCTGGTTGTTCAACTTAGAGAACTAATGCAGTTAATTATGTTTCTATTTCTTGAAAAATGTTCCAACAAATTTCCAAAAAACTAACACCCATGTGATCCAATTAGTTCTTATATTTGCATTTAAAAGAAAGAGCCATAACAACCCTAGCTGTGCTCCGGTGACATATGGCGGAGTGGAGGGGATTCCCGTCTCGCGTCCGTTGTGTAGTACATTTTCGTGTCGCGGTGATGTCATTTCAATGGTGGAGGCAGTGTTGTCTCAAATAAGAATCCTCCTGCTCAAATCCTGTCTCAGTGGCGCTTGGTGTAGCATTGCCGAGTAACCGGAAATATGTCCCTATTGTTCTTCGTAGACATGGGATTGATAATTCATGTTGTTTGTCAGCATGGCTCCTTTGGCATTGTCAGCAACAGCTTTGCTTCACTGGTCCCTTCTTTTGAGCCTTTCCGAGCACTGTCGACAGTCTGGTCTTGCGATGCTAGCTCATTGGCTGGCTAGATCGGGGTGATATCCCCGTACATATACTTGGCGTGATTTGGAATCCCGTTTGTTTACGGTGGTCCACTATTGTTAGAGTTTAATGATATTTGATCATCTACCGGTGTTTCAGGTAGTTCAGTGGCTGAATTTCTGTCCCCGCAAAAAAAAAGTAGCTGAATTTCTGGATGTTCTCCATCATTGGGGATAGCTATGGACTATGGTTTGTGTAACGACGATAAGCTCATCTGTGCCTTCAGCCAGATTTTGAAGGATATAATCTTAGTTTTAGTCACCCTTTTTTTAGGGCAATTTTTTTTTGCGGGAAAGGAACTTTCATTAATCAAACCGAATGGCTACATTCGGAGATTACAATGCTAGCTATTTCATCGGGTGAATTACAAAGCCAGCAAGCAGTTCGCTGCTGCGAACGACCCATGCATGCAAGAGTGTGGCTAACCACGTTTGCATGTCGACTAAACTTGACTTATGTTCCTTTCATGAGATAGGATATTTCTGATCTCACTAATCCAGTATGCATACCTAGACCTATCCACGCCTCGCGCACTGATCATTGCAACAATTCTGCACAGTCCGTCTCCACAAGCAGTGATTGGTTTGTCCAGTGAAGGGCCAACTGTAGTCCTTCCTTCATCACAGCCATCTCAGCTTCGAGGGCATCACCACAATTGAACAACGCACGTGTCACAGCGAAGATGACAGCACCCTCATGGTCTCGCAGTATCATCCCAGCACCGGCTGTACCATCCGCCTCGACAAACGCCCCATCAATGTTCAGTTTGCATATTCTCTGTCAGGAGGTTCCCAACGCGGCTTCGGCCTTATTTCATGTGCAGCAGGAGGTTTGTACCCAGAGATATTAAGTACTTGTTTACCTTTTACTGAATCTGCTTCTGGATGTTGCCTAATCACGATGAGGGAAGTGATGTAGCTGGTTAAAAATCGGCGTGAAGCTTCAATCGGGACCGGGGGCTTGTGACGTGTGATCTCATTTCGCGCATACCATATCCTCCACATAATCATCAGCGATCTTCTGTGTATCTGGGAGTTTTAGGGCTGTTTATTGCGTCTGAGGATTTAGTTACCTTGCTTTAGATCCCATTGTACACATTGATCTAATATACGCGAGGCTCAAAAAAAAATTTAAAGCAAAGAAACGTTACGGAACATGTGAACATGAAGAAGAAATGAAATGCACAGAACAGTGCATGGTATTATTACATCTTACCAGAAATAATACTTTTACTATAGAGCATTTAAATTAGGGTAGTGCTAGGCGCGGTGCACCGCCCAAAATTTGGGCGATCGGCGACAGCCACCCGATCAAATCATCGTAGCTGTTGGATTTGACCCATCCGTGTCGTCTTCTTCCTAGCACTGCTCGACGAAAAACAAGACTTGGTCCCGCCCATCCTCGGGCACACCACCACCACCCATCCTCGTCGCCGTTGTGGCCGTTCCCCGCGAGCTCCCACGAGGTCCGCCCTTGGCGCGGAATTGCATAACGGCCGCGATTGATTCCAGAGGCGATTCATTGAGGATGAAGCTCTAAAAACAACCAGATCCAACTCACGGGTGCCATGGTTTGCAGCATCCCTAGCGTAGCCCCGCCTCCGGCTCGCCGCGGTCCACCTCCGGCTCGCCGCGGTCCACCTCCGGCTCGCCGCGGTAGTCGGTGTCCAGCAAAAACTAACAAAATCCTCAGTGGCCGGTTAGAAGCAAATTCATTATAAGGTTCCAGCAAAAAACACACCGGTTCCAGCAAAATTAACCTCAACAGAGAAAACTTCGGTGGTTGATTGTAGCAAAAAAATTTGCTAGTTCCAGTAAAAAAAACGCTGGTTCCAGCAAAATAACTCTGAAGGGAGACTCGAATTGGTTCTATTGTAGCAAACAAAAAGAGATTGTAGCAAAAGGAAAAGCTAGTTCCAGCAAAAACATACACTGGTTCCAGCAATAATCGCACGTTGACGATGGCGCGCATCTGGTTCCAGCAAATCGGTGGCGGCGGCAGCAAAAGCTGATACGGTTCCAGCAAATGGATGGCGGTTGTAGCATTTCTTGTCACGGTTGCAGCTGTCGACACCGCGGTTGTAGCAAATCGCCAGTAGTGGTCGCCGCCGCCGCGTTGATTGTAGCATGGCCGCATGCGGTTGTAGCACCTCGGACGCGGTTCCAGCTTTGCGTGCATGCGGTTGGAGCACCGCCGCACCTCGCGTCGCCGCTGGTCGTCCCAAGACTCGTCGGTCACCGCTCATAGCAGCAAGGCGTCGCGGTTCAGTAGCAAAGCGGTGACCGCTCCAGCGCCCCTGCACACAAGAAAAGCAGTGAGAAATAGGGAACGGCGCTCCGCTGGCAAAAATTAGCTCGACGGCCTGCGCGAGGAGCAGACGGCACATGAGGCAGGATTAAAAGGAGATGGGAAGAGGTGAGGATCCATGGAGTTTTTGCCGTGGTGTGTGAAGAAGAGCATGAGAGCTATTTCTGTTTCGGTGGAGAAGAAGTCGATGGAGAAGAAAGGGGATAAGGTCCGTGTGGTGTATAGTGGGACACGTCCTTATGCGGCCCGCTCCTGCATGTGGGCCACAAAGGCATGTGCGTTAGCGACGAAGGAGACCGGCGCGTCGCTTCAGCCGGCGGACCGGAGGGAAACATTACCCTTTAAATTAGATGGCCCATGAAGAATCACCCCATGCAAATGGAAGAGAGAAAACAATATCGCCACCAAACATAGAGAGAAGAAACTGTGTGGAATGAGCCACGTTGGGGTCGATCACATCAACCGTAGATCTCCCTGTCGCAGACAATGATGCCGTCGCTGTCGGCGTACAGCCACTCCCCGTCACGGACCACGGCACCGCCGACGTCGACGTCCACGTGCATCTCCGCGGCGCCGCTCTTCCCGGGCTTGCGCGGGTTGCTGGCGAGCGCGCGGACGCCGATGGCGCAGCCGTTGACGTCGTCCACGTCGCGGACGCAGCCGTTCACGACGGCGCCCGCCCAGCCGCTGCGGCGCGCCACCTCCGCCAGCGTGCCGCCGATGAGCGCGCACCGCTTGCTGCCGCCGCCGTCGAGCACCAGCACGCGGCCCTCGCCGGGGGTCTCCAGGAGCGCGCGCAGGCCCGCGTTGTGCTCGAGGACGCGCATGGTGACCACCCGGCCCGAGAAGGACCTGCACTGGCCGTACGGCTGGAAGACGGGCTCCAGGATGCGCAGCTCGCCGGTGAGGATGAGTGAGGCGTTCGCGTCGCACAGGTCGGCCACCGGGGCAGGGAACTTCTCTGAACCCATCGATCGATCTGCATATATCCATGCATGCACCGGAAAAACATGTTACACTGTTAGTCCCTACCAAGCTACTGCTATCACATGTTGAAAACTAACATGATAAGAATACTACGTACGAAATAAATAATCTGATGCAAACAAAGATGATACGTGTGATAAGGTCGTTGCAACTTGCAAAGATTTCTGCCCCCTTTCTCTTGCGTGCTTGTGTTACGTCTAAAGAGCTCTTTATATAGAAGTGAATTTGCCCACGTGCCATTGTTGGATAGTGTCTATATAACGATGGTAATTAAACCCATGATTGTTGGTTACTGAACGAAATATACGATGATAGTGCCAAAAAAAAGTCCTATATTTTGAGACAGGGAGTACTAATATAATGAAACAACACTAATGTACTATCCAGGTCAAATTTTTAAACAGTAAAAATGTGTGGCCATGTTTCGATCCGGGAATGAAGAAGCACAGTATGTTTCATATATTGTTACTACATGCATAAGAGGGAGCATGCTAAAACTGCTCTTTTTTTATCTGATGGTCTCCTCATGGTGCAAGCGAGTTTTTGAGCGAAAGCTTCACTTTGGCACCTGCGCCGGCGACGCCCATGGGTGTTGTAAGAAGTCACCGTGGGTCTCACACTCATTCCACGGTTCCGGGTTAAAACCCTCGTTTCTATGATCGGGCTTGGCAGCGCCGATGCTTGGCACCGTGAACTTTCGCCTGCAGCCTCGCACGGTGGGGGGTCGTCGTGAAGCTCAGGCGTCTGCGGTTGGGTCTCGGTAAGGCGTTAGGTTAGTTCTACGCTTCATGTTGTATTTGTAGGTCTGCATTGTTTGAGGGTCTTCTCACCACAATGTATCATTCGGCCGTGTACTTCGTTGTGTTGTTTTATCTATAATAAAGTGGGGCAAAAGTCTGTTACGTGGTCTTAGGCTAGAAAATTAAGCCAACTGTCTATTTTGACTAGTTCCATAGAGATCTACTCCAGAGTAGTTTCATAGGCTAGAAAATTAAGCCAACTGTCCATGTCGACTAGTTCCCTAGGCTAGAAAATAAATACTCTATCTATCTATCTCAACCGGCCCACACCACATAGTGTGGAGCAGTACATTTGTGTTTGAGTTAGGGCACACAATAATAATGATGAGCAGGGTAATCTGGGCCACAGTTGTGGTGTGCACCACCATGGCCTATTGATGTCCGTGTCGGCTTCTGAATCTTGATTTGGAAGATGTTTCATAATTATTGATCTTTTTCTTTCAAACCAGGAAGAGCAAGTATAATAGAGGGCTTATAGCCTACTTACATGGCATTTTTGCTTATGTGGAGGAGAGAGATGAAAAAAACAAGAGGAGTGGCTCTCCTAGCTATATGCGAATTCCTAGACAAGTACAATAAATGTGAAGAAAGAGAAAGAGAGAAGGTTGAAAAAAGTAGTAATCTTATAGCCAACTTTAGCCCACATTACTATATGAGTGACTAGAAATGATGGATATACATGACATGGCAGTTTCTTATAGCCATCAGCTGGCTGTACTATTAACCATGCTCGAAAGGAAGTTGTACAATGTGTTTCAAAGTTAGCACAATGGATCCCTAAATAAACCGCTAATGTTTTTCTGGGCACGAGCAGAGCTGGACACGGTGTCTGATCCACTCGCTTGCAATAGAGATCAGTGATGTACTCCCTCCGTCCGGTGATGGGCTTTGAAATTTGTCCACAAAAAGAGTGTACTTCTATCTTTGCAATGCACTTTAAAGTAGAAAAAATGTTTCCCTCTCATCACATGGTAATCAAGACCAATAACATTCTATGCATGATCTCCTTAATTTCTACATGCACTTAGCTCAGTGGGAGTTGAGTAATTAAAAAGGAAAAAGATGGTGACTTGCACCTTATCAATGCATTTTTTACATGTGTGGAGTATGTTACTTTCACTGTGGGTAGTCACACACACACATAACCAGTCCATACCAAATTATTTGTGTGGGGAGCGGACAGTTGTGCGAATCAGGGAACACAACATAATGATTAGCATGATTACAAACTACAAAGAGCGAATGGCGGAAATTGTAGTTGGACTGGTACGATGTGGTGTTTAATTATGTGACGATGGTGAGCCACCACCATCCAATACAGACTCTTACTTTTGGAGTTGTGTGTGTTGTGTTTTGCATGCATGCAGAATATAATTTGTCTCATCCTAGTAGTGTTACCGACATACTATTTGATATTTGGAAAACAAATTTTGAGTTTGAATGGAACACGACTTCTCTATGTTCCTCACTGTTTGTTTTACAAGCTATGCCATGTCCAGAAAAAACTCTAACCTTTAACTCCCTCCAGTCAGATTTATAAGGCCCATGTGTATGTTTAGGTCTACGGTGTTACCAATGAAATATGAGTTATACGCCACAAAATTTACATCACTAGAAAATTCTTTCATATTTAAATTTAATGATATGTTTTTTGTGGCATAAAATAAATATTTCATTGGTCAAATAGAAGACCAAAAAGATAAAATAGGAGTGTGTCATATATACCCAACCCAGACCGAGGGAGTAAGAGTTATATTCTCATCCATATAAGAACTCTGCCTACTTGGCCGTTACTTCATTAATATGTGGAGGAGTGAAGATGGGCACAATGGCATCTAGTACTACAACGCTAGAAACCGCGGATAGGGATATATTTAAAAATAACACGAGGTGAGTGTTAGTACACAAAGCTACTGCTACTGCATACGGAATCATAATCTTATTTATGAACATATAGGAGTACTTACTATTTTAGCTGAGGCGAACACTCGCTCCCTCCCTTCTCTCTTGCGTGCTTGTGTTATGCCAAAAGAGCTCTTTATATATAGGTATTTTGCCCACGTGCAATAGCTGGATGGAGACAAAAATATTGATTCGATGTCCGCGTTCAGGCATAGTTGGAATGGTACGTCGACGTGGTAGTGTTTATATAACGATGGTGAATTCAAGATTTTGGTTACTGAACGAAATATATGAGTACATCATATGAAACAAAAACTTATGCACTATCGAGGTCAAATTTGTAATTTGTAAACAGTAAAATGCGTGGGCGCGTTTCGATCCCGGAAAGTAGGGGAAATTTGGTTGGTTGCCTTTGCTTTTTCAATAAAAAAGTTGGGGCAGGGGGGCAACCCCTTTCGTTTCAAAAAAAAGTAGGGGAAATTTTAGTATAAAGTTGACTCATCTATTTTGGAACGGAGGGAGTAGTATGTTTCGTCCGGATTCTGTCCATTTGCATGCGTCGGAAAAATCGACATGAGCGCGTAGCAGCCGAGGGTGGTGACCATGGCTCGGTGTCCATCCACGAGAGGACGGAACAATGTCCACGTCCATGACTGCCCCCGACCAATGCCGGGGCCTCCTCCTCCTTGACCGCCACCCCCGGGATGGCGACATCGTCGGCCGTCATCACGTCCTGGCCCTCCCACTGGGCGTGGTCGTGCTACCGCACCTTCCTCCTCTTCTCCGGCGGACATGGTGGGGATGGTGAGGGAGAGGGCTTGGGAGAACGCGCGCGTACCCCGTCCACGTCTGCGTTACCATGGCGGCCTCGGAGCACGACTGGAACCGCCCTCTCTCCGTCGCGTCCTTCGCCCTCTTCCCCACCGCCGGCGCCCCCCATCATCTTCTCTCCCTTGTTGGCCCCGATCCCAAATCCGGCAGGCAGGCAGGCGGCGGCGGCGGTGGGCAGACACGTGCCAGTTCCGTGCAACTAGTAGTATGTTTTGAAACTTGGAGTATTTCGTTCATTGGATCTAGGCACCAGCAACGGCAGAGACTAATTCGAAGGAATCAATGACCTACTACTATCACGGCTCGTGGACCAACGACGAACAAGCTGTGAAACTTGTGTGTCGTTGGATCAAGAAGGACGGTTGGGATGAGCCAAAGCGAGAGATCCATCCGTGGCATGGCACGTTGGGAAATCAAAGTAGTATCCTTTTTGATTGATTGATCGATTGTTTTGTTGAGTATGTAGTACTACGTGTACTTGATCGAGCTCGTCATTTTATGATGGCTCTTGTATAGATTCTACTCGTCATTTTATGTGTACACAGGACAAATCAGGCACGGTCTCTGAGGTTGATCCTGCTGCCAGCGCGCGATCCCAGGTAGATCCGCAACAGTCTGCAGCACAGGGCGGCACGTGATCCCGCATAGGTTCGCTCCTGCGCCCGCTGGTGGCCGACAGGTCAACCGACCGGGCGGCCCACAGAGGTCCAGGCGCGGGTCCAGGCGCGGGCCCTGGCGCGGGTCCAGGCGTGGGTTCAGGTGCATCACACCAAGCCTCGACTACGTGACCCGAGATGGCTGTCGAGCGCGGCGCGGGGGGAGCGAGTTCCTGGCGGCCACGTCGTCTTGGGACCCAGCGTCGGATGCTGCTGCGACAACCATGTACCTGTGCTACCTCTTGAGCACTGCGTTGGATTTCCCCGAAGAGGAGAGTATGATGCAGCAAAGTAGCGTAAGTATTTCCCTCAGTTTTTGAGAACCAAGGTATCAATCCAGTAGGAGACCACGCACAAGTCCCTCGTACCTACACAAAACGATAGCAACTCGCAACCAACGCGATTAGGGGTTGTCAATCCCTTCAGGGTCACTTACGAAAGTGAGATCTGATAGAGATGATAAATAATATTTTTGGTATTTTTGATAGATAGATGCAAAGTGAAAAGTAAAGGGCAAAGTAAAAGCAAAGCAAGTAAATAAAGTGATAGAGACTGATATGATGAGAATAGACCTGGGGACCATAGGTTTCACTAGTGGCTTCTGTCAAGAGCATAAGTATTCTACGGCGGGTGAACAAATTACTGTTGAGTAATTGATAGAATTGAGCATAGGTATGAGTATATCTAGGCAATGATCATGTATATAGGCATCACATCCAAGACAAGTAGATCGAAACGATTCTGCATCTACTACTATTACTCCACTCATCGACCGCTATCCAGCATGCATCTAGAGTATTAAGTAAAAACAGAGTAACGCCTTAAGCAAGATGACATGATGTAGAGGGATAAATTCATGCAATATGATAAAAACCTCATCTTGTTATCCTCGATGGCAACAATACAATACGTGCCTTGCAACCCTTTACTGGGTAAGGACAACGCAAGATTGGACCCAAAGCTAAGCACTTCTCCCATTGCAAGAACTGCCAATCTAGTTGGCCAAACCAAAAAGGATAATTCGAAGAGACTTGCAAAGATAACTCAATCATACATAAAAGAATTCAGAGAAGAATCAAATATTTTCCATAGATAATACTGGATCATAAACCCACAATTCATCGGTCTCAACAAACACACCGCAAAAAGAAGATTACATTGAATAGATCTCCACGAGAGAGGGGGAGAACATTCTATTGAGATCCAAAAAGAGAGAAGAAGCCATCTAGCTACTAGCTATGGACCCCGAAGGTCTGAAGTAAACTACTCACACTTCATCGGAGGGGCTATGGTGTTGATGTACAAGCCCTCCGTGGTGGATGCCCCCTCCGGTGGAGCTCCGGAACAGGCCCCAAGATGGGATCTCGTGGATACAGAAGGTTGCGGCGGTGGAATTAGGTTTTTGGCTCACGTTCTGATCGTTCGGGGATACGTAGGTATATATAGGAGGAAGGAGTACGTAGTTGGAGCGTCAGGGGGGCCACGAGGTAGGGGGCGCGCCCAGGGGGCACGCCCTCCATCCTCGTGACCGCCTCTGGCACTTCTTGGAGTAGGGTCCAAGTCTCCTGGATCACGTTCGGTTGGAAAATCACGTTCCCGAAGGTTTCATTCCGTTTGGACTCTGTTTGATATTCTGTTTCTTCGAAACACTGAAAAAGGCAAAAAACAGCAATTTTGGGCTGGGCCTCCGGTTAATAAGTTAGTCCCAAAAATAATATAAAAGTGGAAAATAAAGCCCAATATAGTCCAAAACAGTAGATACAGTAGCATGGAGCAATCAAAAATTATAGATACGTTGGAGACGTATCAACCCGCTGGCTGATTCTGCGCTGGCGGGTGATCCCATGTATAGCCAGGACGAGGAGCGGCGACAGCAGCGCCAATCTACCTCTGATCAGGAGCCCCACCAACCTGGATCTTCTGTGGACAATGCTGAAGCTGCTGGATCTCCTGCGCCACAATCAACAGCACCTGTTTCTATGGCTCCCTCACCTCCTCGTCGACACACCAGGTCTTGGCCAGGTATCGTCAAGGAAAAACAATACAGTGATGGTACAATAAAGTATAATCCGACTAAGCGTGCTTTTCTTGCCATTACTGATGAACCTATTAATTTGCATGATGCACTTGCTAACAAGGATTGGAAGGAAGCCATGGATAATGAATATAATGCACTCATAAAAAATCAGACTTGGCATCTAGTACCACCGCAACGTGGTGCTAACATAATTGATTGTAAGTGGGTACACAAGATCAAAAGGAAATCTGATGGTAGTATAGACAGGTACAAGGCAAGGTTGGTTGCAAAAGGTTTTAAGCAAATGTTTGGAATTGATTATGATGATACCTTTAGTCATGTGGTTAAAGCAACTACCATTCACCTTGTTTTGTCCATTGCTATTTCCAGAGGATGGAGCTTAAGACAGCTAGATGTTCAGAACGCGTTTCTTCATGGTGTTCTTGACGAAGAAGTGTTCACGCGGCAACCACCAAGTTATGAAAACTATAGCACACCACATTATGTATGTAAGTTGGATAAAGAATTATATTGACTCAAGCAGGCTCCAAGAGCATGGTATTCTAGGTTGAGCACGCAGTTACAACATCTTGGGTTCACACCATCCAAAGCAGATACATCCTTGTTCTTTTATAGCAAAGGCAATATCACTGTTTTTGTGCTTGTTTATGTTGATGATATAATTGTTGCTAGTTCAAGTCAAGAGGCCACAATTTGTTTGCTTAAGGATTTAAAACTTGAATTTGCTCTCAAGGATCTAGGTAACCTTCACTATTTTCTTGGCATAGAAGTAAAGCAAGTCAGAGACGGCATACTTCTCTCACAAGAGAAATATACAACTGATGTTCTAAAGAGGGTGGGATTGGAGAATTGCAAACCAGTCAGCACACCAATTTCCACCTCAGAAAAACTTACATTTGATAGTGGAGAAGCTCTTGGTCCAGAAGATGCAACAAATTATAGAAGTGTTGTTGGTGCTTTGCAATATTTAACACTTACATGTCCTGATATTTCTTACTCAGTGAACAAGGTATGTAAATATTTGCATGCTCCTAGAACTACTCATTGGACAGCAGTTAAAAGAATCCTAAGGTATCTCCAGTATTCTCAAGGGCTTGGACTTCAGATTGTCAAGTCCCTTCCTTGCTTGTTACTGCATATTCGATGCAGATCGGGTAGGGTGTGCTGATGATAGAAGATCTACTGGTAGTTTTGTTGTGTTTCGGGATCTAACCTTGTGTCATGGAGTGCAAGGAAGCAAGCTATTGTTTCAAGGTCAAGTACAGAGGTTGAATATAAGTCATTGGCAAATGCCACAGCTGAAGTAATGTGGATACAAACATTACTTTATGAGCTTGGAATCAAAGCTCCTAAGGCTGCACGGTTATGGTGTGACAATATTGGCGCAACTTATCTTTCAGCAAATCCTGTCTTCCATGCACGAACAAAACACATTGAGGTGGATTTTCATTTTGTCAGAGAGAGGGTAGCTCGAAAGCTACTTGAGATCCGGTTCATTCCTACAGGGGATCAACTTGCGGATGGGTTTACCGGCCGAGTTTCATTCCTACAGAGCTCTTTATATAGGGTAAATGTTTGCATACGGTCAACCGGCCGAGTTTCGGCCGGTCGCCTCGCACGCGCGTCTGTCTTGATTGGACGAGCACGCTTTACATGGGCCCGCACCACCAACGACCTTATCTCATCGTCCTCCTTCGCTTTCTTTTTTTCACCCGACACCACGCGTTGTCCTGGACTTCGAGCTGCGCCCCGGCAGACATGGATATGAGCTTTTCCACACCGGCAAGCGGACAGCGCTCGCCACGGCGACGCCATGGCCATGCACCATCCATTCCCGTTGCCTTCCTCGGCACGTGACGCCATTGCCAGGGCCCCCTCCCCCTTGTTGGCGCAGCCTAGGAGGAAGAAGAACACACACAGGATTGAAGGTAGAAGAAGAGCACACAGGGAGGTTTGCGGCACCGCACACACTTGTGCCTTTTTCCTGTTTCTTCTCACTCCTGACACAATGCAAATACATGGGCTTAAGTAGCCAGTGTTACACGGCCAACACGCAGCCACTCATCCACTAACTCCACGCACACAGACGCACGTACAAACCCCACAACTACTTCCGACTCTTACTCAACCGGCTAGCTTCACTTTGAGTAGCAACCAAGTCTGCAGAGCGTTGGATATGCACGCACAGGACCAAGCCACAACTGATTGCTCGATTCTTTCTCCTCGTCGATCTGCCACGCGACTCAGCCGCTCCGGCTCCGCAGCTTAACGCAGCTACCTAGCTAACACATCCATGCAGATAGACTACTTGCTAATGCAACGGCACATACACACATTTGTGCCCCACACACGACGCCATGTGACGCTCACAACTTGACATGACTGACCTGTCGTGCTCAAGTGCATCTTCCCTAATCTATATGCATTTATTTTCTAATTGTCTAACCCAGTACTAGCTTGCATGTACACATGATCTCATCTTCACGTGACTACATGGCCGCAGCTAAGTTGGTTGGACATGACTACGTGCATGAACGAACTAATGCAACGAAATAAACATGATGGATACCTAGACAACAAGGTAAACTCTATCACCCCTCCCCCTCCCTCCCCAGGCCGTCCAGCTCACCATGGTGATGCCATGGCCTTGCTGCAAGCTCAAGCCGCCATGGTGGAACGGGCGACGCCGTGGAGACGAGACGAGACGCTCTTTTTTTGTTGCAAGTCCAAAGGTGTCGCAAAAAGCTTCAACCGGCATCGCAAAAGGCTTCAACCGACGTCACAAAAAGCTTCAACCACAACTAGGGGAAAGCTACGACTCGACGACGAAGCTCCGGCCAGGGCGTCGACAAAAGCTTCAAGCAGCAACGAGAAAAGCTTCAACCGACGAGCGAGGGTGTTGGAACCAGTGTTTTTTGGAATGTTGGAACAAGCAATTAATGGTTACCATGGCGAAGCTACAACGGCGAGGATTGCTACCGTGCTGAGACCTACAACGGCACTGCAGGGAGCTGCAACCAGCTTCGCGAAGAGCTCCAACCAGCAGCGCATGGTGCTACGACCAACAGAAGGTGGCGGGGAGAGATATATTATAGCTGGAACCATGCGCCAGTATTGCTTCAACCAGCAACGTTTTTTGCTGGAAACGGCGATGGGACCAGCACGATGGGGGAGTTGCATCGGCGGGTTTTGCTAGAACCGGCAATGCCGGTGGTTACATCCAACATTTTTTCTGCTACAACCGTTGATTTGACCAGAACGACAGAAGATTGCTGCGACTACCCTGAAGGCGATGGGGGAGACACCAGCGACGATGCTGGGGACCGCCCGGCGACTGCGTTTGCTTGAATCGGCGGTCCTTGCCGGCGACCATGGCGGGGTGATTTTGCTCCGACCAGATTTCGCGGAGAGGCGACATGCGACAGCAGGAGGCGGCCACTGGAGGAGATGAGTACGCGTGCGTTGTTGGCGGCAAGCGCGGGCCGCCGAGGACGGCGCGAGGCGGCTGAAAGCGCAGTCCGCCATGGACGTGACCTGTTGGTCAACGAAAGAGGGAAGGCACAAGGACGAAGCGCTACGGCGGGGAGGATGCGAATCTAACGGTTGAACTAAATAGATCGGGTGGCTGCGCGCTGACCGGCCCAAGTTTGGGCCGGCGCGCCGGCGCCTATTACTGGCCTTTATATAGGGGTAGTTTGCCCACGTGCAATAGCTGGATGGAGACAAAAATATTGATTCGATGTCCGCGTTCAGGCATAGTTGGAATGGTACGTCGTCGACGTAGTAGTGTTTATATAACGATGGTGAACTCAATATTTTGGTTACTGAACGAAATATATCTTAGTATGAAACAAAAAACGTATGCACTATCGAGGTCAAATTTGTAAACAGTAAAATGCGTGGGCGCGTTTCGATCCCGGAAAGTAGGGGAAATTTGGTTGGTTGCCTTTGCTTTTTCAATAAAAAAAGTTGGGGCAGGGGGGCAACCCCTTTCGTTTCAAAAAAAAGTAGGGAAAATTTTAGTATAAAGTTGACTCATCTATTTTGGAACGGAGGGAGTAGTATGTTTCGTCCGGATTCTGTACATTTGCATGCGTCGAAAAAACCGACATAAGCGCGTAGCAGCCGAGGGTGGTGACCATGGCTCGGCGTCCATCCACGAGAGGACGGAACAATGTCCACGTCCATGACTGCCCCCGACCAATGCCGGGACCTCCTCCTCCTTGACCGCTACCCCCGGGATGGCGACATCGTCGGCCGTCATCACGTCCTGGCCCTCCCACTGGGCGTGGTCGTGCTACCGCACCTTCCTCCTCTTCTCCGGCGGACATGGTGGGGATGGTGAGGGAGAGGGCTTGGGAGAACGCGCGCGTACCCCGTCCACGTCTGTGTTACCATGGCGGCCTCGGAGCACGACCGGCACCGCCCTCTCTCCGTCGCGTCCTTCGCCCTCTTCCCCACCGCCGGCGCCCCCCATCATCTTCTCTCCCTTGTTGGCCCCGATCCCAAATCCGGCAGGCAGGCAGGCGGCGGCGGCGGTGGGCAGACACGTGCCAGTTCCGTGCAACTAGTAGTATGTTTTGAAACTTGGAGTATTTCGTTCATTGGATCTAGGCACCAGCAACGGCAGAGACTAATTCGAAGGAATCAATGACCTACTACTATCACGGCTCGTGGACCAACGACGAACAAGCTGTGAAACTTGTGTGTCGTTGGATCGAGAAGGACGGTTGGGATGAGCCAAAGCGAGAGATCCATCCGTGGCATGGCACGTTGGGAAATCAAAGTAGTATCCTTTTTGATTGATTGATCGATTGTTTTGTTGAGTATGTAGTACTACGTGTACTTGATCGAGCTCGTCATTTTATGATGGCTCTTGTATAGATTCTACTCGTCATTTTATGTGTACACAGGACAAATCAGGCACGGTCTCGAGGTTGATCCTGCTGCCAGCGCGATCCCAGGTAGATCCAGCTCCAGTGCGCGCTTGTTCCACAGCCGCACCGCCCTCTTCCCCGCCGCCGGCGCCCCCATCGTCTTCCCTTCCCCTCCCTCACCATCTCTCCTTGTTGGCCCAGATCCCTCTCAAATCGGGCAGGCAGGCGGCGGCGCCCGTGGATCCTCGCCGTCGTCGAGACGGTCGGCTCCTTCTCCGTCTACTTCCTCCGTGCTGGTAGACCAAGGCGGCCACTGCTTCCTCCGTGTGTGTTCTTCTCGGGACGCCGGTCTTCCGCTGCTCCAGCCCTAGCACCGACGCCCGCCATGGAGCTCCTCAAGGTCCGTTCTCTTTCCCTCTCTCTCTCTCTCTCTCTCTCGTTCGATTTGCTAGGCTTGGTTCCCTCTGATGCGTTGCTCAACGCTGACGCTGCTTGGTTTCTTCACGCACGCAGGTGCGCGGCGGAACGAGCCACCGGAGAGTCAGGGGCATTCCTTCCTCCGTGTGCTTCTTCTATCCCGGAACGCCGTCATGGAGCTCCAACAACCCCACAGCAGCCGCGCCTATTCCTTCTGATTTGGCCCCCTTTGGGATGCAGCTCTTGGTTATGTGAGTATGTCACCAGCACCATGTCATTTGCTGCTGTTGGTTGCTTTCTTTCAGCCCCTTCAGTCCGGATAGATGCTCAACTATGATAGTTGACAATTCAAAGGAAAAAAGGACTCAAATTTATTTACAGTATTATATAAACTGCTCATTTGATTCGCTCTTCAGGTTTTTTGATTGGCTAATCGCACTCACACATACAAGAAATGTGACAGCTGAGCATGATAGATTAGCACTACAGTTTATACATGATTTCAACTTAGGATGAAAGTAACATCTGTTGGTGCCTGCACTGCACTGCTTCCAATATTCAATCATGATTTAGGGACCCATGGGTAAATCTCTGGTACTGATGTTTTTTGCTTTCTTCTTGTGCCTGCAATAGATATTGCCCTTTCAATGCATCCGGGAAGCAGAAACATGGATATGTTTACGAGTGTAATGAGACGCGTGCAAGGCTCCTCACGCACACAGGTGCGCAACAGAGTTCAGGTGTGATGATGCTTTCCTGCCCTCAGGCTCTGAGATTTGGAATCAGGGGCATTCCTCCGTGTGCGTCTTCTCGGGATGAGCTCCCACCACACAGCAGCAGCAGCTATGGAGCACGTCAAGGTCTCCTCCTCCCTCCCTCTCCCCCTCTGTTGGTATTGATTTGGCCCCCTTTCGCATGCAGTTTTTTAGTTACGTGAGTACGTCACTAGCACCAAGTGCCGCTGTTGCTTTCAGTCCCGCTAGATGCTCAACTATGATAGTTGACAATGCAAAAGAAAAAGAACTCACATTTACACTATAAACTGCCCATTTGATTCATTGGTCGTGTTAACTAATTGGCTACCTAATCGTACACGCAAGATATGTGATTGCTGACCATGATAGATTAGTACTGCAGTTTATTCATGATTCAACTTGGCATGAAAATTACATCTGTTGGTGCCTGCAGTGCTTCCAACGTTCCATCATGATTTAGGGAACCAAAGGTTAATCTCTGGTACTGATACTTTTGCTTTGTTTTTGTGCAGCTCCCTTTCATTGGGTTAGGGAAGCAGAAACATTGATATGTTCACAAGTGTAACGGGACAAGTGGAAGGTTTCTCACGCACGTAGGTGCACGACAGGGCCACGGTGTGAAGACGTGGAAGGTTTCCTGCCTTCAGGTTCAGGGACTTGGACAAAGGTTATCCTCCTTTTTATGTTACCTGATGATGGGCTGAATTGCTTCTCTACCTTTTTGAGCTAGATCGATGGGCTTGTACTATTTCTGTAGCATATAACTGACTACGGTTCCTCGAATGATTTCAGTTGATTGAGAAAGCTCTTGAAGCGTCTGGAGATGATTTGGATTCTGCAATAATAAAGGGTTTGAAGGACCTGGACCTGATGCTCATTGACTCAGTCTATCTTATCGGCCACTAGTTGCACATCTCAAAACGGGCTACAAACGGCAACTCAGCCATCTGCTCAAGGTTCGTTTTCCACCAAAAACTATTGCATTCCGCCAAAAGTAATGGGCAACACTCGTGCATTTGTCCAAGATGTACTAACTGTACACACTGTGAACAATATTTTCTGGAAATCTTGCAGGTTGCATTTACTTCTATTCTATTTCATATTTCTACAATGTCATGTGTCGTTAATTCAAAACACAGAATATGTGTGGATCTGATTATGTCATATGTAGTATGCATCCACTACTATGCGATTCACTCAACATAGGTTCAGGTCACACTGCCACATGAATGACTACTCGTCATTCATGTAGGTTCTCCATTTATTTATTTCATCTGTCTATCCAGATGCTCAACTATGATTGTTGACCATACAAAACAAAACTCACACTTGCACTATAATCTGCTCATTTGAGTCATTTTTCAAGTTATCTAATTGGCTAATCACACTTACAACAATTGTGATAGTTGACCACGATGGATTAGGTACTACAGTTCGCTGGCGTTGAGCTGCTAGCTACTAGTTCTGTATAGCATCGCCTTTTGCAGTAACAAAATGGCTAATTACATTTCTCAAATATTCAGGTGTTAGTTTTCCAACTTCTCCTGGTTATAGTGTTGGGTGTGACGGCGATGGGCAAGACGAGCATGCTGAATGAAACCACAGCAGCAACATGGTAAGACATCGTTGTTAAATTATATCAGACCTGTCTGTACATGTTGTGATCTCAGCTCCTCTTAATCTGGATTGCCTTCTCTTCACCTGCATAGTTTGTCCGTTTGTTGGTAGATAGATGTTTTGTTAACAATAACAAGTGATACGAAAATATAAATAGAAAGAGAGGGGACCTTAAGAGAGCATGAGAAAAGAAAGGGGTGGTCTGTTCTCTACTTCTCTTATTCCAATGTAATGCTTGTTCTTCATACACTAGAGTAGTATATTGATTTTTCTGTCAGAGGTAATCGTTGTCGAATGGAAAAACGGACAACATTATCCAGGGTTTGCATAGTTTGTCTGTTCACCCGTAGGAACATGTCTTGTTGAGAATAACAAGTGACAAGTGATATAAAATATAAACAGAAATATAGGGGAGCTTAGGAGAGTATGTGAAAAGAAAGGGGGTTTTGTTCTCTACTTCTCTTATTCCACTGTAATGCTTGTTGTTCATAGACATTGACCTGAGGTGAATCTTGATTTTCTATCAGAGGCAATCAGTGTCAAATGGATAAAAGGACAACCTTTGATGCAGAAAATGAAAGCCCTTATTGTTTTCATGTTAATAATAACAGGGATGTCTGCCCCTACTTTCTCCAGGTCTAAGCTTTAGAAAACATTAAAGCATTTGATGATGGTATTTTGTAGAAAAGAAATACTGAGAATTTTGTTATTCTTAAAAGAGAAGTGGATGAAACCTCGGGGTTGCCTCTAACCTGTTAATCTGATTTACACGTGAAAATGAGTACGTAGTTTCCTGTGTCTATTTAAGCCCCTTGTCCCTTTTTTGCTTAATATATATAGCATCAATCTTCAGGGTCGCCATTTTTTCATATATGTTGGATGGAAATTGTTTACTATTTCAAGCCCAGTTTATCCAACCAATGCATATGCTATAGTATAGGCCTCTGCTGTGAGACCTGAACAATCTTCTCCTTTATTTCTTCAGCCCAACACACCCATGAGATCACCTGATGACGATGACAGCAGCGACACTTAAGGGTCTCTCACAGTTGGTGTCAAGGACGAGCATGTGTGACCCGTGATCGGCCGCACTGGGAGGATCATAAGGAGATTGATTAGGTAAATATACATGTTGGTAACTTGGAACTATTAGGTGTCTTTCTTGTCTGCCATGACGCATTTTGGTTTAGTGGACTCTATCTATCACAAGCTTGCAGTAAGATCGAACCTGAGAAACTTGTCTCTTCCTAATTGGTTTAGTGGACCCTATCTGTACATGTTGTGGTTAAATTTCCCCTTAATCTGGATTGTCATTTCTTCACATGCATAGTTTGTCCATTTATGGATAGGTACATGCCGTGTTAACAATAACAACTGATATAAAATATAAATAGAAAGAGAGTGGAGCTTAGTAGAGTATGAGAAAAGAAATTGGCTTCTGTTCTCTACTTCTCTTATTCTCTTAATGCTTGATGTTTGTACACATACAGGTGAGGATAACCTTTATTTTCTGTCAGAGGCAATCAATGTCAAATTGACAAAAAAGACAATCTTTCCATGCAGAAAATCAAAGTCCTTATATTAGTCATCTTAATAAAAACATAGATGTCCACCCCTACTGTCTCCAGTGTTCTTTAACCTTTACAAAAATATAAAGCTTTTGCTGGCTGGTATATCTGTAGAAAAGAAATAATGATGGTTTTGTTACTCTCAAGAAGTCAAGAGAGAAGTGGATGAAACAGTGGGGTTTCCTCTAACCTGTTAATCTGAATTTCATGTGCAAATGTGTCTGTAGTTTCCTGCATCCAGCTAAGCCCCTTGTCCCTTTTGCTTCATATATAGCTTTGTATCACACCGCCTCTGTTAATCTGATTTTCATGTTCAAACTGTGGGGTTTCTGCTATGCTTTCATATCAACATGATTGGTTGGTACTACACTGTGCTGGTGTTGAGCTGCTAGTTTGTATTGCACCGCCTCGACTCAATGACTAAACTAAGAATTCTGATTTTAAACCCCATGAGTTTCCCGTGCAGATGATCATTTTCTATTTTGCTACTGTAAAGCAACATAGTCTTTACAGATTATAAGTGTTTTATGTATGTATTACTATAGAACAAACTTGCTGATTGTAAACATGCATTGCTGATAATTGTTGTTAAATTCCGAACAAATATATTCCTTATTTTATCTTTCTCATTATCTGGGATGTTTGTCAGCAACTAATATTGATGTATCAGCAGGTTTGGTCTTGGCGTCGCGTGCATGTAGACCCGCAGCTTCATTCGGAACTTTGCACGACCTGGTGGTTACCATCGCTGTACCTGGCGACTGTGGTGCGCCGCTTTGCTTCCAGAACCTTGGTGGTGTCTCCTCCCCTACCACTGTTAGGTGAGCCCCTGGCCTCTCCTTTCTCCTCTTGTCTATTCTGGGAGATAGCATTGAGCTAATGGCCATACCATGTTGTGCTCTGGTCATCGAGTCGATGATCTAGTGCTTGTATACATTATCATCCAAAGAAGTGTTCATCTGTTTGTAGCTTCTTGCTTTGGCCATTATGCATACTTTCATATACAAAGAAGTGTCATTATTTCAAAGGCTCTCATTTCTAGATATTGCGAAGTCATGATTAGGAGAGCATTAGTACTTGTAGAATAATGATCTTCTGTTATTTTCATGTTTCATGATGTTCTCCTCAGCTTCCAAAGATTAAAAGTATATTAAAAGCACTGCTGATTCCTCAGAGCGCACCTTTAACCACTGCGTTGAGCTCTGATGCAATTATTACATTCGTACTACACTTCGGTGTACTATCACAGGCTCGCAGTAAGATCTAACCTGAGAAACATGTCGCTTCCTAATCATTTCTGCTATTCTTTTGTATCCACACAATCGATTAGTACTACACTTCGGTGGCGTTGAGCTGCTAGCTTCTATTGCACCTTCTTGACTCAACGACTAAACTAAGGATTCTGATTTTAAATCCCATGAGTTTCCCATGCAGATGATCATTTTCTATTTTACTACCGTAATGCAAGATAATTTTTACAAGTGTTTTATACTAGAACAAAGTTGCTGATTGCAAACATGCATTGCTGATAATTGTTGTTAACTTCCTAACAAATACCTTATTTTATCTTCCTCATTATCTGGGGCGTTTGGCAGTGACTAATATTGATGTATTAGCAGGTCGATCTAGGCGTTGCATGCACGCGGACCAACAGCTCTCTTTGGCACTTGGCATGACCAGTCTCCTGCGATGGTGATGCAGCCTTGTTTCCTAACATCGGCGCGCCTCCTCGGCTACCTCTTAGGCGAGTCCCTGGTCTCACCGAGCTAATGGCCATACCATGCTCTGCTCTTACCATCAAGCTGTTGATCTAGTGCTTGTATACATTGTCATCGGAAGAATTTTTTATTTGTTTGCAGCTTCTTGCTTTGGTCTTTGTATGCTAGTCTGCATACTTTCATATACAAAGTAGTGTCACTATTTCAAAGGCTCCCATTTCTAGATATTGCCAAGTGATGTATAGGAGAGCGTTAGTAGTTGTAGATTAGCGATCTTCTATCATTTTCATGCTTTCGTGTTGTAATCTTCAGCTTTCCCCATTATAAGTATATTTGAAGCACTGCTGATTCCTGTAGAACTTTCTTTTAGAAAAGATTCTGTAGCACTTGCATTGAGCTCTGATGCAATTTTTATTTGCGATGCTTCTAGAAAAAAGTAACTCCACACTGTCATGGTTCTTGTGCAACTACATTTCCTGGCCTCCCCTTTTTACATGCTTAGTGTTTTGCGGGTTCATGTTATCATGTCAAACCATCGTGTATATGCTTTAAAATTTATCCCAACTAGTTATAAATTGTCACGACGACTTCTCTGGATGTATGAGCAGGTTTGTCCTTGCGTCGTGCCACCTGTGGCTCTCATCGGTGTGACCTGGTGGCTGGTGGTAGTTGTTGCGGTCTATTACAAAGGTTTCTGGGCCCCAAACGTAGCCTCTTGCGTGGATTGAAGCCTTGGTTTGGTGTCCCATGGCCTCGTCTGCGTGGGCCTTCGTCGTGCAATGTCATTAGTGGTGATGTATAGCCTTGGCTACAACAACCCTTTGTGGTAAGTTCCTGGTTTTGTCATGATTCAAAAAAAGTTCCTGGTTTTGTGGGTCCTCCCCAATCGGTATGAACAGTGTTCTCAAATTAAAACCATTTACATGACTTACAAAAATAGATAACCTTGAAGCCATGGTTGTTACAGGCTGAGGGAACTTGATACACTCAAGGGACACATGTAGTCAGTTGTCAAGCTGAATGTGCTCGACATCCAGCAGCCTATACACGTCGTGATGATCTGGGCTCTCACCTGCTCACCATTGTCTCCTCGGCTACCATTAAGGTGAGTCCTTGGTCTCTCCTTCTCTGTTAGCTCTGGGACCTAGCCTTTGAGCGATGGCCATACTATGCTCTGGTCTGGCCATCGAGCCAATGATCTAGTAGTGCTCGTGGTGGTGTTTGGCTTATATGGTGCTATTTGGTGATTTGCTCTCTATTAATGATGATGATTCCCTATAATTTCCTCTCAATGTACCTCTCTTAGCTGTTGATTTTAGTGTGTTTTGATTAACTCTCTAGTTAAGATTCGACTCTTAGTTTGATCATGAGCCATCCTGATCGAACCTAAATCCAATAGGGGGACACCTATACATCTGGATCATGAAAAGGCATGTACGTCATGCGTTTCCAACATTGTTTTGTGGTTCCTTGGTTCTTGACATTCCTGATTTTTTAATCCGGAATGATATATTGCCTGGTGCTTCTTGTATCTTATTGTTTTCACAACTAGCAAAGTGGCCCGCTCGATGCGCGAGCTAGAATATTATAATGTTTCATAATGTGAACATATTATTTGATTTGACTATAGAAAAATTGGAATCAAAGGTGACGGCATTTGCAAATATAAGATTTCATGAATACCCTCTTCCAATGTTGGACCAAGCTTAAACTTCTTTGAGTAATCCACATTGATATTCATTTATGACAAAAGGCACTTTCTTGGAGTAGCCAAAAATATTCAATTAATACCCACACGACATTTTGTATGCCCTTTTGAAATAAAAAAGTAAACTACTCCATTTGATCTTAAAAAATGATGAACATAATTAGTTCAAAACATTTATGTGGCAAAGTCTTAAAGATGGGACCAACACTTATTAAATATTATTATTTTGTGAAGTTAAAGGAGAGTTTGAATGTCGGTGCAATATCTGAGGATAGCTTATTAGACCACCTAATTATTATATGAATATTTTCTTTCACATAAATAGCTGGTATTTCTTTTTGATTATTGATAGTTCTAATTATGAACATTTTCTTTCACATAAATAGCTGGTACATTATTTTCTCAGGGTCCACCAGTCCTAAGAAAATGACTTTTACGTAATGGCAATGGTGGGTAATTTTTTAGCTTTGAAGTAGATCTAACGGTTATGAATTTCTTTGTTTAAAAATTAATGGTTAGATGTTTCTGATTTTTGTGGTAATTTCTAGCCTAATTCTCTTTTTTGTGGTTACCCCGTAAAGTACTTTTTATATATAATAGATTATAAATAGCGGTCTGATGAGATAGATTTAATTAAATGGTCCAATAACATCGTATAGTAGTGATGTGTTATCATATATCAGAAGTAACGTAGATCAAGTTGTAGGAAAGTTTGATAATCTGGTTGTGTGTTTTGTACCACTGCAGAAATGAAGGATTCTATGGAGTCCATGGCCCAGATGCAGCAACTTTTTGAAGCCACCGTCACCAACCGCCGAAGACACATGAAAGCCCTTGGCCGGTTTCGCTGAGCACTGGAGTTGGGCGGGCGTTTTGCCCTTTGTTTACACTGCCTGTGCAAGATGATCATCGTCATGTACAAACCTGTAGTGTTGGGATTGGTTGTAGCTTGTATACGTATGTTTTGGTGCTTTTTTGTTTTGTTTTGATTCAACAAGACACGGACTAGTGATGAATTTGTTGGTGTTGCTTGTATATGTATGTACCCACCCAATCTTTTTCGTTTTGATGAATTTGTAATGGCGCCAGCCAGAGATGCAATGATTTGTGGAAATTGAAAAGCTCATATGTAATGAATGTGCTCCTGCTTGAAAGTAAAATCATCCAAGCACCGAACTTCCTGCAGGGGCCATTTTTGTTTCGATTTTGCTCACTGATGTGTATCAAGCTAGGTTGTTCCGATCCTCATATCATAGTAGTAGATTTTCTTTCTGTTATATACAAAAACCTACACGAGCGCTCATTCTCTTGGCTTTGTTCTCTTCTCTATAATATACTCCCTCCGTCCTACCTATCTACTCTATTTAGCTGATCCACTTTTCAGTATCTTACTAGTAATTATTAGGAAATAAATTATAGTTAGTTTAAAAATCCCACGTATGAAACTACTAGTATCTGGAATTAATTATTTGAGGAGTACTACTTACTTACTCTATATTAGGAAACATCATAAACATATTGTGCAAAAAAGGAAAGGAAACTTAACAGGCAGAGAGGGAAATCAAACCCAAAAAAGAGAAGGCAACGTAACGGATCATATATATATATATATATATATATATATATATATATATATATATATATATATATATATATATATATATATATATATATATATATATATATATATATATATGGAGGGAAATCAAACCCCATGCGCATGCGCGTGGCTATGGGGCGCTTTAAAAGGCATGAATCAATCAATCCCAACGCTTTCCAAGCTGGATGGACCAATTATCCCAGCGCTTTCCAAGAGAGCCGGGAATCAATCAATGAGTCATAGCGATTTCCAAGCCAGCATTAATCAATCCCGTTTAGTCTTCCACCTCGAAACAAGGCAATGCTTTAATTCTCTCTGAAAACCAACGCTTCGACCTTGAAATCAGGCAATCCTCTAATCCCGTTGCCTCCTTTATTACACCCACCCTTCCAGTTCTTAGATCCAATCCGCCTGGATACATTGGTTGTCACCCGTGCCTCGCGGATCGCTCGCCCATCCGACGCCTCCCGCATCTCGCGCGCTCATAGCTGGTGAAGCCGAGGCAGCCTTCTCTATAAATGACCGCCCCTTGCTCCCGATCTGAACGCCCCACACATTGCGCTTCATTTCTCCTCAATCTAACGCCCGCTTCATCTACAAGGCGTACATCCAGCGGTCGTCAACCAAAGGTTGCGCCAAGCTGTGCCGATGATGCAGTGCCGCCCTGCCGATGTTGTGGTGCCCGGGTGCGCATCAACACCGGTCGGCCCTGTCGTGTTCATGCTAGGCGGAAACACGTGCGGTGGCCCTTAGCGTCAGAAGGCATGGTCTAGTCGTGTTTTGGCTAGCTACGCTTTCTTCTCTGCTTCGCTTGATTTGGCTGCTGTGTCTTCTTTGCCTCGCTTGATTTCTTGCCGCTCATCTTTTCCTGTGGTGATCTCCGAGCCCTGTGCCCCCCCACCCCCACCAAACGGAGGTTGGTTTGCAAGTATCCTTTTCCATCTGTCTTCATTTCGCTACGTTTTCTGTTGGATTTTGCTTGATCTGGCTGAGTGTTTTGTTGTTCCCGCATGTTTAGATGTTTGTGGTATTTTTGTTGCAGATGTATGGTTCGATGTAGATGTAGCGGTGGAACCCTCCCAGATATTTGATTTCTGCTTCCTAATGTCGCTGTAGTTGTCCCTGTCAAGCAGTTCGATGTAGATGTGTACAGTCCTTAGATATGTGGACCCAAATGTTGAATCTAGTACCTAAATGTCTGGGCTATAAGTTGGTATGATTCTTTTGGCGTCTGCTAGTTTGGTAGGTTTATTTTGGTATGGCGTGCATTTCAATGTTGATGTACAACCCCTACATGTATGGATGCAAATGTTGAATCACCTAGTCAGTTGAGTCTCATAATGTGTTTTTTTGGTGTACTGAATGTTTTGAGTTCAGTTATAGTGGGTTGGCTGCAAATTGCAGTGTAATTTGTAGTGGATTTTCAGCTTAAATGTAGTGTAGCCAGTGTAAAAACTCAAATGCTGAATGTTTTGAGTTCAGTGATTTTTTTTCAGCTTAAATTTACAGTGATTTTTGTACTATAGTTAAGTCTATAGTAGTCTATCTTACACTGTAACTTGTAGTGTTCTGTTCCTTTTTTTTGGTAAGTTTAGTACAGTTATTTACTATTTTTTGCACTATTCTAGCACAATTTTTTTAACTGAATGTCTGTTTACTTGCAGTCTAAATTAATGTGCATTTAATCCTGTGATGTGTAATCCTCCTGATCGGTTGAGTCTTGTGTTGTGTAGTTGGTGTACTGACTTTTTTCAGTCAAGTTACAGTGTTTTTGAACTGTAAATTGCAGAGTAATGTGTCACTTCTAGTGTAGACTGAATATTTGTGTACTTACAGTCTAACTTAATGTATAGTAACCCTGTAACTTACTATTCCATCTGGATTTTATTTTATGCACTTTACACTGTATTGTCAGTGTCTTTACACTGTATTACACCTTATATCCATGTAATTTACAGTGTAATTACACTTCAAGTGTTAGTGTACTTACATTGTATATCCCTGTGTAATTTTTATCAATTTAGTGTTGTTTGTATTTTTCACTATGTAAGTACACTAGGTTGTCAGTGTATTTACACTATAGATCTATGTGTAAATTTGGTGATTTAATTTTGTAATTGGATCGATATAAATCATTTGCAGTGCTAATTTGTTCGGACTGATTTAAATCTTTTTGATCATGGTTAGTCTTTTTACGATCTTCATACAACTTCTATGCTTGCTTCATCCAAATCAGTTTTGATATGGTTAGTGATACAGATGGCGAGACTCTGGAAAGCTTCTGGGCAGGAAACCCATGCCATTTCTCCCTGGAATCCAGAATAATGTTCCTACTATGTGGGTGGGGGGGGGGGATCCATAATTAAGTATAATTTCTGTGTTTCTAGGCTGTGCCCTTTTGCCATGTTTTAATTTTCATTTTACCTTGTACATGAACTGTGCTTGAAGAAGTACAGTAAATTTGTACGCCCCATTCTATAATAAGATTTTTTTTATCTACCAGTTTGATACAACAACCTGATCTTTATTATCTTTATTTGTTCCGAAAGAAGCAAGTCAAATCAATATTTGGGCTTGCATGAAGGAGTGCATCTTCTTCATCTTGCGATACGTCTCCTATCCTCGCATTCTTGCTTCACCTTCTTTGATGCTGAAATTTAAAGAATAATCGAAAGTACTCGAAGTGTTTCTAGCAAGTCTACTGTATTTTTATTGATTTACAATGTTTTCTGAGCTATGTACATTACCAACAAAGTTATAATTGTAATGCATAACTAATTAACTTGAACCATACATCTATGTGTTTTTCCTAGTCTAAGACTTATACTTTTTCTATATTGTATGCATATGTCTTACATGAAGTGCATCTTCATCTTGCTGGTATGACCCCTATACTTTCATATTTGCTTCACCTTCTTGACGCTGAAACTTTTTTTGAAAAGATTGAATGCAATCAATAATGTTTTACTGGTATTTCTATCAAGTGTACTCTATTTATTTTTTGAATAGCATTTTCAAGTTGTTTACAGTGACAACCTAGATGTGTTTTTTGAAGTATAGTCATCAAACACTATAATTTTCAGTGTTTTGTTTTTCATTTTTTTTGTAACTTCAGTGAAGTGCCACTTTTAACTAAATATCTGTGTAACTGAATATATTTGTGTACTCTACTTAGTGAAGTTATAGTGTAATTACAGTACTATTGGAATTTATTCTTGTAATGTGCAGTGTAACTTCAATAATTCTATAGTGTAATTCTAATGTTTTCACTGTGATTGCTATAAAAATTTCTAATTTTACAGTCTAACTAAATGTACAGTAACCCTGTAACTTACTATTCTCTGTTCCAAAAATTCCAGTTAAACTCTAGTGTAAGTTACATGGATATACAGTGTAATTACCATCTAAGTTCCAGTTGTAAATTCATTTGGAATTTATTATATGTTTTACAGTGCAACTTCAGTAATTTTATTGTTTTCACTACAATTACTGTAAAAGTTTCTAATTTTATAGTGTAATTCTACTGTGAATTACATTTTTGTAAATCTGCCGCAAATGCACTGTAAATCTCCTGCACTGCGCTGTAATTTGCTAATTTTTGTCACTGCTAACAGTAATTTGACCAATCTTTTCCTGCTATATGTTTTCCTATATGTGAAGGGGAATTTTGATCATGCTTTTCATGTCTATGTTATCCCACGACCCCATGCTCCTTTTCTATTCTGCTTTCTAATTTTTCTTGCAAAGATTCTGCTAGTTTCGTGCAGATGCTGAGAAGTAGGAGAGGGGGCTGTTTCTCACAGGAGGTTGAAGTGCTTAGTGAAATGCAGGGTTGGAAACCTGGGACCCATTTAGTTCTTGCAGGTCTGTTTGAAGGAAGAGAGGGCAGGTGGGACAAGGATAACGACATTTGGAGGACAGGAAGGAAACGGAGGACAGATGGCACTTTTAAAATTCTGGATGCCAAAAAATATGATTAAAAGCGAATTGAATTTCAGTCGAATGTAAAATAGACAATCCCTTATTTTAAAGCTTTAACATAACTGGGATTTTTTTCTAGCAAAATGTGTAATTGAGCCAATAGGCCCTGGTCCACATTCTGGATGGCACTTTTAAAATTCTAGATGCCAAAAAATATGATTAAAAGCGAATTGAATTTCAGTCGAATGTAAAATAGACAATCCCTTATTTTAAAGCTTTAACATAACTGGAATTTTTTTCCAGCAAAATGTGTAATTGAGCCAATAGGCCCTGGTCCACATTCTTGTCTTATAATAGAACACATACTTCTTTTGGGTTCTGCGTATTTGCCTTCCATAGCGGTTGCTAAAATTTGTGCGCTTATGTCTCCAGGAGTCTTGATTATGGCGGTCCATCCTCAACTCCAATCGATCCGCAAGTAAGCAATCGCGCCTATACTCTTTCGAGTCACCTTCCGGAGTTTACCCGCTGCCTCCACCCAATCATGGTACTATAACCTTGGCTATTGCATGGGTATTGGTATTGGGATCTTGATCGCCCGTGATTGATTCTGCACACCAATCCTTTCACTTGGTCATATGTAATCCTAGTGGAACATAAGCTACACTTAGCAAATTAATTCTAGCAGATATTTCTTTTGTTCTGTGGGCTACATGTATGGATAGAATTATTGGATGCAAAGATCAATGATACCCTTAGATCGTTGGGTACATGCTTTTACAGTTGGTTAAAACATGCACACATGAGCATGTTCTCCTGTATAGTGATTCTATAATAAGTGACACTAAAAAATTGACATACACTGGAGAGTAAAAAGATTTGAGCTACCTTCTAGAAGTTGCAGCTCATGTGAATGCCTCTTTCAAGGAATGCCAACTATGTCTCTTCCTTTTGCCACAGTTCTATCCCATCAAACAAATTAATATCGTTGTTACTAACCATTTTTTCATTGGTACATACAGTGTCAGTTTTGAAGGCAGACAACATAAGTAAATGTTATTCTTTTATATCCCCTTCACTAGCAGAATTTCATTACGGTTCTAAGTGATGGGAGGTAATGTTTACAACGATTTCCCAATCTGAATGTGCTAAAAGATTTTGACAATTTGAATTTGGATTGATGGCTAGTATATGTTTCACAAAAATATCACCTTAATTATGAACTTATTAGGGCCATTAAAAGTGTTGTGGATAACTTCAAGGATACAGATATTTTAACCGCATAAACTCATTATAATAGAATGTGATCAAGAAAGAAAGAACAAAATATCTGTATGTAAAGAAAATATCATTATAAGTTTAACATGACTACTACTTTGTAGCTATGTTGCTCATTTTCTTGATTTACCATAATGTGGCTTATGTGGTACATCCAGTTCCATCTACACCAGGTACTACTCTGATTCAGATCCATCTGTTTCTTAGTGATAGCCAGTTCACTTCCCTTGGTTTCAGGCTCGAATCGTCCCGGCTACCCTACTGCTGGAACCAGCTCATCACACTTTTCTCCAACCAAATACAGGGCCCCTGACTTACGCATGGCCTCCGGTGCGCCTTGACGGTGGTGAGAGCCGTAACAGGCTCCACCTGTCCCTCTTGCCGGTGTAGTCGATACGGCGCCCTAGAGGCAAGGTATGCATGCCCTCATCTCCTTCCTAACCATTCCTGTATCGGGCAGCATCCCTACTATTTCTTTGATTATTAGCAAACTATCAACAGCAGTAGCACTATCCTGTGTGAGGGAATTACATGTATGCATGGCAACAACAACCAGTCCTCCCAATATATATGGAGGAAGATGAGAATATATCTCACCAGCCAAAATTTGGAGCTGTGAATTTGTATTATCTTTTGGCCAGTACTATTTTTTGCAGTTATTTTTTATTTAATTTCAGTGGTAATATTTCTTCATTTTAATCTAGGGCTTGTACTGTAATGCAGTAATTTATGTATAGGCTGGCACTGAAGTAGCCTTTGGATTTAGTCATTTTAGAATTTTAAGTTATCCAGTTGTGCTTGTTATGTGCTACAGATCATGTGTATTGTTCTGGGTTATGGATACTAGAGATACTATTTTTTTAGCTATGGAAACTGTATATACTACGGTCACTGTAAGTTTGCTTTTTTGCATTGTGTATTCAGTTCCTAGTTTTTAGTTTGTTTCCTTTTGTATTCTGTAGAGGCAGTAAAGATCTAGCGATGTTGTCAGCGGCTTGCGCCCTAGGTACAGGGATGTTGTTCAGAGATATGGAATGGAGTGCCTCCTTAAGTTTGCTAAAATAGAGTTCCCTCTTAGGCTTGCCAAATAGATTGCTAGTAAATTCGAACTTCCTTGGAACTAAATTTTATTGCTCAACTTCTTTTCGTCTTCATGTTTGTTGCACTTAGTAACTCTGTAGATGAATATGGGCCTACATTATCTTGTAGGTGTAGCATTTATATGTTTTCAGTTCCCCTGGCATCAGATAACTCTTCAACTTGTTTGTTTGACATTGCTTCAGAATGGTTGGAGATCACATCATCCACCACCTGCATTTAGTTTAAGTTTGCCAGCTTTATTTCTGTAAACAAGTTATTTTTTGTTTCCAGAAATGCTACATCCATTCCTGGTAATGCTACATTTGTAAGTTTATCAGCCTAAAGATATTTTGGATTTACCTCTTCCAAATGCATGTTTCCGAACAAGCTTATATCCCATGGTGTTGTCTGCTGTGCTTCATGGCTCCGAACTTGTTCTGCTGTAAGTTGTTGAATCTGCATATTTATTACAACATTATATTTTCATTTTGTTGCAGTGTATTTTCTTTGCCAGGTACCTTTTTCTTTGACTGTTTGTTGCAACTTAAATTTGAATGTCCATGCTCGCTGTTGTTTGCATTTTCATGATTGTAGACCAATGCATGTGCTGACGCTGCTACGTATCTGAATCCAGTGCTATGAGAGAGAGAGAGAGAGAGAGAGAGAGAGAGAGAGAGAGAGAGAGAGAGAGAGAGAGAGAGAGAGAGAGAGAGAGAGAGAGAGAGAGAGAGCAACAGATTCACCCTTAGTATTTAGGATAGCGGTACAAACTGGAATAGCTTAGAGCATCTCCAGTTGTTTGGCCCCAAATGCACTGGCGAATGCCTTTGGCGCTTATGCCGCAGTTTTTTCGCCGAGGTGATCGCGCTTTCAGCCAGCGCCCCAAGTTTCGCCCCAGACGCCCAAAAAAATTTAAACTAGTCTTTCCCGCTGCCAAAACACACCACAGATTCGGCAACCATCATGCCACAGTTCGGTGATCATCATGCCATAGTTCGGCGATCAAAGACACCCAAAAGTTTGGCGATCAAAAGGAAGGAATCATAGACAGGGAACGCATCAAACGGCAGGCTCCTCTGCCGTGGGACTGGCCGGGGTCGGCGTGGGCGTAATCAGGCTCGGCGTCGGCGTGGCTTCTGTGCTCGGGCTGGTCGTCGCCGTCGACACCGCTTTGTTGCTCGGGCTGGGCGTCGTTGTTGGTGCTGTCGCCGTGGGCATAGGGACGGTGGTCGCCGCAGGCCCGGGCATCTGGTTCAAGATGAGGCCGCGCTCCGCCAGGTACCACGCCTTCACCTGCTCGTCCATCGTCGACATGTCTGCCGCCATCAAGAACTCCAAGTCGGTGTTCCTCTTCTTCGCGGCGCTGTTGGTCCTGAGAAGGTTGAGCTTGACGTCTTGCTTCGTCATCAACGCCGACCACCTAGCATCGGATTTCTCCTCCCTCTTGGCGGGCGTTGTTCTTGGCGTGGGCGATGCACTGCTCGATCGAAGATTGCAGCCTCTCGCCTTCCTCTGCTTCGGCTGGGTGGTATCGGTGGCTAGGCGAGGGGTGCATACTTCTTCGGCAAAGCGGCGGCCTGAACGGGAGGAGAATAGTGGGAACAGCGGGGAAGAAGGGGAGAATGGACGGAATATGAAGGAAAAGGGCGGAAAATAGGCCTGTCTGTCGCCGACAACACGGGCCCACGCGCCTTTTCGCCTCAACAGCCCCCCCCCCCCCCCACCACCACCACCACCACCGGTGCGCTGGGTTCGGCTTTGGTTCGCGGTTGTAATTTCGGCCCAAACCGGCAATAAACAACGTTCTGGAGGCGCGACTGGGCCGATTTTCCAGCGCCGGCGCTAAAAAAGGCGTCCTGGGCCCTGTTGGGGGGCAAGTGGAGATGCTCTTAGCTCTTAGGCTCCCAAAAAAGATATGGTGCAGTTGGAGTGTAACAATAGCTAGAAGCTTTAATCCTTGATTTTCCAAATTCACACATACAAAGGAGAAAGACACATACATCACAAGCTCTCTGATTGAGGTTTATCTGGCTGAGCAACATCGGGTGGAGGTCAAACTAGTAGAGAACAAAAACATGTAGCAACGCCCGGGAAAGTCCCGATCCCAGACAAAAAGTAACCACGACACACCAGACCTAATGTGTGGCGATCAAAACCATCCACTGAATCGTGGACGCCCATTTGTAGGAAAGTCATGTTTTGAAACTATTATTATTGCGCTTTTTTATTTCTTCTTCGCCTTCTTTCATGTTTTTGTTTTCAGAATTCGTGACCATAAATTCAAATTCATTAACACAAATTTTAAACTTCCTGGATTTTTTAAGTTCCCAACTATTTTATAAATTCATTAATTTATTTTAAATTCACAAAAAATTATGAATATTATCTAAATTCAAAAATAGTTTGAAAATTCATAAACATTTTTAAAATTCATGGATTTTTTTAATCAAGAACATTTTTTAATTCACCAAAATTGTTTGAATTCATGATTTTTTAACTCTTATCAAAAAGTTGATGGCAAACTATTTTTCCTGGGACAGGATGTACGCGCTTCTTCGAATGGACGAAGGAGTGGATAAAATGCCGAACTAAACGGATCAAAGCTACAGCGTGTATTGCCCATCAAGAATTTACCGATAATTTCCCACTACAGGTTCTGAACAGGGAGCTCCTATTCTCAAAAAAAAAGGGGGGAGTCCGATGCAATACTTCAAGTGGCAAACTGTCGCTAAAATGTGCATTAGCCTCCTTATTGGGCTTCAACTCCTGTCGCGTATTTACGCCACTGGATACCAACTGATGATGCATCGCTCCCTTTTTTGTTGGCTCTTTCGCATTCAGTTGAGTAGCACGTGGTCACTATAGTACAACTTATTTAACAGAAAATAGTTTGGTTTATTGAAAGAAATTTGAAGATTGAAAATATTCATTAATAGAAAAATCATGAAAATTAAAAATATTCAAAATTTCCAAAATGTACACGAGTTAAGAAAGTATTCATAACTTAAAAATGTCTGTGGATTTTAAAAAATCATGGTATTTAAAAATATTTGTAAACCAAAAATTTCCAAGCTAACAAAACAAATTTTCGAAATTTTCATTAATTTGGAAATGTACGAGAGTTAAAAATATATTCATAGGTTAAATATATTTGTGGATTTTAAAAAAAGAATGGTATTTAAAAATAATTGTAAACCCAAAATCCTCAAGCTAACAAAATAAATTTGCAAATTTTCATTAATTTGAAAAAGTTCCTCAATATGATAAATGCCTATGAGTTAAAAAGTAGTCATGACTTGTTTTTGAAACATTGTAACTGGAGTGCGTTTGTCAATTTTACAAAATGTATATAAATTAGTAAATTATATAAAAAATAACTTTTTTGAATTTAAATATGTTCATGAATAAGCAATTGTACATCTATTTCAAAAGATTAACTAATTTCCACCCTATAAAACTATGCATTTTAAAGTAATAAAAATGAAAAAAAAATAAAAACAAAACAAAAACATAAACAAAAAACCTTAAACAAAAAAGCTGGAAAATAAAACCAAAAAAATGTTTCCCAGTACAAACTGCCATAAAAAAACCATCCTGGCTCATAGAAACCCATTTGTTCACCTATCGGAAACTACTTCCTCTGCGAACCAACCTGTGGTTGAGATGGTTAGGTGGACAGTGGTATCCCCAACCCACCAGGGTTCAAATCCTGGTGCTCGCATTATTTCTGGATTTATTTCAGGATTTCCGGCAATGCGCTTTCAGTGGGAGGAGACATTCCCGTAGGCGCCATCTCTCAGAGATGCTCATAGGGGTAGGGTGTGAGTGTGTGCGTTCATAGGGATGAGTGTATGTGCGTGTATATGAGCGCTTGTGTCTGTTTTAGTAAAAGGCCACACGCCATCCCACCTGTTTCGTAAGTGGGCTGGCCCATCAACGGTTGCCCTTTTACAGAAACTCCATCCGGTTTTGGCGAGCTTCTAGAAGCTCCCGGTCGGTTTTGTGAAGCTTCTAGAAGCGTTCAGCCTGTTTTCCCTATTCTTTGCATTTTTTTAGTTTATTTAGGAAAGAATTTTTTTACTTACCGTTTTATAAATATTTTTATAGGCATGTAGTAAAGAAATAAAGTAAAGAATATGTTTCAGTTTCAGTTCTCATAATATTAGAACTTAAACGTTCATGTTTCCTACAACCAAATCTCAATATAATATAAGGCAACTAATTCTTGTGGGGCCATTCACGTGCTTATTTACTAGGTTAACAAATAAAGGTGTTCAGTAGGTCAAGTAAAGTGCATGTGAGTACGTACGTTTTCTTCCCCTAGGGCGAAAAACCCTAGGGTTTCGACATCTTCCGGCGCCGCCACCGCCGGAATTCTATCTCCGCCCCGCTCTTCATCCGAACATACCTGGATTTGGGCTGATCAAGGGGGATCCAGGTGATCCTACCCGGCCTCGGTCTAGGGGTTTTCTCTGATTGAGTAGGAAGGCGTGTAGATTGGAATCTCCAAGGATGTCGGAGGCTTCGGGATCGCAGAGGAGACTGGAGAAGGAGTCGGCGGAGGATCTTCTGGCAAGGCTCACGCTGCAGGAGGAGGAAGAAGATGACTTCGTTTGGGAGGAAGAGCTGCCGGACATGATGGAGCCGGCGAAGTGGCTCGCCATCGTTCGAGTCCACACACCTAAGTCTTTCAGCCCTAATGCTCTGTACAATGACATGAGGGCGGCCTGGAATCCAGCGAAAAAAGTGGATTGGAGGAAGATCAAGGGAAATCTGTTCACGGCACAGTTTGGCTGTTTGGGCGATTGGAACAAGGCCATGGTCGAGGGACCGTGGTTGTTTAGAGATCAGGCGGTAATCATGCAGGAGTACGATGGGTTTAAGAACCCGATGGTATCAAATCGATAGGCTAGCCGTGTGGCGCAGATTCATCGATTGCGGACAGGTTCCTCATAGAACCGCAGCTTAAGGGTTTGGCTTCGAGGATCGGGAGGTGGAAGAGATTCAATCAAGCTTCTCGGGATTCTTTGGGGAGTTTGTGAGGGTCAAGGTGAAGATTGACATCAACTCCAAAATTAAACGTTTTGTTACAGCCAAGAAAGGAGAGGAGAGAGTCAAGTATCAGATCAAGTATGAAAAGCTTCCAGTTTTTTGCTACAATTGTGGTGAGTTTGGGCACTGGCACGAGGAGTGCGGAGATGGAGAGGATGACGAAACAAAGTTTGAATGGGGGGATTTTGTGCTAGCTGACAACTTCAGGTTTAATACGTCCAGCCGGGGAGGTTTTGGTGGACAGAGGGGCCGAGGAGGACAATGGGCAGGTGGTCGAGGAAGGGGGAGAGAGCCCTACAATCCAAACCAAAGCTGGCGATTTAATGCAAGGCAACTAACGCAGACGGAAGAGAATGACAAGGCGGGGGAGGCTGAATAGGAGGTGGAAGAAGCTGTTAATCCGTCAGAAGCCGTTGGAGTTAACCAGGGAGCCCAACCTTCAAATAAACGCCCGTCGGTTGAGAATGCCATAGGCTCAACAATGAGAGAGGAGGCAATCATGAGTGACTCTCTTATACTGGTAACCGTGGAACCACATGGAGTGCCTCCACAACCGCCGGTGTATGTGTCCCCTAGAAAAGAATACAAGCGATCGAAGAAGGGAGGGCAGGAACAAACTGATGATATTGAGGGGTCCCTGAAGATCAGGGAGGAAAACATGAAGGAGAAGACCACAACTGCATTATCGGCGGGCTCCCTCGAGGAGCGCCGCCGGGCACAATGAGTATCCTTAGTTGGAACTGTCGCGGCGCGGGCAAAGCGGCGACAGTTAGAGAACTTCGCGAAATCGCGAATAATTTTGCCCCTACCCTCTTTTGTATTGTTGAAACGCAGATTGATAGATCAAGGGTAGAAAATCTTGCTGGAAGTATTGGTTATGATAACGGATATGCTGTAAGTAGTCAAGGCAGAAGCGGAGGATTAGGGATGTTCTGGAATAATCCAATAAAAATTGAGGTTCTTGGTTATTCTGTGTATCATATAGATTGCTCGGTAGAGGAACCGGGCAGTGATCCGTGGAGGATGACACTGGTTTATGGAGAGGCACAGACTCATTTAAGGTACCAAACCTGGGATGTTTCGAAGGGAATTAGCAGTCTAAGCGATCTCCCATGGGTGTGCATAGGGGATTTTAACGAAGTGTTACGTTCGGATGAACAACAGGGTATAGGAGAGAGGAGCAATGCCCAAATCCATGGATTTCGAGATACGTTTGACGTGTGCATGTTGATGGATATAGGCTACCAAGGACACTTTTGGACTTTCGAGAAGAAAGTTACAGGGGGAAGCTACACCCGTGTCCGACTAGATAGATCTTTGGCAACTGCAGAATGGAGTGAGAGATTTCCAAATGCACATGTAAAACACTTAGCAGCTGCTACTTCGGATCACTGTCCCATTTTGTTGGAATATCGAGGGAGGGCACCGAAACATAGAAAGGGTTTCAAGTACGAGGTAATGTGGGAAACACATGAGGAATGGAGGGATACAATAACGTCAAGCTGGAAAGGCGATCCGGTGGAGTTTATGGCAGATTTGAAAGCAAAATTGAATCGAGTGTCGGCGCAGTTAGGCTCCTGGAACAAGAACACTTTTGGTTCAGTCCGGAAGGAGATCAAAAGTCTGAAGATGGAGTTAGAGCGACTCCGCAGTAATCCAACCAGAACAGCACCAACGCATATTGAGCTGAAGATCAATGAAAAATTGATTGAGCTATATCATAGGGAAGAAATAATGTGGAGGCAACGCTCGAGGTTGGAGTGGCTCTCGGCAGGAGACAGAAACACCCGTTTCTTCCACTTACGGGACAGTGAGAGAAGGAAGAGGAACATGATTAAGGCCTTATCAACATCGATGGGTGTGATGACAGAGAACCAGGGCGAGCTCAAAGCTATGGTGACGGATTTTTACAAGAATCTATACACAACAGAAGGGGTATCAGGAATAGAGGATGTTCTAGCAAGTGTCCCGGTAAAGGTCACGGACCATATGAACGCTCATCTTCTTGCACCATACACAAATGAAGAAGTTAAAACAGCCCTGTTTCAAATGTTTCCGACGAAGGCACCGGGGCCGGACGGATTCCCAGCCCATTTTTATCAACGGCATTGGGACATATGTGGGGATGAAGTTACGAGGGCAGTCCTAAGAATCATCCGGGGAGAGGAAAGTGCTGAATGCGTCAATGACACGGTACTGGTTCTTATACCGAAGGTACTCAATCCGACACTACTCTCCCAGTTCCGGCCTATAAGCCTGTGCAATGTCATATATAAAATTGCTTCCAAAGTAGTTGCAAATAGGCTCAAAGTCATCCTCCCAGATATCATATCTCAGGAACAATCAGCGTTTGTCCCCGGTAGACTGATTACAGATAATATCATATGTGCGTATGAGTGCCTGCACTTTATGAAAAAAAGCAAAGCTAAATCTAACAGTTTTTGTGCGTTGAAGTTAGACATGATGAAAGCCTATGATAGACTTGAGTGGCCATATCTTCGAGCCATGATGGAGAAACTGGGGTTTGCACACGCCTGGATTGACATAGTGATGGACATGGTTCAGTCTGTTTCTTTCTCAGTTATTTTTAATGGTGAAAAGCTTGAACAGTTTAATCCAACCAGAGGCATTCGACAGGGGGACCCAATCTCCCCGTACCTTTTCTTGATTGCAGCAGAGGGCCTTTCGTGCCTTTTAAGATCCAGTTCTCAGTCGTCTAGTTTGGAAGGTATCAAGGTGGCTCCGACAGCTCCGTCTGTTAACCACCTCCTTTTTGCTGACGATAGCCTGTTGCTTTTCAAATCAAGTGCGGAGGGGGCTGCCAGGGTCTCAGAATTATTGGAGACATATTGTAATGCTTCAGGTCAGAGGATCAACAACGACAAATCTTCAATATTTTTTAGCAAAAAGTGCCCACAAACAGTGAAGGATGAGGTTAAGCAGATTTTGAATGTGACAAACGAGTCTTTGAGTGAAAGGTACTTGGGGATGCCTACGGAGGTTGGTCAATCTAAAATGGGTACCTTCAAATACTTGAGGGACAGAATTTGGGACAAGGTGAGAGGGTGGATGGAAAAACTCCTTTCAGTGGGAGGGAAAGAAGTGCTCATCAAATCAGTGGCGCAGGCTATCCCAGTTTACTCAATGGCGTGCTTCCGATTACCAAGAGGGCTATGTGAAAACATTGCTTCCATCATACGTCAGTTTTGGTGGGGGAGTAAGCAAGGGAAAAGGAAGCCAGCTTGGGTATCGTGGGATGTCATGACAAAACCTAAATATCTTGGTGGCATGGGCTTTAGGGACATGGAGATCTTCAATCTTGCTTTGCTGGCTCGACAAGCTTGGAGACTATTGAATGAGCCGAACTCTCTCAGTGCAAGAATTTTAAAAGCTGCATATTTTCCAAACACAGTTTTCCTTGAGGCAGAAGTAGGCAACCATCCATCACAAATTTGGAGGGCTGTTCTAGATGGACGGGACATATTAAAGCAAGGCATTGTGAGGCGTATTGGCAATGGTCGAACGACAGAGATTTGGAGAGACAATTGGTTACAGTGGGCTGGACCTTTGAGACCGATAACATCGCTTACGCCCAACCCTCCAAACTATGTATCTGATCTTATAGATACGACCACAGCATCATGGAAGGAGGAGCTCATTCGTACTACCTTTGTACCCTTTGATGCTGATTCTATTCTATCCATCCCTATATGCACTAGGGCTGTTGATGATTTTTGGGCATGGTCAGCCGAGAGGAACGGCAGATTTTCAGTGAGTTCTGCTTACAGGATGATCATGTCCAAAAAGGAGGATCGTGGAAACTGGCTAGAACACAACCCTGGGGGATCAACACTGAATTCAAATCGCGAGGATTCGGCAGTACTGTGGAACATTAGGGTCCCTTCGAAGCTCAGGGTTTTTCTTTGGCGACTCGCGAGGCATTCCATGCCAACGGCGGATCTCCTACACCACCGGCACATGTCGGATACACACCTTTGCTCCTTGTGTGGAAGGGAGGACTCATGGAGACATGCTCTACTAGAATGCACTATGTCACGTTGCATCTGGGCGCTATCAGAAGAAGAAGTGGTACAGAAGATAAGCTTGAATATGAACCAAAATGCAAAAAATTGGCTCATGGAGATGCATGATATCCTATCACAGGAGCAGTTTCTCAGACTGGTGGTGACACTCTGGGCGACATGGAAGGCCCGTCGCAAGGCGATCTTTGAGGGGGTGTTTCAAAGTCCTCAAGGTACGGATCAATTCATACAATCCTATATAGCAGACTTACAAGTTATCGCCAGTGTGGGGAGTAGTCCTGTTCCACAGCCACAAGCAAGACCAAGGAGCTGGATAGCACCCCAAGATCAGCATGCCAAGATCAATGTAGATGCAGCGGTCAGAGCAAACCAGGGGTGGGGAGCGGCCGCTGCAATATGTCGTGATCAAGCGGGCTCCTTCCAAGGTGCTTCGGCTATTGTAACGAGGGGGATCAAAGACCCATCGACACTGGAAGCAATGGCGATCAGGGAGGCCTTGGCGCTTGCTGATGACCTCAACCTACGCAGGGTTCACGTTGCATCGGATTGCAAAGTTGTGGTGAATGACATCAAGAGTAAAACGCCAGCAACTTATGGGGCCATATTGCATGAAATCATAGAACACAGTTCATCGTTTCCTTCTTGTATTTTGGTGCATGAGTCTAGGAGCTCGAATGTCGAGGCTCACAATCTAGCGAAGCATAGTCTTAAGTTAGGGGTTGGCCGCCATGTGTGGTTAGGCAACCCGGGTAATCTTACATTTGTACCTTTGAACATCGGCACCAGTTAATAAAGGCTTCGCGTGATTGTCTCAAAAAAAAAAAGTAGGTCAAGTAAAATTTTACTTTCCTAAAACATAAAAATGCCAATGCTTCTCAACAAACAAATGGCAATGGACCTTTTTTAACAAAATAAATTATTATGGTTCTAGTAGGATAAAACTTAAATGGGTACATTTAAAAGATGGGACAAATAGTTTCCTCATAAATAAGTTTTTGACAATAAGAGTATTATTAGAAAAAAAATACAAAGGGATAATTTTCAGCAAACACTCAAAGAATAAAATGCATCAATGACAATGTATGGACACCATAAAATACCCATGGTATTTTGACAATATCACACTACATTACAACAAAAGCTCAACTATCCATGGCATGACATATATTTCAGCTGATGCAAGAGACACAAACTTTGGCCACCTGGACTTCAATGCCTGGTTTTGTTTATGCTTTTATTTCCACATTTCTCATTCGTTCTTCCTATCCAATGATGGCATCGTGATAAAATTTGCATTCCCACAAGAAAAAGTTGAAGATGACTAGCAAGCATTATCACAAGCTCTGGTTGTTCAACTTAGAGAACTAATGCAGTTAATTATGTTTCTATTTCTTGAAAAATGTTCCAACAAATTTCCAAAAAACTAACACCCATGTGATCCAATTAGTTCTTATATTTGCATTTAAAAGAAAGAGCCATAACAACCCTAGCTGTGCTCCGGTGACATATGGCGGAGTGGAGGGGATTCCCGTCTCGCGTCCGTTGTGTAGTACATTTTCGTGTCGCGGTGATGTCATTTCAATGGTGGAGGCAGTGTTGTCTCAAATAAGAATCCTCCTGCTCAAATCCTGTCTCAGTGGCGCTTGGTGTAGCATTGCCGAGTAGCTTCGGAAATATGTCCCTATTGTTCTTCGTAGACATGGGATTGATAATTCATGTTGTTTGTCAGCATGGCTCCTTTGGCATTGTCAGCAACAGCTTTGCTTCACTGCTCCCTTCTTTTGAGCCTTTCCGAGCACTGTCGACAGTCTGGTCTTGCGATGCTAGCTCATTGGCTGGCTAGATCGGGGTGATATCCCCGTACATATACTTGGCGTGATTTGGAATCCCGTTTGTTTACGGTGGTCCACTATTGTTAGAGTTTAATGATATTTGATCATCTACCGGTGTTTCAGGTAGTTCAGTGGCTGAATTTCTGTCCCCGCAAAAAAAAAGTGGCTGAATTTCTGGATGTTCTCCATCATTGGGGATAGCTATGGACTATGGTTTGTGTAACGACGATAAGCTCATCTGTGCCTTCAGCCAGATTTTTGAAGGATATAATCTTAGTTTTAGTCACCCTTTTTTTAGGGCAATTTTTTTTTGCGGGAAAGGAACTTTCATTAATCAAACCGAATGGCTACATTCGGAGATTACAATGCTAGCTATTTCATCGGGTGAATTACAAAGCCAGCAAGCAGTTCGCTGCTGCGAACGACCCATGCATGCAAGAGTGTGGCTAACCACGTTTGCATGTCGACTAAGCTTGACTTATGTTCCTTTCATGAGATAGGATATTTCTGATCTCACTAATCCAGTATGCATACCTAGACCTATCCACGCCTCGCGCACTGATCATTTGCAACAATTCTGCACAGTCCGTCTCCACAAGCAGTGATTGGTTTGTCCAGTGAAGGGCCAACTGTAGTCCTTCCTTCATCACAGCCATCTCAGCTTCGAGGGCATCACCACAATTGAACAACGCACGTGTCACAGCGAAGATGACATCACCCTCATGGTCTCGCAGTATCATCCCAGCACCGGCTGTACCATCCGCCTCGACAAACGCCCCATCAATGTTCAGTTTGCATATTCTCTGTCAGGAGGTTCCCAACGCGGCTTCGGCCTTATTTCATGTGCAGCAGGAGGTTTGTACCCAGAGATATTAAGTACTTGTTTACCTTTTACTGAATCTGCTTCTGGATGTTGCCTAATCACGATGAGGGAAGTGATGTAGCTGGTTAAAAATCGGCGTGAAGCTTCAATCGGGACCGGGGGCTTGTGATGTGTGATCTCATTTCGCGCATACCATATCCTCCACATAATCATCAGCGATCTTCTGTGTATCTGGGAGTTTTAGGGCTGTTTATTGCGTCTGAGGATTTAGTTACCTTGCTTTAGATCCCATTGTACACATTGATCTAATATACGCGAGGCTCAAAAAAAAATTTAAAGCAAAGAAACGTTACGGAACATGTGAACATGAAGAAGAAATGAAATGCACAGAACAGTGCATGGTATTATTACATCTTACCAGAAATAACACTTTTACTATAGAGCATTTAAATTAGGGTAGTGCTAGGCGCCGGTGCACCGGCCCAAAATTTGGGCCGGTCGACGCACAGCCACCCGATCAAATCATGCGTAGCTGTTGGATTTGACCCATCCGTGTCGTCTTCTTCCTAGCACTGCTCGACAGAAAAACAAGACGAGGTCCCGCCCATCCTCGGGCACACCACCACCACCCATCCTCGTCGCCGTTGTGGCCGTTCCCCGCGAGCTCCCACGAGGTCCCGCCCCTTGGCCGCCGGAATTGCATAACGGCCGCGATTGATTCCAGAGGCGATTCATTGAGGATGAAGCTCTAAAAACAACCAGATCCAACTCACGGGTGCCATGGTTTGCAGCATCCCTAGCGTAGCCCCGCCTCCGGCTCGCCGCGGTCCACCTCCGGCTCGCCGCGGTAGTTGGTGTCCAGCAAAAACTAACAAAATCCTCAGTGGCCGGTTAGAAGCAAATTCATTATAAGGTTCCAGCAAAAAACACACCGGTTCCGGCAAAATTAACCTCAACAGAGAAAACTTCGGTGGTTGATTGTAGCAAAAAAAATTGCTAGTTCCAGTAAAAAAAACGCTGGTTCCAGCAAAATAACTCTGAAGGGAGACTCGAATTGGTTCTATTGTAGCAAACAAAAAAAGATTGTAGCAAAAGGAAAAGCTAGTTCCAGCAAAAACATACACTGGTTCCAGCAATAATCGCACGTTGACGATGAGCGCGCATCTGGTTCCAGCAAATCGGTGGCCGACGGCAGCAAAAGCTGATACCGGTTCCAGCAAATGGATGGCCGGTTGTAGCATTTCTTGTCACCGGTTGCAGCTGTCGACACCGCGGTTGTAGCAAATCGCCAGTAGTGGTCGTCGCCGCCGCGCGTTGATTGTAGCATGGCCGCATGCCGGTTGTAGCACCTCGGAACGCCGGTTCCAGCTTTGCGTGCATGCGGTTGGAGCACCGCCGCACCTCGCGTCGCCGCTGGTCGTCCCGCACCTCGTCGGTCACCGCTCGTAGCAGCAAGACGTCGCCGGTTCGTAGCAAAGGCGGTGACCGCTCCGCGCGTCCCTGCACACAAGAAAAGCAGTGAGAAATAGGGAACGGCGCTCCCGCTGGCAAAAATTAGCTCGACGGCCTGCGCGAGGAGCAGACGGCACATGAGGCAGGATTAAAAGGAGATGGGAAGAGGTGAGGATCCATGGAGTTTTTGCCGTGGTGTGTGAAGAAGAGCATGAGAGCTATTTCTGTTTCGGTGGAGAAGAAGTCGATGGAGAAGAAAGGGGATAAGGTCCGTGTGGTGTATAGTGGGACACGTCCTTATGCGGCCCGCTCCTGCATGTGGGCCACAAAGGCATGTGCGTTAGCGACGGAGGAGACCGGCGCGTCGCTTCAGCCGGCGGACCGGAGGGAAACATTACCCTTTAAATTAGATGGCCCATGAAGAATCACCCCATGCAAATGGAAGAGAGAAAACAATATGGCCACCAAACATAGAGAGAAGAAACTGTGTGGAATGAGCCACTCTGGGGTCGATCACATCAACCGTAGATCTCCCTGTCGCACACAATGATGCCGTCGCTGTCGGCGTACAGCCACTCCCCGTCACGGACCACGGCGCCGGCGACGTCGACGTCCACGTGCATCTCCGTGGCGCCGCTCTTCCCGGGCTTGCGCGGGTTGCTGGCGAGCGCGCGGACGCCGATGGCGCAGCCGTTCACGTCGTCCACGTCGCGGACGCAGCCGTTCACGACGGCGCCCTCCCAGCCGCTGCGGCGGGCCACCTCCGCCAGCGTGCCGCCGATGAGCGCGCACCGCTTGCTGCCGCCGCCGTCGAGCACCAGCACGCGGCCCTCGCCGGGGGTCTCGAGGAGCGCGCGCAGGCCCGCATTGTGCTCGAGGACGCGCATGGTGACCACCCGGCCCGAGAAGGACCTGCACTGGCCGTACTGCTACTGCATACCTGGATGCTAACACTCGCTCCCTCCCTTCTCTCTTGCGTGCTTGTGTTATGCCAAAAGAGCTCTTTATATAGGGGTAGTTTGCCCACGTGCAATAGCTGGATGGAGACAAAAATATTGATTCGATGTCCGCGTTCAGGCATAGTTGGAATGGTACGTCGTCGACGTAGTAGTGTTTATATAACGATGGTGAACTCAATATTTTGGTTACTGAACGAAATATATGAGTACATCTTAGTATGAAACAAAAAACGTATGCACTATCGAGGTCAAATTTGTAAACAGTAAAATGCGTGGGCGCGTTTCGATCCCGGAAAGTAGGGGAAATTTGGTTGGTTGCCTTTGCTTTTTCAATAAAAAAAGTTGGGGCAGGGGGGCAACCCCTTTCGTTTCAAAAAAAAGTAGGGAAAATTTTAGTATAAACTTGACTCATCTATTTTGGAACGGAGGGAGTAGTATGTTTCGTGCAACTAGTAGTATGTTTTGAAACTTGGAGTATTTCGTTCATTGGATCTAGGCACCAGCAACGGCAGAGACTAATTCGAAGGAATCAATGACCTACTACTATCACGGCTCGTGGACCAACGACGAACAAGCTGTGAAACTTGTGTGTCGTTGGATCGAGAAGGACGGTTGGGATGAGCCAAAGCGAGAGATCCATCCGTGGCATGGCACGTTGGGAAATCAAAGTAGTATCCTTTTTGATTGATTGATCGATTGTTTTGTTGAGTATGTAGTACTACGTGTACTTGATCGAGCTCGTCATTTTATGATGGCTCTTGTATAGATTCTACTCGTCATTTTATGTGTACACAGGACAAATCAGGCACGGTCTCTGAGGTTGATCCTGCTGCCAGCGCGCGATCCCAGGTAGATCCAGCTCCAGGTACGCGCTCGTTCCACAGCCGCACCGCCCTCTTCCCCGCCGCCGGCGCCCCCATCGTCTTCCCCTCCCCTCCCCTCACCATCTCTCCCTTGTTGGCCCAGATCCCTCTCAAATCGGGCAGGCAGGCGGCGGCGCCCGTGGATCCTCGCCGTCGTCGAGACGGTCGGCTCCTTCTCCGTCTACTTCCTCCGTGCTGGGAGACCAAGGCGGCCACTGCTTCCTCCGTGTGTGTTCTTCTCGGGACGCCGGTCTTCCGCTGCTCCAGCCCTAGCACCGACGCCCGCCATGGAGCTCCTCAAGGTCCGTTCTCTTTCCCTCTCTCTCTCGTTCGATTTGCTAGGCTTGGTTCCCTCTGATGCGTTGCTCAACCCTGACGCTGCTTGGTTTCTTCACGCACGCGGGTGCGCGGCGGAACGAGCCACCGAAGAGTCAGGGGCATTCCTTCCTCCGTGTGCTTCTTCTATCCCGGAACGCCGTCATGGAGCTCCAACAACCCCACAGCAGCCGCGCCTATTCCTTCTGATTTGGCCCCCTTTGGGATGCAGCTCTTGGTTATGTGAGTATGTCACCAGCACCATGTCATTTGCTGCTGTTGGTTGCTTTCTTTCAGCCCCTTCAGTCCGGATAGATGCTCAACTATGATAGTTGACAATTCAAAGGAAAAAAGGACTCAAATTTATTTACAGTATTATATAAACTGCTCATTTGATTCGCTCTTCAGGTTTTTGATTGGCTAATCGCACTCACACATACAAGAAATGTGACAGCTGAGCATGATAGATTAGCACTACAGTTTATACATGATTTCAACTTAGGATGAAAGTAACATCTGTTGGTGCCTGCACTTTGCACTGCTTCAATATTCAATCATGATTTAGGGACCCATGGGTAAATCTCTGCATCGATGTTTTTGCTTTCTTCTTGTGCCTGCAATAGATATTGCCCTTTCAATGCATCCGGGAAGCAGAAACATGGATATGCTTACGAGTGTAATGAGACACGTGCAAGGCTCCTCACGCACACAGGTGCGCAACAGAGTCAAGGTGTGATGATGCGGAGGGTTTCCTGCCCTCAGGCTCTGAGATTTGGAATCAGGGGCATTCCTCCGTGTGCGTCTTCTCGGGATGAGCTCCCACCACACAGCAGCAGCAGCTATGGAGCACGTCAAGGTCTCCTCCTCCCTCCCTCTCCCCCTCTGTTGGTATTGATTTGGCCCCCTTTCGCATGCAGTTTTTTAGTTACGTGAGTACGTCACTAGCACCAAGTGCCGCTGTTGCTTTCAGTCCCGCTAGATGCTCAACTATGATAGTTGACAATGCAAAAGAAAAAGAACTCACATTTACACTATAAACTGCCCATTTGATTCATTGGTCGTGTTAACTAATTGGCTACCTAATCGTACACGCAAGATATGTGATTGCTGACCATGATAGATTAGTACTGCAGTTTATGCATGATTCAACTTGGCATGAAAATTACATCTGTTGGTGCCTGCAGTGCTTCCAACGTTCCATCATGATTTAGGGAACCAAAGGTTAATCTCTGGTACTGATACTTTTGCTTTGTTTTTGTGCAGCTCCCTTTCATTGGGTTAGGGAAGCAGAAACATTGATATGTTCACAAGTGTAACGGGACAAGTGGAAGGTTTCTCACGCACGTAGGTGCACGACAGAACCACGGTGTGAAGGCGTGGAAGGTTTCCTGCCTTGAGTTCGTGGACTTGGACAAAGGTTATCCTCCTTTTTATGTTACCCGATGATGGGCTGAATTGCTTCTCTACCTTTTGAGCTAGATCGATGGGCTTGTACTATTTACGTAGCATATAACTGACTACGGTTCCTCGAATGATTTCAGTTGATTGAGAAAGCTCTTGAAGCGTCCGGAGATGATTTGGATTCTGCAATAATAAAGGGTTTGAAGGACCTGGACCGATGCTCATTGACTCAGTCTATCTTATCGGCCACTAGTTGCACATCTCAAAACGGGCTACAAACGGCAACTCAGCCATCTGCTCAAGGTTCGTTTTCCACCAAAAACTATTGCATTCCGCCAAAAGTAATGGGCAACACTCGTGCATTTGTCCAAGATGTACTAACTGTACACACTTGTGAACAATATTTTCGGAAATCTTGCAGGTTGCATTTACTTCTATTCTATTTCATATTTCTACAATGTCATGTGTCGTTAATTCAAAACACAGAATATGTGTGGATCTGATTATGTCATATGTAGTATGCATCCACTACTATGCGATTCACTCAACATAGGTTCAGGTCACACTGCCACATGAATGACTACTCGTCATTCATGTAGGTTCTCCATTTATTTATTTCATCTGTCTATCCAGATGCTCAACTATGATTGTTGACCATACAAAACAAAACTCACACTTGCACTATAATCTGCTCATTTGAGTCATTTTTCAAGTTATCTAATTGGCTAATCACACTTACAACAATTGTGATAGTTGACCACGATGGATTAGGTACTACAGTTCGCTGGCGTTGAGCTGCTAGCTACTAGTTCTGTATAGCATCGCCTTTTGCAGTAACAAAATGGCTAATTACATTTCTCAAATATTCAGGTGTTAGTTTTCCAACTTCTCCTGGTTATAGTGTTGGGTGTGACGGCGATGGGCAAGACGAGCATGCTGAATGAAACCACAGCAGCAACATGGTAAGACATCGTTGTTAAATTATATCAGACCTGTCTGTACATGTTGTGATCTCAGCTCCTCTTAATCTGGATTGCCTTCTCTTCACCTGCATAGTTTGTCCGTTTGTTGGTAGATAGATGTTTTGTTAACAATAACAAGTGATACGAAAATATAAATAGAAAGAGAGGGGACCTTAAGAGAGCATGAGAAAAGAAAGGGGTGGTCTGTTCTCTACTTCTCTTATTCCAATGTAATGCTTGTTCTTCATACACTAGAGTAGCATATTGATTTTTCTGTCAGAGGTAATCGTTGTCGAATGGAAAAACGGACAACATTATCCAGGGTTTGCATAGTTTGTCTGTTCACCCGTAGGAACATGTCTTGTTGAGAATAACAAGTGACAAGTGATATAAAATATAAACAGAAATATAGGGGAGCTTAGGAGAGTATGTGAAAAGAAAGGGGGTTTTGTTCTCTACTTCTCTTATTCCACTGTAATGCTTGTTGTTCATAGACATTGACCTGAGGTGAATCTTGATTTTCTGTCAGAGGCAATCAGTGTCAAATGGATAAAAGGACAACCTTTGATGCAGAAAATGAAAGCCCTTATTGTTTTCATGTTAATAATAACAGGGATGTCTGCCCCTACTTTCTCCAGTCTAAGCTTTAGAAAAACATTAAAGCATTTGATGATGGTATTTTTGTAGAAAAGAAATACTGAGAATTTTGTTATTCTTAAAAGAGAAGTGGATGAAACCTTGGGGTTGCCTCTAACCTGTTAATCTGATTTACACGTGAAAATGAGTACGTAGTTTCCTGTGTCTATTTAAGCCCCTTGTCCCTTTTTTGCTTAATATATATAGCATCAATCTTTAGGGTCGCCATTTTTTCATATATGTTGGATGGAAATTGTTTACTATTTCAAGCCCAGTTTATCCAACCAATGCATATGCTATAGTATAGGCCTCTGCTGTGAGACCTGAACAATCTTCTCCTTTATTTCTTCAGCCCAACACACCCATGAGATCACCGATGATGATGACAGCAGCGACACTTAAGGGTCTCTCACAGTTGGTGTCAAGGACGAGCATGTGTGACCCGTGATCGGCCGCACTGGGAGGATCATAAGGAGATTGATTAGGTAAATATACATGTTGGTAACTTGGAACTATTAGGTGTCTTTCTTGTCTGCCATGACGCATTTTGGTTTAGTGGACTCTATCTATCACAAGCTTGCAGTAAGATCGAACCTGAGAAACTTGTCTCTTCCTAATTGGTTTAGTGGACCCTATCTGTACATGTTGTGGTTAAATTTCCCCTTAATCTGGATTGTCATTTCTTCACATGCATAGTTTGTCCATTTATGGATAGGTACATGCCGTGTTAACAATAACAACTGATATGAAATATAAATAGAAAGAGAGTGGAGCTTAGTAGAGTATGAGAAAAGAAATTGGCTTCTGTTCTCTACTTCTCTTATTCTCTTAATGCTTGATGTTTGTACACATACAGGTGAGGATAACCTTTATTTTCTGTCAGAGGCAATCAATGTCAAATTGACAAAAAAGACAATCTTTCCATGCAGAAAATCAAAGTCCTTATATTAGTCATCTTAATAAAAACATAGATGTCCACCCCTACTGTCTCCAGTGTTCTTTAACCTTTACAAAAATATAAAGCATTTGCTGGCTGGTATATCTGTAGAAAAGAAATAATGATGGTTTTGTTACTCTCAAGAAGTCAAGAGAGAAGTGGATGAAACAGTGGGGTTTCCTCTAACTGTTAATCTGAATTTCATGTGCAAATGTGTCTGTAGTTTCCTGCATCCAGCTAAGCCCTTGTCCCTTTTGCTTCATATATAGCTTTGTATCACACCGCCTCTGTTAATCTGATTTTCATGTTCAAACTGTGGGGTTTCGCTATGCTTTCATATCGACATGATTGGTTGGTACTACACTGTGCTGGTGTTGAGCTGCTAGTTTGTATTGCACCGCCTCGACTCAATGACTAAACTAAGAATTCTGATTTTAAACCCCATGAGTTTCCCGTGCAGATGATCATTTTCTATTTTGCTACTGTAAAGCAACATAGTCTTTACAGATTATAAGTGTTTTATGTATGTATTACTATAGAACAAACTTGCTGATTGTAAACATGCATTGCTGATAATTGTTGTTAAATTCCGAACAAATATATTCCTTATTTTATCTTTCTCATTATCTGGGATGTTTGTCAGCAACTAATATTGATGTATCAGCAGGTTTGGTCTTGGCGTCACGTGCATGTAGACCCGCAGCTTCATTCGGAACTTTGCACGACCTGGTGGTTACCATCGCTGTACCTGGCGACTGTGGTGCGCCGCTTTGCTTCCAGAACCTTGGTGGTGTCTCCTCCCCTACCACTGTTAGGTGAGCCCCTGGCCTCTCCTTTCTCCTCTTGTCTATTCTGGGAGATAGCATTGAGCTAATGGCCATACCATGTTGTGCTCTGGTCATCGAGTCGATGATCTAGTGCTTGTATACATTATCATCCAAAGAAGTGTTCATCTGTTTGTAGCTTCTTGCTTTGGCCATTATGCATACTTTCATATACAAAGAAGTGTCATTATTTCAAAGGCTCTCATTTCTAGATATTGCGAAGTCATGATTAGGAGAGCATTAGTACTTGTAGAATAATGATCTTCTGTTATTTTCATGTTTCATGATGTTCTCCTCAGCTTCCAGCATTAAAAGTATATTAAAAGCACTGCTGATTCCTGTAGCGCACCTTTAACCACCTGCGTTGAGCTCCTGATGCAATTATTACATTCGTACTACACTTCGGTGTACTATCACAGGCTCGCAGTAAGATCTAACCTGAGAAACATGTCGCTTCCTAATCATTTCTGCTATTCTTTTGTATCCACACAATCGATTAGTACTACACTTCGGTGGCGTTGAGCTGCTAGCTTCTATTGCACCTTCTTGACTCAACGACTAAACTAAGGATTCTGATTTTAAATCCCATGAGTTTCCCATGCAGATGATCATTTTCTATTTTACTACCGTAATGCAAGATAATCTTTACAAGTGTTTTATACTAGAACAAAGTTGCTGATTGCAAACATGCATTGCTGATAATTGTTGTTAACTTCCTAACAAATACCTTATTTTATCTTCCTCATTATCTGGGGCGTTTGGCAGTGACTAATATTGATGTATTAGCAGGTCGGTCTAGGCGTTGCATGCACGCGGACCAACAGCTCTCTTTGGCACTTGGCATGACCAGTCTCCTGCGATGGTGATGCGCAGCCTTGTTTCCGGAACATCGGCGTCGTCTCCTCGGCTACCTCTTAGGCGAGTCCCTGGTCTCACCGAGCTAATGGCCATACCATGCTCTGCTCTTACCATCAAGCTGTTGATCTAGTGCTTGTATACATTGTCATCGGAAGAATTTTTTATTTGTTTGCAGCTTCTTGCTTTGGTCTTTGTATGCTAGTCTGCATACTTTCATATACAAAGTAGTGTCACTATTTCAAAGGCTCCCATTTCTAGATATTGCCAAGTGATGTATAGGAGAGCGTTAGTAGTTGTAGATTAGCGATCTTCTATCATTTTCATGCTTTCGTGTTGTAATCTTCAGCTTTCCCCATTATAAGTATATTTGAAGCACTGCTGATTCCTGTAGAACTTTCTTTTAGAAAAGATTCCTGTAGCACTTGCATTGAGCTCCTGATGCAATTTTTATTTGCGATGCTTCTAGAAAAAAGTAACTCCACACTGTCATGGTTCTTGTGCAACTACATTTCCTGGCCTCCCCTTTTTACATGCTTAGTGTTTTGCGGGTTCATGTTATCATGTCAAACCATCGTGTATATGCTTTAAAATTTATCCCAACTAGTTATAAATTGTCACGACGACTTCTCTGGATGTATGAGCAGGTTTGTCCTTGCGTCGTGCCACCTGTGGCTCTCATCGGTGTGACCTGGTGGCTGGTGGTAGTTGTTGCGGTCTATTACAAAGGTTTCTGGGCCCCAAACGTAGCCTCTTGCGTGGATTGAAGCCTTGGTTTGGTGTCCCATGGCCTCGTCTGCGTGGGCCTTCTGTCGTGCAATGTCATTAGTGGTGATGTATAGCCTTGGCTACAACAACCCTTTGTGGTAAGTTCCTGGTTTTTGTCATGATTCAAAAAAAAGTTCCTGGTTTTTGTGGGTCCTCCCCAATCGGTATGAACAGTGTTCTCAAATTAAAACCATTTACATGACTTACAAAAATAGATAACCTTGAAGCCATGGTTGTTACAGGCTGAGGGAACTTGATACACTCAAGGGACACATGTAGTCAGTTGTCAAGCTGAATGTGCTCGACATCCAGCAGCCTATACACGTCGTGATGATCTGGGCTCTCACCTGCTCACCATTGTCTCCTCGGCTACCATTAAGGTGAGTCCTTGGTCTCTCCTTCTCTGTTAGCTCTGGGACCTAGCCTTTGAGCGATGGCCATACTATGCTCTGGTGCAGCCATCGAGCCAATGATCTAGTAGTGCTCGTGGTGGTGTTTGGCTTATATGGTGCTATTTGGTGATTTGCTCTCTATTAATGATGATGATTCCCTATAATTTCCTCTCAATGTACCTCTCTTAGCTGTTGATTTTAGTGTGTTTTGATTAACTCTCTAGTTAAGATTCGACTCTTAGTTTGATCATGAGCCATCTGATCGAACCTAAATCCAATAGGGGACACCTATACATCTGGATCATGAAAAGGCATGTCGTCATGCGTTTCCAACATTGTTTTGTGGTTCCTTGGTTCTTGACATTCCTGATTTTTAATCCGAATGATATATTGCTGGTGCTTCTTGTATCTTATTGTTTTCACAACTAGCGAAGTGGCCCGCTCGATCTGCTGGCTAGAATATTATAATGTTTCATAATGTGAACATATTATTTGATTTGACTATAGAAAAATTGGAATCAAAGGTGACGGCATTTGCAAATATAAGATTTCATGAATACCCTCTTCCAATGTTGGACCAAGCTTAAACTTCTTTGAGTAATCCACATTGATATTCATTTATGACAAAAGGCACTTTCTTGGAGTAGCCAAAAATATTCAATTAATACCCACACGACATTTTGTATGCCCTTTTGAAATAAAAAAGTAAACTACTCCATTTGATCTTAAAAAATGATGAACATAATTAGTTCAAAACATTTATGTGGCAAAGTCTTAAAGATGGGACCAACACTTATTAAATATTATTATTTTGTGAAGTTAAAGGAGAGTTTGAATGTCGGTGCAATATCTGAGGATAGCTTATTAGACCACCTAATTATTATATGAATATTTTCTTTCACATAAATAGCTGGTATTTCTTTTTGATTATTGATAGTTCTAATTATGAACATTTTCTTTCACATAAATAGCTGGTACATTATTTTCTCAGGGTCCACCAGTCCTAAGAAAATGACTTTTACGTAATGGCAATGGTGGGTAATTTTTTAGCTTTGAAGTAGATCTAACGGTTATGATTTTCTTTGTTTAAAAATTAATGGTTAGATGTTTCTGATTTTTGTGGTAATTTCTAGCCTAATTCTCTTTTTTGTGGTTACCCCGTAAAGTACTTTTTATATATAATAGATTATAAATAGCGGTCTGATGAGATAGATTTAATTAAATGGTCCAATAACATCGTATAGTAGTGATGTGTTATCATATATCAGAAGTAACGTAGATCAAGTTGTAGGAAAGTTTGATAATCTGGTTGTGTGTTTTGTACCACTGCAGAAATGAAGGATTCTATGGAGTCCATGGCCCAGATGCAACAACTTTTTGAAGCCACACCAACCGCCGAAGACACATGAAAGCCCTTGGCCGGTTTCGCTGAGCACTGGAGTTGGGCGGGCGTTTTGCCCTTTGTTTACACTGCCTGTGCAAGATGATCATCGTCATGTACAAACCTGTAGTGTTGGGATTGGTTGTAGCTTGTATACGTATGTTTTGGTGCTTTTTTGTTTTGTTTTGATTCAACAAGACACGGACTAGTGATGAATTTGTTGGTGTTGCTTGTATATGTATGTACCCACCCAATCTTTTTCGTTTTGATGAATTTGTAATGGCGCCAGCCAGAGATGCAATGATTTGTGGAAATTGAAAAGCTCATATGTAATGAATGTGCTCCTGCTTGAAAGTAAAATCATCCAAGCACCCAACTTCCTGCAGGGGCCATTTTTGTTTCGATTTTGCTCACTGATGTGTATCAAGCTAGGTTGTTCCGATCCTCATATCATAGTAGTAGATTTTCTTTCTGTTATATACAAAAACCTACACGAGCGCTCATTCTCTTGGCTTTGTTCTCTTCTCTATAATATACTCCCTCCGTCCTACCTATCTACTCTATTTAGCTGATCCACTTTTCAGTATCTTACTAGTAATTATTAGGAAATAAATTATAGTTAGTTTAAAAATCCCACGTATGAAACTACTAGTATCTGGAATTAATTATTTGAGGAGTACTACTTACTTACTCTATATTAGGAAACATCATAAACATATTGTGCAAAAAAGGAAAGGAAACTTAACAGGCAGAGAGGGAAATCAAACCCAAAAAAGAGAAGGCAACGTAACGGATCATATATATATATATATATATATATATATATGGAGGGAAATCAAACCCCATGCGCATGCGCGTGGCTATGGGGCGCTTTAAAAGGCATGAATCAATCAATCCCAACGCTTTCCAAGCTGGATGGACCAATTATCCCAGCGCTTTCCAAGAGAGCCGGGAATCAATCAATGAGTCAAAGCGATTTCCAAGCCAGCATTAATCAATCCCGTTTAGTCTTCCACCTCGAAACAAGGCAATGCTTTAATTCTCTCTGAAAACCAACGCTTCGACCTTGAAATCAGGCAATCCTCTAATCCCGTTGCCTCCTTTATTACACCCACCCTTCCAGTTCTTAGATCCAATCCGCCTGGATACATTGGTTGTCATCCGTGCCTCGCGCGGATCGTTCGTCCATCCGACGTCTCCCCGCATCTCTCGCTCGCTCATAGCTGGTGAAGCCAGACGCAGCCTTCTCTCTATAAATGACCGCCCCTTGCTCCCGATCTGAACGCCCCACACATTGCGCTTCATTTCTCCTCAATCTAACGCCCGCTTCATCTACAAGGCATACATCCAGCGGTCGTCAACCAAAGGTTGCGCCAAGCTGTGCCGATGATGCAGTGCCGCCCTGCCGATGTTGTGGTGCCCGGGTGCGCATCAACACCGGTCGGCCCTGTTGTGTTCATGCTAGGCGGAAACACGTGCGGTGGCCCTTAGCATCAGAAGGCATGGTCTAGTCGTGTTTTGGCTAGCTACGCTTTCTTCTCTGCTTCGCTTGATTTGGCTGCTGTGTCTTCTTTGCCTCGCTTGATTTCTTGCCGCTCATCTTTTCCTGTGGTGATCTCCGAGCCCTGTGCCCCCCCACCCCCACCAAACGGAGGTTGGTTTGCAAGTATCCTTTTCCATCTGTCTTCATTTCGCTACGTTTTCTGTTGGATTTTGCTTGATCTGGCTGAGTGTTTTGTTGTTCCCGCATGTTTAGATGTTTGTGGTATTTTTGTTGCAGATGTATGGTTCGATGTAGATGTAGCGGTGGAACCCTCCCGTATATTTGATTTCTGCTTCCTAATGTCGCTGTAGTTGTCCCTGTCAAGCAGTTCGATGTAGATGTGTACAGTCCTTAGATATGTGGACCCAAATGTTGAATCTAGTACCTAAATGTCTGGGCTATAAGTTGGTATGATTCTTTTGGCGTCTGCTAGTTTGGTAGGTTTATTTTGGTATGGCGTGCATTTCAATGTTGATGTACAACCCCTACATGTATGGATGCAAATGCTGAATCACCTAGTCAGTTGAGTCTCATAATGTGTTTTTTTGGTGTACTGAATGTTTTGAGTTCAGTTATAGTGGGTTGGCTGCAAATTGCAGTGTAATTTGTAGTGGATTTTCAGCTTAAATGTAGTGTAGCCAGTGTAAAAACTCAAATGCTGAATGTTTTGAGTTCAGTGATTTTTTTTCAGCTTAAATTTACAGTGATTTTTGTACTGTAGTTAAGTCTATAGTAGTCTATCTTACACTGTAACTTGTAGTGTTCTGTTCCTTTTTTTTGGTAAGTTTAGTACAGTTATTTACTATTTTTTTGCACTATTCTAGCACAATTTTTTTAACTGAATGTCTGTTTACTTGCAGTCTAAATTAATGTGCATTTAATCCTGTGATGTGTAATCCTCCTGATCGGTTGAGTCTTGTGTTGTGTAGTTGGTGTACTGACTTTTTTCAGTCAAGTTACAGTGTTTTTGAACTGTAAATTGCAGAGTAATGTGTCACTTCTAGTGTAGACTGAATATTTGTGTACTTACAGTCTAACTTAATGTATAGTAACCCTGTAACTTACTATTCCATCTGGATTTTATTTTATGCACTTTACACTGTATTGTCAGTGTCTTTACACTGTATTACACCTTATATCCATGTAATTTACAGTGTAATTACACTTCAAGTGTTAGTGTACTTACATTGTATATCCTGTGTAATTTTTATCAATTTAGTGTTGTTTGTATTTTTCACTATGTAAGTACACTAGGTTGTCGTGTATTTACACTATAGATCTATGTGTAAATTTGGTGATTTAATTTTGTAATTGGATCGATATAAATCATTTGCAGTGCTAATTTGTTCGGACTGATTTAAATCTTTTTGATCATGGTTAGTCTTTTTACGATCTTCATACAACTTCTATGCTTGCTTCATCCAAATCAGTTTTGATATGGTTAGTGATACAGATGGCGAGAATTCGGAAAGCTTCTGGGCAGGAAACCCATGCCATTTCTCCCTGGAATCCAGAATAATGTTCCTACTATGTGGGTGGGGGGGGGGGATCCATAATTAAGTATAATTTCTGTGTTTCTAGGCTGTGCCCTTTTGCCATGTTTTAATTTTCATTTTACCTTGTACATGAACTGTGCTTGAAGAAGTACAGTAAATTTGTACGCCCCATTCTATAATAAGATTTTTTTTATCTACCAGTTTGATACAACAACCTGATCTTTATTATCTTTATTTGTTCCGAAAGAAGCAAGTCAAATCAATATTTGGGCTTGCATGAAGGAGTGCATCTTCTTCATCTTGCGGGTACGTCTCCTATCCTCGCATTCTTGCATCACCTTCTTTGATGCTGAAATTTAAAGAATAATCGAAAGTACTCAGAAGTGTTTCTAGCAAGTCTACTGTATTTTTTATTGATTTACAATGTTTTCTGAGCTATGTACATTACCAACAAAGTTATAATTGTAATGCATAACTAATTAACTTGAACCATACATCTATGTGTTTTTCCTAGTCTAAGACTTATACTTTTTCTATATTGTATGCATATGTCTTACATGAAGTGCATCTTCATCTTGCTGGTATGACCCCTATACTTTCATATTTGCTTCACCTTCTTGACGCTGAAACTTTTTTTGAAAAGATTGAATGCAATCAATAATGTTTTACTGGTATTTCTATCAAGTGTACTCTATTTATTTTTTGAATAGCATTTTCAAGTTGTTTACAGTGACAACCTAGATGTGTTTTTTGAAGTATAGTCATCAAACACTATAATTTTCAGTGTTTTGTTTTTCATTTTTTTGTAACTTCAGTGAAGTGCCACTTTTAACTAAATATCTGTGTAACTGAATATATTTGTGTACTCTACTTAGTGAAGTTATAGTGTAATTACAGTACTATTGGAATTTATTCTTGTAATGTGCAGTGTAACTTCAATAATTCTATAGTGTAATTCTAATGTTTTCACTGTGATTGCTATAAAAATTTCTAATTTTACAGTCTAACTAAATGTACAGTAACCCTGTAACTTACTATTCTCTGTTCCAAAATTCCAGTTAAACTCTAGTGTAAGTTACATGGATATCTGATGTAATTACCATCTAAGTTCCAGTTGTAAATTCATTTGGAATTTATTATATGTTTTACAGTGCAACTTCAGTAATTTTATTGTTTTCACTACAATTACCGTAAAAGTTTCTAATTTTATAGTGTAATTCTACTGTGAATTACATTTTTGTAAATCTGCCGCAAATGCACTGTAAATCTCCTGCACTGCGCTGTAATTTGCTAATTTTTGTCACTGCTAACAGTAATTTGACCAATCTTTTCCTGCTATATGTTTTCCTATATGTGAAGGGGAATTTTGATCATGCTTTTCATGTCTATGTTATCCCACGACCCCATGCTCCTTTTCTATTCTGCTTTCTAATTTTTCTTGCAAAGATTCGCTAGTTTCGTGCGAGATCTTTGAGAAGTAGGAGAGGGCTGTTTCTCACAGGAGGTTGAAGTGCTTAGAGAAATGCAGGGTTGGAAACCTGGGACCCATTTAGTTCTTGCAGGTCTGTTTGAAGGAAGAGAGGGCAGGTGGGACAAGGATAACGACATTTGGAGGACAGGAAGGAAACAGAGGACAGATGGCACTTTTAAAATTCTGGATGCCAAAAAATATGATTAAAAGCGAATTGAATTTCAGTCGAATGTAAAATAGACAATCCCTTATTTTAAAGCTTTAACATAACTGGGATTTTTTTCTAGCAAAATGTGTAATTGAGCCAATAGGCCCTGGTCCACATTCTGGATGGCACTTTTAAAATTCTAGATGCCAAAAAATATGATTAAAAGCGAATTGAATTTCAGTCGAATGTAAAATAGACAATCCCTTATTTTAAAGCTTTAACATAACTGGGATTTTTTTCCAGCAAAATGTGTAATTGAGCCAATAGGCCCTGGTCCACATTCTTGTCTTATAATAGAACACATACTTCTTTTGGGTTCTGCGTATTTGCCTTCCATAGCGGTTGCTAAAATTTGTGCGCTTATGTCTCCAGGAGTCTTGATTATGGCGGTCCATCCTCAACTCCAATCGATCTGGCAGGTAAGCAACTGCGCCTATACTCTTTCGAGTCACCTTCCGGAGTTTACCCGCTGCCTCCACCCAATCATGGTACTATAACCTTGGCTATTGCATGGGTATTGGTATTGGGATCTTGATCGCCCGTGATTGATTCTGCACACCAATCCTTTCACTTGGTCATATGTAATCCTAGTGGAACATAAGCTACACTTAGCAAATTAATTCTAGCAGATATTTCTTTTGTTCTGTGGGCTACATGTATGGATAGAATTATTGGATGCAAAGATCAATGATACCCTTAGATCGTTGGGTACATGCTTTTACAGTTGGTTAAAACATGCACACATGAGCATGTTCTCTGTATAGTGATTCTATAATAAGTGACACTAAAAATTGACATACCTTTGGAGAGTAAAAGATTTGAGCTACCTTCTAGAAGTTGCAGCTCATGTGAATGCCTCTTTCAAGGAATGCCAACTATGTCTCTTCCTTTTGCCACAGTTCTATCCCATCAAACAAATTAATATCGTTGTTACTAACCATTTTTTCATTGGTACATACAGTGTCAGTTTTGAAGGCAGACAACATAAGTAAATGTTATTCTTTTATATCCCCTTCACTAGCAGAATTTCATTACGGTTCTAAGTGATGGGAGGTAATGTTTACAACGATTTCCCAATCTGAATGTGCTAAAAGATTTTGACAATTTGAATTTGGATTGATGGCTAGTATATGTTTCACAAAAATATCACCTTAATTATGAACTTATTAGGGCCATTAAAAGTGTTGTGGATAACTTCAAGGATACAGTATATTTTAACTGCATAAACTCATTATAATAGAATGTGATCAAGAAAGAAAGAACAAAATATCTGTATGTAAAGAAAATATCATTATAAGTTTAACATGACTACTACTTTGTAGCTATGTTGCTCATTTTCTTGATTTACCATAATGTGGCTTATGTGGTACATCCAGTTCCATCTACACCAGGTACTACTCTGATTCAGATCCATCTGTTTCTTAGTGATAGCCAGTTCACTTCCCTTGGTTTCAGGCTCGAATCGTCCCGGCTACCCTACTGCTGGAACCAGCTCATCACACTTTTCTCCAACCAAATACAGGGCCCCTGACTTACGCATGGCCTCCGTGCGCCTTGGCGGTGGTGAGAGCAGTGCAGGCTCCACCTGTCCCCTCTTGCGGTGTAGTCGTCACGGCGCCCTAGAGGCAAGGTATGCATGCCCTCATCTCCTTCCTAACCATTCTGTATCGGGCAGCATCCCTACTATTTCTTTGATTATTAGCAAACTATCAACAGCAGTAGCACTATCCTGTGTGAGGGAATTACATGTATGCATGGCAACAACAACCAGTCCTCCCAATATATATGGAGGAAGATGAGAATATATCTCACCAGCCAAAATTTGGAGCTGTGAATTTGTATTATCTTTTGGCCAGTACTATTTTTTGCAGTTATTTTTTATTTAATTTCAGTGGTAATATTTCTTCATTTTAATCTAGGGCTTGTCTTGTAATGCAGTAATTTATGTATAGGCTGGCACTGAAGTAGCCTTTGGATTTAGTCATTTTAGAATTTTAAGTTATCCAGTTGTGCTTGTTATGTGCTACAGATCATGTGTATTGTTCTGGGTTATGGATACTAGAGATACTATTTTTTTAGCTATGGAAACTGTATATACTACGGTCACTGTAAGTTTGCTTTTTTGCATTGTGTATTCAGTTCCTAGTTTTTAGTTTGTTTCCTTTTGTATTCTGTAGAGGCAGTAAAGATCTAGCGATGTTGTCAGCGGCTTGCGCCCTAGGTACAGGGATGTTGTTCAGAGATATGGAATGGAGTGCCTCCTTAAGTTTGCTAAAATAGAGTTCCCTCTTAGGCTTGCCAAATAGATTGCTAGTAAATTCGAACTTCCTTGAACTAAATTTTATTGCTCAACTTCTTTTCGTCTTCATGTTTGTTGCACTTAGTAACTCTGTAGATGAATATGGGCCTACATTATCTTGTAGGTGTAGCATTTATATGTTTTCAGTTCCCCTGGCATCAGATAACTCTTCAACTTGTTTGTTTGACATTGCTTCAGAATGGTTGGAGATCACATCATCCACCACCTGCATTTAGTTTAAGTTTGCCAGCTTTATTTCTGTAAACAAGTTATTTTTTGTTTCCAGAAATGCTACATCCATTCCTGGTAATGCTACATTTGTAAGTTTATCAGCCTAAAGATATTTTGGATTTACCTCTTCCAAATGCATGTTTCCGAACAAGCTTATATCCCATGGTGTTGTCTGCTGTGCTTCATGGCTCCGAACTTGTTCTGCTGTAAGTTGTTGAATCTGCATATTTATTACAACATTATATTTTCATTTTGTTGCAGTGTATTTTCTTTGCCAGGTACCTTTTTCTTTGACTGTTTGTTGCAACTTAAATTTGAATGTCCATGCTCGCTGTTGTTTGCATTTTCATGATTGTAGACCAATGCATGTCTTGTGGCGATGAGAGAGAGAGAGAGAGAGAGAGAGAGAGAGAGAGAGAGAGAGAGAGAGAGAGAGAGAGAGAGAGAGAGAGAGAGAGAGAGAGAGAGAGAGAGAGAGAGAGAGAGAGAGAGAGAGAGAGAGAGAGAGAGAGAGAGAGAGAGAGAGAGAGAGAGAGAGAGCAACAGATTTGTTGGAAATCATACATCTGATGTATGTGGCCCGATGAATGTTGAGGCTCGTGGCGGATATCGTTATTTTCTCACCTTCACAGATGATTTGAGCAGATATGGGTATATCTACTTAATGAAGCACAAGTCTGAAACATTTGAAAAGTTCAAAGAATTTCAGAGTGAAGTAGAAAATCATCGTAACAAGAAAATAAAGTTTCTACGATCTGATTGTGGAGGAGAATATTTGAGTTACGAGTTTGGTTTACATTTGAAACAATGCGAAATAGTTTCGCAACTCACGCCACCTGAACACCACAATGAAATGGTGTGTCGAACGTCGTGTCGTACTTTACTTGATATGGTGCGATCTATGATGTCTCTTACCGATTTACCGCTATCGTTTGGGGTTATGCTTTAGAGACGGCCGCATTCATGTTAAATAGGGCACCATCAAAATCCGTTGAGACGGCGCCTTATGAACTATGGTTTGGCAAGAAACCAAAGTTGTCGTTTCTTAAAGTTTGGGGCTGCGATGCTTATGTGAAGAAACTTCAACCAGATAAGCTCGAACCCAAATCGAGAAATGTGTCTTCATAGGATACCCAAAGGAAACTGTTGGGTACACCTTCTATCACAGATCCGAAGGCAAAACATTTGTTGCTAAGAATGGATCCTTTCTAGAGAAAGAATTTCTCTCGAAAGAAGTGAGTGGGAGGAAAGTAGAACTTGATGAGATAATCAGTATCTACTCCCTTGTTGGAAGGTAGTTCATCACGAGAACCGGTTCCGTGACAACTACACCAACTAGTGAGGAAGCTAATAATATTGATCATGAAACTTCAGATCAAGTTTACGCTGAATCTCGTGGGTCTACGAGTAAGATCCGCACCGAGTGGTACGGTAATCCTGTTCGGAAGTCATGTTACTTGACCATGATGAACCTACGAACTATGAGGAAGCGATGATGAGCCCAGATTCATAAAATGGCTGGAGGCCATGAAATCTGAGATAGGATCCATGTATGAAAACAAAGTATGGACTTTGGTTGACTTGCGCGATGATCGGTAAGCCATTGAGAATAAATGGATCTTTAAAAAGAAGACGGACGCTGATGGTAATGTTCTCGTCTATAAAGCTCGACTTGTTGCAAAAGGTTTTCGACAAGTTCAAGGGGTTGACTACGATGAGACTTTCTCACCGTGGCGATGCTTAAGTCTGTCCGAATCATGTTGGCTATTGCTGCATTTCATGATTATGAAATTTGGCAAATGGATGTCAAGACTGCATTCTTGAATGGATTTCTAGAAGAAGAGTTGTATATGATGCAGCGGAAGGTTTTGTTGATCCAAAAGGTCTTGACAAAGTGTGCAAGCTCCAACGTTCCATTTATGGACTGGTGCAAGCATCTCGGAGTTGGAATAAACGTTTTGATAGTGTGATCAAAGCATATGGTTTTATCTGAGACTTTTGGAGAAGCCTGTATTTACAAGAAAGTGAGTGGGAGCTCTGTAGCATTTCTAGTTTTATATGTTGATGACATATTATTAATTGGAAATGATATAGAATTTCTGGATAGCATAAAGGGATACTTGAATAAAAGTTTTTCGATGAAAGACCTCGGAGAAGCTGCTTACATATTAGGCATCAAGATCTATAGAGATAGATCAAGACGCTTAATAGGACTTTCACAAAGCACATACCTTGACAAAATATTGAAAAAGTTCAATATGGATCAGGCAAAGAAAGGATTCTTGCCTGTGCTACAAGGTGTGAAATTGAGTCGAACTCAATGCCCGACCACAGCAGAAGATAGAGAGAAAATGAAAAATGTTCCCTATGCTTCAGCCATAGGCTCTATCATGTATGCAATGCTGTGTACCAGACCTGACGTATGCTTAGCAATAAGCTTAGCAGGAAGGTACCAAAGTAATCCAGGAGTGGATCACTGGACAGCGGTCAAGAACATCTGAAATACGAAAAGGACTAAGGATATGTTTCTTGTATATGGAGGTGACAAAGAGCTAGTCGTAAATGGTTATGTCGATGCAAGCTTTGACACCGATCCGGACGATTCTAAATGGCAAACCGGATCGTGTTTTTATTAAGCGGTGGAGCTGTAAGTTGGTGCAGTTCTAAACAAAGCGTCGTGGCGGGATCTACATGTGAAGCGGAGTACATATCCGCTACAAGCAGCAAATGAAGGAGTCGGATGAAGGAGTTCATTACCGATCTAGGTGTCATACCTAGTGCATCGGGACCAATGAAGATCTTCTGTGACAATCTGGTGCAATTGCCTTGGCAAAGGAATCCAGATTTCACAAGAGGACCAAGCACATCAAGAGACGCTTCAATTCCATTCGGGACCAAGTCCAAGTGGGAGACATAGAGATTTGCAAGATACATACGGATCTGAATGTTGCGAACCGTTGACTAAGCCTCTCTCACGAGCAAAACATGATCAGCACCAAGACTCCATGGGTGTTAGAATCATTACTATGTAATCTAGATTATTGACTCTAGTGCAAGTGGGAGGCTGAAGGAAATATGCCCTAGAGGCAATAATAAAGTTATTATTTATTTCCTTATATCATGATAAATGTTTATTATTCATGCTAGAATTGTATTAACCGGAAACATGATACATGTGTGAATACATAGACAAACATATAGTCACTAGTATGCCTCTACTTGACTAGCTCATTAATCAAAGATGGTCATGTTTCCGACCATAGACATGTGTTGTCATTTGATTAAGTGGGATCACATCATTAGAAGAATGATGTGATTGACATGACCCATTTTGTTAGCCTAGCACTTGATCGTTTAGTATCTTTGCTCTGCTTTCTTCATGACTTATAGAAAGTTCCTGCAACTATGAGATTGTGCAACTCCCGTGTACCGGAAGAACACTTTGTGTGCTACCAAACGTCACAACGTAACTGGGTGATTATAAAGGTGCTCTACAGGAGTTTCCGAAGGTTCATGTTGAGTTGGCATAATTCGAGATTAGGATTTGTCACTCCGATTGTCGGAGAGGTATCTGTGGGCCCTCTCGGTAATACTCATCACTTAAGCCTTGCAAGCATATAACTAATGAGTTAGTTATGAGATGACATATTACAGAATGAGTAAAGAGACTTGCCGGTAACGAGATTGAACTAGGTATTGGATACCGACGATCAAATCTCGGGCAAGTAACATACCGATGACAAAGGGAACAAAGTATGTTGTTATGCGGTTTGACCGATAAAGATCTTCATAGAATATGTAGGAACCAATATGGGCATCAGGTCCCGCTATTGCTTATTGACCAGAGACGTGTCTCGGTCATGTCTACATTGTTCTCAAACCGTAGGGTCCGCACGCTTAAGGTTTCGATGACAATTATATTTTGAGTTTATGTATTTTGATGTACCGAAGTTTGTTCGGAGTCCCGGATATGATCACGGACATGACGAGGAGTCTCGAAATGGTTGAGACATAAAGATTGATATATTGGACGGAGATATTTGGACACCGAAAAGGTTCCGGAGAAGTTTGGAGCTCCGGGAGGTTACCGGAACCCCCCGGGAGGTATATGGGCCTTATTGGGCCCATGTAGGAGGTAGGGAGAAGGAGCAAGGGAAGGGGGCGCGCCCCCCCAAGCCCAATCCGAATTGGGGAGGGGGGCCGGCCCCCCCTTTCCTTTCTCCTTCCCCCTCTTCCTATTGCTACTACTAGTACTACTTCCTAATACTAGTACTCCTTCCTTTCCCCTGCAAATAAGATTAGGAAAAAAGGGGGAATCCTACTTGGAGTAGGTTTCCCCCTCCCTATGGCGCGCCCCCCCTTGGGCCGGCCACCTCCTCCCTCCCTCCTTTATATACGGGGGTAGGGGGGCACCCTAGAACACACAAGTTGATCATTGATCGTTCCTTAGCCGTGTGCGGTGCCCCCCTCCATGATATTACACCTCGATCATATTGTAGCGGTGCTTAGGCGAAGCCCTGCGACAGAGAACATCAAGATCGTCCTGCCACGCCGTCGTCTTGTGGAACTCCCCTCGGAACCTCTCTGGATTGGAGATCGAGGTGCGTCATCGAGTTGTCGCGTGTCAAGAATTGGAGGTGCCGAATGCGGTGCTTGGATCGGTCGGACCGGAGGACGTCGACTACTTCCTCTACGTTGCGTCAACGCTTCCGCTTCGGTCTACAAGGGTACATAGACAACACTCTCCCCTCGTTGCTGTATCATCACCATGATCTTGCGTGTGCGTAGGATTTTTTTTGAAATTACTACGTTCCCCAACAGTTCTAGTGGTGCAAGATTTCTCGTCTCCGCAGTCAGGTGAGACTTACGAGGTTGCTTAGCTTGCATGCACACTTGACACTTAGATCCCTTGACAGTGGTGAAACTAGGGTTCAAGTTCGCTAGTCGCGACATGCAACTAAAGTTAACATGACAGAGACGTGAATGCCACACATTTGATTCACTATTGTTGCAAATATGATTAACAACTTTATTGCAAACGTCTAATAAGGATAAACGAAACAGGCCTCCTGACTCATAGCCTTTACCAACAAAGGTTCCATACTTGGATATTACAAATTTATTCGACTCAAAGACGAGCTTATAGCCATCTCTACACAGAAGAGATCCGCCAACAAGATTTTTATTGACGGAGGGGACATAATGCACGTTCTTCAGCCGCACGATCTTCCCCGAAGTAAACTTCAGATCGACCGTGCCAACACCACAAACAGAAGCACTTGAACCATTGCCCACCAGCACGGTTGAAGTCCCTGCGGTCTGATAAGACAAAAACATGTAAATATCACCGCATACATGCACATTAGCACCCGTGTCAATCAACCAATCAGGAGAATGACATACTGAAAGAATAGTGGGAAATATACCATACCCAGCATCCTTCATGTCAGTGTCTCCAATGACAACATTAGCGGTCTTGCCGCCTTTCCCAGGATGACTCTTGTCATAGCGATTGGGGCAACTAGGAGCCCAATGATCAGGATCTCCACACACATGACAAGCACCTTTCTTCTTGTCATTCTTCTTCTTGAAGTTCGTGTGCTGCACAGCCTTGTTCTTCCCATCAAACTTTGCTTTACCATCAAGCTTGCCCTTGTTCTTGAACTTATGGGACTGGAAGTTTTTCTTTTGTACCAGATTGGCACTAGATCCTCCCTCAATACCTCGAGCACGTGTGTCCTTTGCTCTCGCCTTTTCTTCCACATCAAGAGTACCAAATGAGATCCGGAACGGAAAACTCCTGCCTCTTATGCTGCAGTGAGGTAGCAAAGTTCCTCCACGAAGGAGGTAGCTTAGTGATGATACCCCCGGCAACAAACTTGTCCGGTAGCATGCAATTGAAGTGCTCAAGTTCTCTAGAAAATGACTGTATCTCATGAGCCTGCTCAACCACGGAGCGCTCTTCAGTCATCCTGTAATCATAGAATTGCTCCATGATGTACAGCTCAGTGCCGGCATCCGAGACCCCAAACTTGGCCTCGAGTGCATCCCACATATCTTTTCCATTATCAATTAACGCATAAGCATCAACTATGTTCTCACCAAGAACACTCAAGAGAGTAGCCTTAAACAAGGTATCCATTTTCTGAAAAGCTTGTGCCTGTTGGGCATCTTGCTCTCCTTCAGGTTTGCCAAGAGTGGCGTCATAACAGCTCATGGTCTGAAACCATAAGACTGCTCTCACGTGCCACCTCTTATAGTGGATACCCTCAAACATAGGAGGTCTCATGGAAGCAGCAAAACCACTCGGGGTAAATTGCCTATAGTAAGGTTTTTGGATTGTTGGAAATGTGAGCAATTTACCAAATAATTTTGCTAACGGAAATACTAGATAAAGCATGACTAAAATAGCAAACATAAAGCAAGTCATGCAATCTGACAAAGCCAAGGTAAATAACATTTGCATATATGAGCTAGAACCGATCATCTCTCGAGCAGACAGTAGATCAAGATGCATATATGAGGTAGATCCTAACATGTGTAGGGAAAACACTAGAACAAGGAACTGTGGCAGAACCTCTAACAGGAAAAACAAGAACACGTACTGGACAGCAGCCAGAGCAGAGGCACTGGACTTGGGGTCGGTGTCCTCCATGTCGTTGAGGAGGTTGTCGGCGTCGGGGAAGTAATCGTCGGAGTCCGGGGCGTCCGTGACGAAGAAGCCCGTAGTGCATGGCAAAAATTTAGACATCGGCTCATTCCTGCAACCCGCGGCGCGGCGCGGCGGGTGGCGGAGGAGCGCGCATGGATGTTCCTCTTGTTCTCATGCTCATACAAGTGGGGAAGGAGCCTCTCTTATAAAGAGGTCCAACCCCCTCTAAACTAGCAATGTGGGACTAAACTTTAGTAGTATCCCTTGCCTTGCACAAGTGGGCTAAGTGGGCCTCTAGGATTTATTAGAAATTTCTAAAATAGTTATTGGGCTGCCCAAATAGACTAAATTCCAGCAGCAGCACCATGCAGAGTGATAAGTGAGGCTACTCTGGCCAGTCACCAGAGTCGTTGGCGTCAATGCATCCACTTTTGACCGAAATAATCTCCAGATGTGTCTCATGATGCTCCATATTCCAGACCCATGTGTCCAACAATAGTTAAAATGATGGATGCATACTTAAGAAACAGTATGTACGGCCATACATCAGAGTTCAAAGGTAAGGCCGTCGTTTTTCAAGTCATTAGTTCTTAATTATGACAGGACCGTATACGGTACTGTTCCATTTAATTCGATGCCTCCTTTGGTCCCACCTTTCCTCAATCCCCTAAAATAAGGAGGTCAACGTCCAAATGCCATGGCACACAAAAATTATGACTTAGGCAGTGCGCCAAGGCCGAACGCATGCTTTGTGACGGTGATGCAGGATGAAGTATGTGTTTGCAATTTGTTCTTTTAAATTGGCCCTTTAGTAAGTTTTATTTATCTCTGTACATAAAAGGAAGTACAAGCATTTTCAGGATGAAAATGTCCTTTTGAAATACATCTGTATGATGTCTATCAGTATACAAGGTCAAGGACAAACAATTATTTAGTTGGTTTTAATTTCTTTAATCACTATGGCATACCGATTCTGAGCTGCAAGATTTTTACTGCTTGCATTTGAACAATATTTGGCCTGCCGACAGGCTTCAACATCAAGAATGGACGAACGAGTAAATTTGTCCGGGCCTCCGGGATGTATGCGTGAGCTTGAGTTCGCTCACATTATAAATATATTCCTAAATAGTTTCATGGTTAGTTCCCCTTTTCAGGTTTATTCCTCAGATTTGTTCTTCTCCTCATAGTCTATCCCCTCTATTTAAAATCTCTTCTCTATATGGTTTCAAACCAGTATGATTGCTTTGCTTCCAGGATTGTTCTGGCCCTGTCTTGGCTCTCACTTAGATTGACAAGAATCAGTTCATCACCGAATGGATGTTCATGTCCATCCGTATCTCCAGGTCGTGTGGAATAATCCGCAGAAAGGGGCAGCAGGATAGTCAGTCCAAAATTGAGCAAATTCTGAGCATGGGATTGTTGTCAAGATTTCCCTCGCTTAACAATTAACACAATTAGCTACACAAAGTTAGAGAAGTTTCCTTTTGAAAATTTCATCTTCTAGCCTTGCGAGTTTTAATATGAGAAGTTGAGAACCATATGGATTATGTGATTATGCAACTTCTATTTCTTTGATAGTAACGTGACATATGACAACACACTTCATGTATCATTTTCTTTTCTTTTTCTTATCTTTTGATTAAAATAGTATTGACACCCTGAGTTTTTTTTAAAAAAAATTTGATCATGGGGCCAATATGCTGTGAGGATGTTGTGTTCACGTGAGCAGATTTGCCGTCCGCGCCGCCTCGCACGGTCGAAGAGGCGGCTGATTTTTCAGCACCTACAGCCCGCTGGCACCTAGCATGTGCCTTTTTGTATTGGTGAGTTATGTAGGACATATCAAAGAGAAACTTGGGTAAGTGGATGGAATTATATCTCTGAATAATTTGTTGCGAATTATGCATTATTGATTGATAGAAATCGTGAATGTGGATAAGTCTGCACAGGAAGCTTCGTTTGGAGATTCTATGAGAGACACTCTTCCCTGAACGCGGTTAACTGCCGGAACAAGTCATTGCACTATGTGGATGTTCCATGACGAGTGTATGCAAATGCGTGGACATATCCTGGTACTCCTTGGCTTCTCTTTGACGAGGAAGAGCAGCAGCCGTGGTCCTACTCCTAGGTTTCCCAGCCGCATCAGTTGGGCTTCCAGCTTATCATCGTTGTGGTGGCGTGTGGCTCTTGGACGCAGGTCGATGTGAGCACCGGCGGCTTCTTGAAGCAGAGGAGGCGAGGAGCTACAGCTTCTCAGTAGATTATAGCGACAGCAAGGAGGCCGCCTGGCTAGGATTAAACAGGTATGTAGCTAGCCTAAAGAAGGTGACTTTGGATGTACGTGTTGGTTGATTGCTAGCTCTGATGCGTTTTCTAGAAATCTCCATCGAGGATGGTTCTAAAAGCCTTCTTGAGGCAGAAGAGCACAACTTCTGTTTGGAACAAGATCATTGACCATCCGCCAAATCATTACCAGGAAGAATTTTTTTCTTTTAATTATCAAAGGGAAGATCTGACAAGAGAGGAATAGCCATGATATTATGGTGGAGATTAGAAGCGCCCTGGATCAATAGCGTATAGCTGACGCAAGTTGCATAGAAAGGTAGTGAACACTCTTTACTAACTGTTGTTCCTATATGGTGCAAATAATGCCATGTAATATGTACGTAAACGTGAAAGGAAAAAAAAAATCATCTAAGAGTATCAATGATTTCTGATTTGTTGAAGGTTTTTCCCTTGATGTTTGACGTAAGATCTCTAAGTTGAGATGAGTATATAAAATAGTTCTATCATTCTAGGGATACTTTTTGAGTGCATATGATTTTACATTTTTAATCTCGATAAAAAATTATAATTCATAGTCAAACTTTAGAAGTTCGATTGAAGGCATATGCAAAACATCACTTATTATGATACGGTGGGAGTATTTCATAACACACTAACACCGACGACAGTGTGAACATTGTTACATAGTTTGTATGCATGAATGTTCAAATCTACATATACATAAATTGGCATAAGCAATGTAGTCAGCCACCTAAAACGAGGAAGAAAATTATGCTGAAGGTGATCAACCATACATTAAATGATTTCGTGATTTCTAATTCCTGTTGTTCATATAGTGGAAAGAGAAACATTATAAAGACATGTCAGCATGCTATCTTAAGATATATAGTTCTTTTTACCGATTTAGTGTATGGTTAGTCGAACATACCCATAAGTTATTCATAGAAATATATTCCCTTACAAATTAGTCATGGTACCTCAAATTCTTCAGGTTCTAATGGTATGGTATGGGATTCTAAGGTATATTTATTTTGTAACTAGCCCGTGCGAGTGCACTGGTTCACGAGTAGTATGTACTAATGCACCTGGTAAGATAACATAACTCAACCAGTGCAATTAAACAAAAGCTTTACTGTCAGAGCTGTGTCTCTCTATACAACTCTTATCATTTTCTTTGGTTACATCATTGCCTTCCCGTGTTACTGGTTCATGAATACAAGGGAAACGACACAAGTAGCCATAATGAACTTCGTGGATCTGTGTGATATGAGTAGCCTTCTCCCAATATCCTTCTCATCTTTTCCTGAAAAAAAAGTAGAACATTTTTGTCTTTTGAGAGCATGATGCCATTGGACTTGCTATTATACCAAACATCAATGTAGGACATGGTAGAGCATACACAATAATACATACACGAAACCACGGATTATATAAAATAATACTTCTGGAAGGGAATGATGCACAGATACTAAAAAATCCAAGCTTGCCAACTAAGCCGTTTATGATGATAACCTTGCGAGCATAAGGCACTCCATATATTTTTCTTCATTAGATCACATCATCCAAATATAAACAAAGCGAACTTCAAAGGTTTTTAAGAGTACGACTTGCTGGATAAACATCATAAGCTCTCGTGAAACCATTCATTGATAGACCTGGAAGACATCTCATGCTCTCACTTGATAATTTTGTAGTCAATATTGTACCATGCTTTCGTTTTTTTTCGATAAAGGGCTTTTCATTGAATTGAAATATCGAGTTGATACAGACGCATCAAAGATCACCCGGCCTCTGCATAGCTAGATGCACACAGCCAGAAGTTCACAGAAGTCTAGATCAAAAATAATATGGCTATCGTGAAGAGCTCAAGCAAGTCATCCTTATTATGTTGACGGCTTCTCGTAATTGCAAGCATAAGTATGTACGTGAGAAAGAAACACACTCATTATATCAATATACATACACAAACACACTTATTATTTAATACTTTAAAAAGGAAATGATACAACTTAAAGATGATAGAAATTACAGGCTTGTCACTTAAGCTGTTACATGATAATATCCTTGCAAACATAAGGAGGAACTCCCTTTATTTTTCTTCATTGGGGTTCACCATCCATCCATCCATACATAAACAAAGCACACTGCAATGGTACTTGAGAGTACGCCTTTTGGATAAACTTTTGAGAAAGGCTTCACTTGTAGACCTCGATGACACCTCGTGCACCGAGTTTCTTGATAATTTTGTTGTCGGTGAACCCTGCTTTCATGAAGAGCTCACGCCAGTCATTTTCGCTACGTTGACGGCCTCTCGTAAACACAAGCATGAGCAAGTCCATGAGAGTCTGGGCCTCAAACATGACAGGTCCTAATGATGGTTCGACCACAATGTCAATGACAATCACCTTCCCTCCTTCTTCACGGGAAGGAATGGCATTCTTACACTGGGTAAGGATCTTCACACAGTCGTCATCACTCCAGTGGTGCAGCACAAGCTACGTACAAAGATTATGTAGCCCTGTTAGCGTCAGTTCAGTCTTAAATTATATATACTACTCCCATCCATACTATACTTGCTTATAAGTTATACCAAAGCTGTGACAATTAATATGGATCAGACGGGGTACAAGTTTTAGATTTATTTAGTCATTGTCTGCAATGGTGAAGTATAAATTAGTACTCTCTTCGTCCTGAAATACTTGTTGGAGAAATGGATTATCAAGACAGAGGGATCGGAGTAGTATATAAAAATTAAGGTGGCATTTCCATCGATTCACACCATCACACTATACATAGAATACAAAGCAGAAAACACGTACCTTGAGCATCACGGCCTGAGCCTTTGGGACGGTGTGGAAGAGGTCACCGGCGACATAGTTGACTACACAGTCCGACGTAGTTTTTTGGATCACCTTGGGGAGATCCAGCACGGTGCACTTGACGTGCGGGTGGGCCTTGGTGATGGCCCTCGCCGTCTTTCCATCGCCACCACAGCAGTCAGTCAGAGACTCGAGCCCCTTGAAGAGGTCATGGCACTCACGCATGATGGTGCCGATCCCCAGGTTGTCGTGGGCTTCGAGACCTTGGGTGACCAGCGCGTCGAGCTCCGGGTCCAAGGCCGCCGTGGTCTCGTCGAAGAGGGACGCGCTATGCACGTCCTCGAACACCGACGGCACTGGTCCGGTGACGTCCTTCTTGAACCAGTCGGCCATCCCCAGCGCGGCCTCCATGTAATGCGGCGACGTGCCGGCGAGCACGAAGGACGTCTGGCTGTGGTGTTCGTCCGCATCGACACCATCCACCAGTACACGGGACAGTGGGTTGAGGCGGAAGAGCTCTGCCCCGGAATCGTCCTTGCCGGCGGCGGCGAAGACGCCTGAGGTGACCATGGCATGCATCAGGCGGCCGAGGAACGGCTGCTTGCTTGCGGGGATGGACAGCGCAGCCGCCAGGTCGGGCAGCGACGTGACCCCGCCGAGGTTGTGCATGGCCGTCGGGATGCCGAGCTTGACGGCGCAGCGGAGCCCCATGGAGGTGAGGTAGTAGAGGGTGTGGCGCCACAGGTCGGCCTGTGCCTGCAGCAGCTCGGCATCAGTGGGAACCTCGATCGCCGGTGCCTGGGCGGCCATTGTTCTTCGTGTCTCGGATCGATCACTGGCTATTTTTTCTCTGCTCAGCTTGACCTAATCTCATGTCCGTACTATCTGATGTGAGCGAGAGCGCGGTTTAAATAGACTGTGCCATGGCTGAAGTTGATAGTAGTAGTAGTATTTCTTTACTTAATTTGGCGTCACCCTCGCGTGGAGCGCGAGGTGGATTTTTTTTTTGTATCAGCTCAGCTACTATCCGACCATGGTTTAAATAGACTGTCAATTATCCCGCCAGTTGCCACAGCTTATCTTCTATACTGTTTTTTTAGGAAATTCTATACTGTTGAAATTATTAGCTTTACTTCAATATTACTTTTTTTTTGCGAGAATTACTAAATATTACTTGGCGTCACTCTCGCGTGGAACACGAGGTGGATTATTTTTGAGATAAAGGCGCGAGGTCGTTGGTGTTCCACGTCTACCACATCCTTGGTTGCCACAAAAATAATTAACCCATGCACATTTTTGAATTTTCAACACGGCTAATTACATAGTCATAATAATGTTTAGTTTTATGATAAAATAATGTTTAGGCCACTTTGATTCATAGAAACAAGAAATAAACATAGTTTTTTTTTGGGAGAACATTGTTGGATGTCATGACGGTTCGAAACACAAATGATTCCTTTGGAAAAAAAATCTTATGAGATTCAATCCAACAAAAAAATGATTAATGTAGCACAAATTCTAATAATGCTAATCCTTCAAAATTCCTATGAAAATCCTTTGAATCAGAAAGGCACTTATTCGATTGATACACTGTTTGATGAGCAGGAAAAATTCCCTATCCTAGGCCATGGCAAATATGTCAAAAGTTGAGAAAATATATCACTAGTAGAAAACCACCCATTAGTCCCGGTTCGTAAGGGCCTTTAGTCCCGGTTCATGAACCGGGACTAATGGGTCGTTACTAATGCCACCACACATTAGTCCCGGTTCAAAGACGAACCGGGACCAATGTGGCTCCACGTGGCCCTGTGCACCGAGCCCAGTCAGAGGATCTTTGGTCCCGGTTGGTGGCTCCAACCGGGACCAAAAGTCATTTTTTTAAGAAAGTGGCTGCTTTAGGGGTTTTGTGGTTTATTTTTAGGTTGTTATTATAGCTAGCTAATAGAGAGAAGTGTCCTCTCTTATTTTCGTCCTTGGTTTATCAACGCTGCTGCTATATGTTCATTGCACCCGCAGATATGACATGGCTCATGCATGCTTTGCATCATACATCATCATATATATGTATATAATAAAGTCCTACTAATCATGCATCATCATACTACTTCTACTCGTTATTAATAATAAGTCATACGATCATCATCCTCATATATAGTCATCGAACCCAACCCTACATATATAATTGTTCTTAGCACATGATCATCAATTACCGGTATAGGACCTAAAACACCCTTAAGGTAAAATAGCATAAAACAATATAGACCCTGACTCTCCATTATGAAGAATGGCGATCATCCTGTCTCCAATTCTTACCTTTCGCTGCTTATTGCTTCCAAGAAGCTCCTTACGACTGTCCATACATTTTTTCCATTCTTTGATTGTTATGTCTCCACTTCTTTTAGAAACCCGATATGGACAGTTGAGATTCGTAGGACGACCTGGTAGTATGTTCAAAACATGAAGGCTACCACGCGTATACATCAGATGAGGCACACACTCATTCGGGATTATCTGTTGAAAAACATAGTAATAACTTCGTAGTTAGCAATGATGTACTAGTTTAGAAGTGTGCAAAAAGATGCACGGATGTTGTAATAGTAAAAAATAATCTTACCAAGGTATCTCCATGGTAGTTACCGTAGTTCAACACGTGCACTAGTGGCACGTATTGACCATAATGTTGAGGAGTTTGATTGTAGATATTTTAATTCTCAAGATCTCTACAAAATCCGACTAGATGTCGTTTCTCCCGATAAGTTAATTCGCAGCCTTCGGTGTAGTACGTTCTGTCTACCATCTTCCGCACATTCTTTGAAGAATGAAAATAAGCTGTCAATGGAGATGAGTTGTCAACTATATATTTTGAAATAAACAATATAAATTACTTAATAACTATGTTTAGCTCACATGAGGGAAGAACTGGAGGTGTATGCACAAAGACCCAAATCGTAGGTGTCTCTTGCTCGATTGTAGGTCACCAAGATCCATGGTGATAATCATACCCTCATCAAGACCATACATCTTGCAAAATGCATCCCAATTTTGCAACCAAAATGGGTTACACTCTGAGCATTGTATAGCTTTACTTGAAAATCCACATCATGTTCGGTACTTAGGACAATTTTTTGGTTTGAAATTTTCATGGTCTTCAAAATCCATCCTCTCCAAGACATAGCGTCTTGCAAAGCATGGGATAAGCTAGTCGAATTGAAAAGATGAAAATACACGTTAAAATAGTTGAAGTCGTGCTTAATTACGAAAAAACTATTGTCGCTGCTAAATACCGTATGAACATCGCAAGTCTCCTCGAGCTTAATGCTGAAGCGCCGATCTTCCTCCAGCTCAATGAATCATCGCACATACCTCGGTCATCGTGGCACCATCGCACTCCCAGGCGATTTTCGTGCGTCGATGATGGAAGACATTTCCGTCCTACGTTCATAATTCAAATATTAAACTAGATCATTATTATGAATCACGGGTTGACTATATCGATGATCGATGTACGTACGGGTTGAATATTATATCAAATTGTCTAGCACACGGGAATGAAGGAGAACTTATCCAATATGAGCATTCAATAAGCAAAACCAAATCACAAAATAAAGTATAGTATTTAAATTAGCATGCATTCAATAATTATAAGCAAAACTACATCATCTCTTGGTGTCCGTACATCATCGAATATTATCACTAATAAAACTAGAACCGTGGCGCCCGACGGGTATCGACGCGGCGGTGGACACCCAAAGATAAGGAACCATCACAGGATCATAGCTCCAAAGAGATCCACGAAGAACATGCCGGTATTGTCGAACCTCCTCCAATGCAACCATGTAGCGACGGACGTGCTCGTCCTCCTCGCTGACACGATGACGTACCACCTCCGCGGTGTCCGGATGCCTCACCACCGTCACTGGCCCACGCGACCGCCACCAAACAAGGATCGGGTCAACAACGGGTTGCCTCCTCACCAACCTACGTCCCCCGAAAGGTAGCACCTCCCAATACCAACCCGGCGGAGCCCAGTCCCGAACATGACCCTGATCAAGCAGGCCTCCATCGCCGACTCGACGACGACCAGGATGCGGGATAGGCATCGCCAACGTAGACGCGGGAACTACTTCTATATATAGTTAAATAAAAGTAGTCTTATTAATTAAATCTATCTAGCTCAACTACTAAACACTTACTATAAATAAGTAAGTAGTACTTACTAAAAACAAACTACTTCATATATAAACTAGTTCATCTTTTTTCCTTTTCTAAATTACTACACATCTAATCCTACATAAAGATCTAAATTACTACACATCTAATATAATTTAACAAATTTTACAGAAAAAAGATCTAAATTACACAACATGAACAAATTTTACAGAAAAAATCTAAAATAAAAAACTAACTAAAAATCTTTTTACAGAAAAAAATCTAACATAAAGAAACTAACATAAAAAATCTAACATAAAAGAACTAACATAAAAAATCTAACATAAAAAACTTACATAAAAAATCTTACATAATATGAACAAATTTTACAGAAAAAAATCTAACATAAAAAAATCTAACATAAAAATCTTTTTACAGAAAAAAACTAACATAAAAAAACTAACATAAAAAACTAACATAATATAATACATATCTAAATTACTACACATCTAATCCTACAAAAGATCTAAATTACACAATATGAACAAATTTTACAGAAAAAATCTAACATAAAGAAACTAACATAAAAAAATCTAACATAAAAATCTTACATAATATGAACAAATCTTTTTACAGAAAAAAATCTAACATAAAAACTAACAAATTAATTACACAATCTACATTAACTACATATCTAAATTACACAATCTAATCTAACAAAAAAATCTATGAACTACAAAAAATCTAAAACAAATCTAAGAAAAATTAAAAAAGGCGACCTGCCGGCGACAGCGACGAGTCTTGTGTGGTAATGCGGCAGCGTCGGTAGGCCGAGGCGGCGCTGCGGCTGTCGAGGCGGGCGGCGGCAAGGCGTCGGTAGGTCGGGTCGGGCGGGGCGGCGACAGGCGTCGGGCGGCTCGGGTCGGGCGGGCGGCGACGGCTGGCGGCGGGCGGCGGCGGCAGGCGTCGAGGCGGGCGAGGCGCGTGCAATGGCGCGTCGGTCTTGAAGCGGCGTCGGCGTCGGGGAGGAGTATAGAGGCCGGAGAGATCGAAATAGATGCCAAGTGATGTATATATAGCAGCGACATTGGTCCCGGTTCGTGGCACAAACCGGGACCAATGCCACCTTTAGTTCCGGTTGAAGCCACCAACCGGGACCAAAGGTCTCTTTTCAGCAGCCCAAAGGGCGGGAAACGAAGACCTTTGGTCCCGGTTAGTGGCACTAACCGGGACAAAAGAGCGGCATTGGCCCCGGTTGGAGCCACGAACCGGGACCAAAGATGGGCATTGGTCCCGGTTGGAGCCACCAACCGGGACCAATGGACCCGTCTAGCTACTTTTTGTCTCTGCAGCTATTTTTTGTTGATTCTTCCAGCAGCTTTCGTTTTAGTCCCACCTCGCAAGCGAGAGGCACTTTCATTTGTTTATAAGCCCCGAGTGCAGATACAATGACGAAGAGGCTCAATGCTCCTCACGTTGGTTGGCTTCAACCCTTGCGGGATCTGATAGACTACCTGCAGAGCTATGTGCGGTCAGATTGACACTATCCCGAAAGGGTTGAAGCAGATTAACGAGCATTGCGTCTCTTTTTATTTGTAATGACTTATTATAACTCGAAAAAATAATATAGCAGAAAAAGTAAAAACTATATAAAAACTACTCAGAAATGAATAGAAGCAAAAAATAGTTGTGATTAACTATAGTAAAAAGGCATATATGCTTATTTTAATGACTTATTACAACACAGAAATAAAAAGAAAAAATAATATAGCAGAAAAAGAAAAAACTATATAAAAACTACTCAGAAATGAATAGAAGCAAAAAATAGTTGTGAATAACTATAGTAAAAAGGAGCATATATGCTTATTTTAATGACTTATTACAACACAGAAATAAAAAGAAAAATAATATAGCAGAAAAAGAAAAAACTATATAAAAAACTAATCAGAAATGAATAGAAGCAAAAAATAGTTATGATTAACTATACTAAAAAGGAGCATATATGCTTATTTTAATGGCTTATTACAACACAGAAATAAAAAGAGAAAATAATATAGCAGAAAAGAAAAATACTATATAAAAACTACTCAGAAATGAATAGAAGCAAAAATAGTTGTGATTAACTATAGTAAAAAAGGAGCATATATGCTTATTTTAATGGCTTATTACAACACAGAAATAAAAAGAAAAAATAATATAGCAGAAAAGAAAAAACTATATAAAAACTACTCAGAAATGAATAAAAGCAAAAAATAGTTGATTAACTATAGTAAAAAGGAGCATATATGCTTATTTTTAGTGACTTATTACAACACAGAAATAAAAAGAAAAAATAATATAGCAGAAAAAAACTATATAAAAACTACTCAGAAATGAATAGAAGCAAAAAATAGTTGTGATTAACTATAGTAAAAAGGAGCATATATGCTTATTTTAATGGCTTATTACAACACAGAAATAAAAAGAAAAAATAATATAGCAGAAAAGAAAATAACTATATAAAAACTACTCGAAATGAATAGAAGCAAAAAATAGTTGTGATTAACTATAGTAAAAAGGAGCATATATGCTTATTTTTAATGACTTATTACAACACGGAAATAAAAAGAAAAAATAATATAGCAGAAAAGAAAAAACTATATAAAAACTATATAAAAACTACTCGAAATGAGATGAGATGCGCTTATAGAGGAAATTCAACTTAAATTCATAACGAATTTCAAGAGAAATCCGTATGAATTTATGCTAAATTACCTATATAAGCGCATCTATTTTCATTATCGGAGGAGCTCAATAAAGTAAAGAGGGAGGGGCTTATAAACCAGTCCCGTTCCCCTTCGGTTGGCGAGGTGGGACTAAACTCTGGTCGCAACGGGCACCAACCATTTAGCCCCGGTTGAAGGCTCGAACCGGGACTAATAGGAAGCCTTTGGTCCCGGTTCAACCCACCAACCGGGACCAATGGGTTTGGGCCAGGAGCGAGGACCATTGGTCCCGGTTCGTCCCACAAACCGGGACCAATAGGTCCAGATGAACCGGGACCAATGGCCCACGTGGCCGGGCGGCCCGGGCTCACGAACCGGTCCGATGCCCCATTGGTCCCGGTTCTGTATTGAACCGGGACAAATGGGCTGGACCGGCCTGGACCATTGGCCCCTTTTCTACTAGTGTATAAACCACTCCCGAGGCCTCTGAACTAGCGAGGTGGGCCTAAACATCCAACCGCACCGCGGCTGTGCTAGGCACAGGCCTTTGGTCTCGGTTGATGGCACCAACCGGGATCAATTAATGCCCCCCTTTAGTCCCGGTTCGTGCAACCAACCGGGACCAAAGGTCTCTGCTTCCCGCCCTTTGGGCTGACGAAAACTGACCTTTAATTTAGTCCCGGTTGGTGGCACAAACCTAGAATAAAGGGGGGCATTGGTCACGGTTGGTGCCACAAACCGGGACTAAAGGGCTGGTTATATAAGACAACACTTAGGGAAATTTTCCCCACCTCCCATTCTCCTCTCGATCGACGCCGACGCCCTGCCCCGACACCGACGCCGACGCCGCCAGGCCGCTGCTGCACCGCCCTGCCCTGACGTCGACGCCGCCAGGCTGCTGCGCCGCCCTCCAGACGCCGACTTCCCACTAGTAGAAAACAAGTCTTTCGTTCGGGCCAGATAAGCCCATTAGCCCGGTTGCATTACGAACCGGGATTAATGTGAGGATTAGTCCCGGTTCATGCGGCTAAAGGCATTAGTCCTGGTTCAAATGAGTCCTTTAGTCCCGGTTTGAGACATGAACCGGGACTAAAGGGTGCAATGCCATTTAATCCCGGTTCGTATCTCAAACCGGGACTAAAGATTAGACCTTTAGTCCCGGTTTGAGACACGAACCGGGACTAAAGGGTGCGATGCCCTTTAGTCCCGGTTCGTGTCTCAAACCGGGACTAAAGGTCCCATTTTCAAACTCCACCCCCCCGGCGTGGATCGCCTTTTATGTTTTGTAAAAAGCAAAGGAAAGTGATAAAAACTTCAAAAATTAAAATCCTTCGAGATGTAGTTTCCTTACTACATCTATAAGTTAGAAAAATTAAAAAACTTAATTTTGGACATGTTTTGCAAAAAAATGTTATGAAAAAGTAAAACGGCCATATCTTTTGCATACGATGTCGAAAAAAAGTTATGCACAAATTTCAGTTTTTTTAAATTTTGGTTAAATTTGGTCAAACTATGGTCAAACTACTTATTCAAGAAATATTAGTGGTACTAAATAATTATTCAAGAATATTAGTGTTACTAAATAACTATTTTAATATTTTGAATTTTGGTCAAAATCTGGTCAAACTGTGGTCACACTACTTATTCAAGAAATATTAGTGTTACTAAATAATTTTTTTATAATAATAGTTTCAAACAAATAGTGAAACGTGTGAATTCATGCTCAAGCTAAACTCCTGAGGGTTAATAGGATTGACATCTTACTATTGTCAGGAAAACAACAAGTGCAGACTTGTAAACGAGGGGGAATAGTAACCGGAAGTTAAGCGTGCTCAGGCTGGAGTAGTGAGAGGATGGGTGACCGGCCGGGAAGTTAGATGATTTAGAATGATGAGGGGTGATTAGAGATTAGGGGTTAAATTGAGAAGTGATGAGTGGTGATTAGAGATTAATTGTAAAATAATTCAGAAATTTTAAAATCCTTAGTCCAGGCTGGTGTTACCAACCGGGACAAAAGGTGGAGCTCCAGACAGCGGCCACATGGAGGGCCTTTAGTATCGACCCTTTAGTCCCGGTTCCAGAACCGGGACAAATGGGTCTTTTTCTACTAGTGCCCTGCCCCGAGCCCGCACGCTCCTCATCACAGCCGCCAGTGAGCTCCGCCCCCCTTCCCGAGCGCTGCCGCCACGCGCCGTCACCCCTGCCCTGCGTGTTGCCGCCTCCACCGCCCCTGCCCGTGCGCGCTGCCGCCGCCGCCCCTGCCCCTGCTCATAGAATTATCAGGTTCATAGATTTTCTTCTTTAATTTTTTTCATATCTATAGATGGATGGATTGATGTATCTATATATATATATGGATGGATTGATGTGTATAGATATTTTTTATGTTCATAGAAAAAAAATTTATATTTTTTTTTCATATATATAGATGGATGGATTGATGTGTGTATATATGGATGGATGGGATTGATGATATGATGATGTTGATATATTTTTGAATATTTTTTTGAATATAGGTAGTATTTTTGAATATTTATTTTGTTCATAGAATATTTACCAAGTTAAATGAGTTAGTGTGAACTAGTGTGAATTTTTTGTGGAGATGAGATGTATGAGATGTTTTGAGGAGATGAGATGAGATGTTGTCATGCGGATTTTTTTTTGTTCATAGAAAACTTCGGTAACTTCGACATGAGGGGGGCGTGGATTAACCCCCTCTCGCCCAACCAACTCTCGAATCCACCCAAACCGGGACTAAAAAAGCGTTGTCGAGGCCACCCCAAACCCTAGAAGAGTTGTCGATGCCACCCCAAACCCTAGAAGAGTTGTCGAGGCAACCCAAATTTACCAAGTTAAAAGAGCATTGTCGAGGCCACCTCAAACCCTAGAAGAGTTGTCGAGGCCACCCAAATTTACCAAGTTAAAAGAGCGTTGTCGAGGCCACCAAAAACCCTAGAAGCGTTGTCGAGGCCACCCAAATTTACCAAATTAAAAGAGCGCTGTCGATGCTACCTCAAACCCTAGAAGTGTTGTTGAGGCCACCCAAATCTACCAATTTAAAAGAGCATTGTCGAGGCATAGTGATTATTTTTTTGCAAAGTGTCATCTCCTCAAAGTATAACCCCGATAACTTCGACACGAGGGGAGACGTTGGACATGTATGAGAGAGGCGGTCCGCAACTAATCCATTGCTAATATATGCATATGATTCTTTGTTGTGATTAATTAGCTAGGTCTATGTTTGCCACTAATATATCCATCTCTCATGTTTGTATATTGCCATGTTGTAATATTTGTAGAAACTATGGACAGAGACTTAGAACAAGAAGAGTTGTTGGGGGATATAATCCGCGATGGAGGTGATCCCTTGTCATTTCTCAATGACACCGATGGTCGGGAAGGAGAGGATGACGACTCCGGTGATCGAACAATGGAGGAGGAAGGACATCATGATGGCTCCGGTGACCGAATGCCGGAGGAAGGAGACCATGATGACGGCTATGGTGACCAAACGGAGGAGGGAGCTGTTGCAAAGTCCGGCGAGGTATATATATTAATTAAGCCTGTGCTAACTTGATGCACTAATTGTTTTGGTATGTACATATATTAACGCTTCTTTCTTCTATTATAGCCCTCTGGATCGAGCCAAACTTTTGTAAGGATACGAGGCTCAAAGAAAAGGTTGCACCAGGATGAAAGGTTCGCGATCATAGAAATCGTGGATGACGGCCAACCGATTGCTCCCAAGCGAACCAAGGACGCATTTGTACATCGGTGCAGAGCTATTGTTACAGACAGTGTCCCAATTAGCATCCAGCAATGGAATAAGAGTAAGGATGACCTTGAAGTTTCTTATGTCCAGGATAGACTGAAAGGTGATCTTTGGACCTCGCTGATGACAAATTTCAGCCTCCCGCCAGAGGAGTATCCGAATAACACAGTTATAGAGCCAAAGGTCGAGGTGTTTGCTCTTAAGAAGATGGCAGATCTATTCAGGAACTGGAAGAAAGAGTTGAACACAAAGTTTGTCGACAAAGGGAAGACTCCAGAATTAACCGGCCGATATGAGAAGATAAGAGACCACTGGCTCGCACTTGTGGCCTATAAGAAAAATGCTGCAAAGAAGAATTATCACCATCACACGGGGTCAGGTGGCTACTACAAAGCCCGACCGTTGTGGGACAAAGCTGAGCAAGACCTGCTTGCTAAAGGGGTCCAACCAGTGACATTGCACTGGCCAGATCGTTCAAGGACTTGGTTCTTCGGGGTTGGGGGAACTTTGGATCCAGAAACATGGGAGTGTGTTTGGACAGACAAGCAACCTGCAATATCCATCAAGAAGCTTTAGGAATATATCAAGGCAGCGCAGGAAGGGACTCATTCCCGATAGAGAGAAGGTCGAGCTGATAGAGGCCCTCGGGAATCCTAAGAACCCTGGAGGAACACGAGGCACAACAGGCTCCGTTCCATGGGTGCATGGGTTCCCCGACAGTAGCTTAATGCAAAAATAGCAAAGCTGGAGGAAAGTGGAAGCGATCGAAATGTAGAATCTCAATGCAAAAATAGCAAAGCTAGAGGAACTTGAGAGCCAGCGAGCTACCAGCCAACCATCTCAGCGGCACGAAGATCCTTGCTTCGACGCTGCCCCAGGAGCTACCCCACCCTCTCAATGGAGAAGCAGCGTGGCTTCCACGGAGCTCGTTCAGCCTGATTTCAGGCTCCTTGCTACCCCGTGGATAGTATCACAGAGGTTGAAAATTGCGAGCTAATGACGAAATGCCAGAACCTGACTTTGAAGGCGGCGGTCAGCTCTGTTACCTCCTCAGGCTGAGGGAACTTTTCATTGCCGTCCGATTCCACATGGCTATGTTGTTGCGACGGTGGATGAAATAATGGAGGTATTTGAGGAGCTAGAGCTTGACTTCCCTACAGTTGAAGGGGACATTCATCTGGGAGCTGCTTTAAGGAATACCTGTCTATGGAGGAAGGAGTACATCAAGCTTCCAAATTTGATGCCTGCTCCTCCTCCTCCTCCTCCGGTGAGTGATCAGGGCACTCCGCCTCCTCCTCCGCCTCCTCCGGCGTGTCGGTGCACTCCGCCTCCTCCGGCATGTCAGCGGACTCCGCCGCGTCAGCAACGGTGGAAGAGAGATGCCGCCGCTCCGGCGGCTAGCAATACTAGAGGCGGGAAGAAATACAGATTTGGTCCAAGCCTTCAGCCTCTTCCAAAGTTACTATATAAGACGACTGACAAGGAAACCGATGACATCGTGGCAGCCAAAGTGGAGGCCCATTTTGAACGGAAACCTCCACCTCCGAAGCAAACAGTAGATCTGGTGAAACGAAGCACAATCTGGATGCCCTGAAGCGACCACCACCGCCTCCGTCGGATTCCAACTATGTCCGCTGTATTAAAAAGACATATCAAGATGCGTGGCAGTCGGGAAAGTACTTCCACTGATGCAAGATTAGCACAACGAAGAAGTGGGAAAACAATTCCCCAGCTCGGCGAATAGGCGAAGCAATCGTGCCCCCCGCTCAAGGTGTCTAGCAATATCGTCGCTAATCATCCGGGGCTATTTCCTGGTACCAATCTTGATGATTACCTGAGTGATGATGTAGAGTTTGAAACGTTAGAAGCAGTAGAGATCTTCAAATACGAGTACGGGAAGCCTCTCGTCAAACCTGATCATCCTCTTCTAACAACGATGATGCGAAGATTGCATGAATGGTACATGGATACCTGCAGGAAGCCTAGAAAGGATAGTATGATGGTAAGAATTAAAGATGAGCACGGCCTCATTGGAGTTGAGTTGCCGCCTGTTGAATTTGTGGAGTTATTTCAGTTATTCAATCAAGATGTCCTCGACAAACAACTCATGACTTGCTCTTGTGTGTAAGTATTACTTCTGTAATTAAGTCTCCATAGCTCAGCTCTTTCATTGCATGTATATATAATATATCCTCACTATATTATGCAGATTGAAGATCATAGAATGCAAAAAAGGACAAATCTATGACATTGGATTCACTAAACCAAATACCATAAATGAATGGTCGGTTAAAAATAGAGTTAAACTTACAGAGGACAACTTGCTACAATCGTTACTTCGACATCAAAACAAAGCTAAAATACTCTTTCCTTACAACTTCAAGTGAGTGTTACTATCTTGTGCATATTTGGTTTCGCTTACTCGAGGTTATAGTAATGTAATTGATGAGTTGTGCGTGCGCAGCTTCCACTTTATTCTGCTAGAGATTAAGCTTGGTGAGGGAATAGTAACTGTCTTAGACTCGAGACGTAAAGATCCACAGGATTATGCGAACAAGACTGCAATGCTCCAGAAGTAAGTTCAATTGATCATTATCGCACCATATAGGCAACTTTCGTTCATTTGCTGATATCAAGTAATCATTTCTTTTGCCTGGCGGGGTTTGGAAAAAAATCACCGGAATTGTTCCGGGTCTGCAGAGGGAGCTATGATTTACACACCCCAAAGTAAGTAGTACTAGCTAGTTCCACGCATCTCTCATTGATTCTAGTTTCCTGAATACCATTTATCATGCTTGATTATCAGTTTGATTGAACTCTATTTCTCGTAAAGTGCTTGTGGCAGGAAGGCGGGAATAATCTATGTGGATACCATGTTTGTGAGTTTATCTACAACTCGACCTCTTAGCGGGGCTACTCTGACGAACAATATGAAGTACGTAAATAATATTCACAATTTTATTTTATTACCATCAATTGTGTTGAGTTTCATTCATATATATGTATTGACCCCCTTCTTTAAATTAGTTGTGGCAGATGCGGGATGAACTCCTACCACATGATGGCATACGAGCAATTCAAGAGGAATTGGCGGGATTCTTTCTTGATCACGTCATACATAAAGACGGAGAATGCCATGTGGAAGTTGAAGTGCATTTTAGATGTTAGGGATTGTCAGAGGTGTTATATTGTATATACATAGTAGTGTTGCATAGATATACGAAAACTTGTTGTTTGACCAATCTTGGAGAAAGAGAGGTCACTTCTCTCTATATACGTTCATGACAATCTTGTGTAATTAATGGTTCCTTCATTTGCTTACTAGCTAGCGTGTCGAGTTCTCTCTATACATATATATATATAGTAGCTAGCGTCGACCAAGCACGGAGAAAGAGAAGTCACTCCTCTGTATTAGCTAGCTAACACATCATGAAACTCCTAAATTAACCCTCCAAAACCCCTAAACCCTAGCATTAAAAAAACCCTGTGCCTGCGAGCTGCTGACGCGTGGCTGCCTTTTGGTCCCGGTTGGTGTTACCAACCGGGACTAAAGGTCCTCCTGCCTGGGCGCCCCGCGGCGGCCACGTGGAGCCCCTTCTGTCCTGGTTCATAAGCAAACAGGGACTAAAGGTTTTGGGCTTTAGTCCCGACCCTTTTATCCCAGTTTCAGAACCGGTTCTAAAGGCTCTCTGGAACCGGGACTAGTTCCCTGTTTTCTACTAGTGCTGACACACACTGGCGATAGCAAGGGAAAGAGGCACGAACTAGAGGACGTTGGCAGCGGCAGCGTGGAGGTACCTCCCGAGTCGCCGAAGGGCGACACAGGGGGTAAACATGTTATAGACCATAGGCTTGAAGACACCCCCTTATCTAGCCACTCATTTTTGCATCGCGATTCGTGCAAGTATTTTTGTCTTTTTTGTTTCTCTCATATAGAACAACCTATGAACTTCAAACTTTGCAGCACAACAAAACATTCTTACTAGAATGTGGGAAAAAAGTTTCAGAATTTTTCGTGCATCATAAATCCAAAAATAACATTTAAAAAAAATAAATCTCATTTCGTATATTTATGTTGGACCAAAAAATCTGAAAGTTTTTTCCCACATTCTAGTTAGAATGTTGCGGTGTCTTGCAAAGCTTGAAATTCATATGTTATTTTATTTGGTAGAAATAAAAAAGAAAAAACTTGGTGTAGTAAGTTAGTTGTCTAGTACAGATCTCAAGGCAATGTCAGAGGATAAGGATAAGGGATGTCCATAAGCCCGAGCTTTAAAAATCCACGTCCCGACACAGGGGCATAGCGTTTTTTCCTGATCATTTGATCGACATATCTTGTCCCCCGGGTCCGTGGGCCAGCTTGTACCACTCAAGACTCTGGAATTATGCTTGTTTTACCCCGGTTCAGAAAATGCAAGTTTTTTTATCCCGATATATAAACATCCAGTATAGTACATTATGAACAGTGGACTGCAACATGCACTAAAAAAAGAAACACGAGAAACGCGTGGTGTAGTTTTCAACTATAAGAGCTTATGTGAGTGGTTGGGTGGTCACTGGTCAGATTGATACGCTAGCATTTGATTCATATCTGTAGGCCAGCTTGTACCTTTCATGAATTTTGAATTCAGCTGTTCATGTACTTGTCTGGCAATAATTTGTGCAACTAGCGACCGCATCAGGACTATAAATACGTCACGTGATGTACGCACTTGTCAAGCAATAATTTCTGCAAATAACAACCGCATCTGAACTATAAATAGGGCATCTGATGAACTGATTTGAGTCACCATTCCTACCAGCACTGCCACACATAGCAACCCATGAATATGGATTTGTTTCTGCCACTCGTCTCATTGATTTTGGTGAGTGCATACATACACCACTCTTGTTATCAGATATTTCTATGCGTGCATCACATCGACGTACGAATAGCCGTCCCTATATATATAGTAAGTGTGGATTTGTAAGTTGATCGTAACGACAATCGTACTGTTATTTGTTATGTTGCACGCAGATTGCCGGAGGACAAGGTAGCCAGCATGCTAGTTTTGCCGATGCGGCCAAGATGACCCTGACTAACATGGAGACACTGACGGCGTATTGGGAGGCCGCGCTTCCAGGAATTTCCATTCCCCCGGCTATCAGTGACCTGTTAGCCCAACAAATAGGTCTCTCTCTCTCTCTCTCTCTCTCTCTCTCTCTCTCCTATGCCATTTCGGTGAACTCATTTCAACGTTTGGTTTGGTGAACTCATTTCAACGTTTTAGATAATTAACGTATACGTAATTTCGAGTGTTTTGGAGCTCACACTGTGTACTGTAAACTAAACCAAAGCAATGGTTGGACAATAATAGTTGAGGAGGAATTAATGTGTCTAGATGTAGGAAATTAAAATATTTAATAGATTAAAGATTTAGTCTAAATGTATCCTTTTAGCACATGGATATATATAAGGGTCGCGCTAACTGCCACACGTGTGGCAGGAAGGCAGACGCACCACACGTCTCTAATGTAAACAGATTGCCATGTCATCGCATGCATGCATGCAGGAATCTATTTGGATTTTCAGTTTTTAAAATGTTTTATCTCTTAAACGAAAAATCCGATTGAAAATCCGTTTTCACCATTAAATCCCTCGTGATGAGATCTTTGAAACTAGATCCCATGTTGATATGTTTTGATGAAATTTTTTTGGATTAAAAGTTGCCATGTCTATTGCATATGAATTGCCATGATGTTTACACTGAAGTTGCCATGATATGTTTCAGCTATTTTATTCTACATTTAAAAGTAAATTTTGACATTTATAAAACGGGGGAATTAAAAAACTAGACTTGCCATGAACCATAAACTAAAATTGCCATGATACATGCACGTAAAATTGCCATGACCATTAAATCCCTCGCGATGAGATCTTTGAAACTAGATCCCATGTTGATATGTTTTGATGAAATTTTTTTTGGATTAAAAATTGCCATGTCTATTGCATATGAATTGCCATGATGTTTACACTGAAGTTGCCATGATATGTTTCAGCTATTTTATTCTACATTTAAAAGTAATTTTTGACATTTATAAAACGAGGGAATTAAAAAACTAGACTTGCCATGAACCATAAACTAAAATTGCCATGATACGTGCACGTAAAATTGCCATGGTTCATACAAAAATAATTTTCATGATCAAAGTACTGAAGTTGCCATCATCAAAATACTAAAATTGCCATGATCTACAAACTAAAATTGCCACATGGCAACTTTAGTTTAAGTCCTATGGCAACTGCAGTATAAACATCATGGCAATTTCTGGGCAAAAAAAAAAAATCGTCGAAACATATCAACATGGGGTCTAGTTTTGAAGATCTCGTCGAGACGGATTTAATGGTGAAAACGGATTTTTAGTTCGCTTTTTTATTTAGGAGATAAAACATTTTAAGCCAAAAACCAAAAAGATTTCTGCTGATGTCATGTATTTATACGTGGCAAAATGAGTGGTGGTGGAGGCGTGTGGGCCATCTGCAAACGCCCACACGTGTGGGCGTTAACATTTCCGATATATAATCAGTGTCGGTGCGTACTAGACACACGAGTTTGTTTAGTTTCGTTTCTGTTTTGACTCGTGTCTGTTGATATGCATATGGCATATTTGGTCAGGAAAATATATGCATACGACATATGTGCATTCAATGTGTTTTCTTGAGATGTGATGTTATAATTAGTCCCAGTAACATCTAGTTTATTACAGGGCAGCAAAAAATTGGACCGAACTATGGAATAGTCAACTCAGAGGGTGGTCACAGGGACAACCATGTTCATACCATATCACAGGTTAAAGATGATTTAAAAGAGGCACATGGGTCTCATGGTGAAGAAAGTAGAAAGAAGGTCATGATGGCACTTGAGCCAAAAATTGGTAAGGATCTGAAGAGACAACCATTGTCACATGGGTTACAAGCTAAAAATTATGTAGAAGAAAAAAATGCTGCGTGTAGAACAAAAATCGAAGAAAATCTAAAGGAAATATCAGTGCCATATGGGTCAGAAATTGACAACAATATTAAGAAAGTTTCATTAAATTTGAAGAAGATCCTTGCAGCGTATACACCATTGAAAGATGAAAACCTTAAGGAAATATCACTGTCATATGGATCAAAAGTTGGAGAAGCCCACGAAGAAGTTTCAGGGTCATATGGGTTAGAAGGTGAAAATAATTTAAAAGAAATATCTCTTTCTTATGGTATAAACAGTGATGATACTCCACAGGAACAAACGGCACATGAAGAAAATGTAAAGGAAATCTCAGTGTCATATGGGTTAGAAGGTCCAATGAGTTTGAAGAAAGTTCCACTAAATTTAAAGAAGATCCTTGCAGCCTACACACCTTGGAAATTTGGAAATCTAAAGGAAATATCTGTATTATATGGACCAAAAGGCCAAGAGATTTCAAAGGAAGCATCAGGAATATCTGGGTTAAAAGGTGAAAAGGATTTAAAAGAAATCTCAGTGTCTTATGGTGTTGATGACCGTGAAAAACTGAAGGAAATATCTGTGACATACGGATCAAAAGGCCAAGAAACTCTGAAGGAACCCTCAGGAACATATGAGTTAGAAGGTGAAAAGGAGTTAAAAGAAATCTCAGTGTCTTATGGTGCAGACGGCCATGAAAATCTAAAGGAAATATCGATAACATATGGAGCAAAGGACCAAGAAATTCGCAAAGAAGCATCAGGACCCTATGGGTTAAAAGGTGAAAGGGATTTAAAAGAAATCTCAGTGTCTTATGGTGTAATTGGCCAGGAGATTCTGAAGGGAGGCTCCACAACACAGGAAGAAAATTCGAAGGAAGTTACTATGTCATATGGGTCAGTCGAAGAGAAAGATGAACAACCCCACATTCTGAACCAAGGTGAAGTTCATTTTCTACCAGGAAATAGAGTTAATTTTTTTATTACATACAACCCCTCAATTGAGTTTTTGCCATTGCACCTTGCAGTAAAAGGAGAGGGGAGCCACCATGTTCACGCTCACAGCTACAAGAACAAGAAAGAGGCAGATGTCTTTTTCTTCCACGACATGTTGAGGCCAGGGTCCTTGATCACTCCGACAATCCCGCCGACCACCTCCATGCCGGCACTTCTCTCCGGCAACGTCGCCGACTCCATCCCATTCACCACCGAGCACCTCTCCGACATCATCACGATGTTCGCACCGGCGTCCCTCACGATGACCCGAGAGATACGGTGGACGCTGGACACCTGCGAGCACCCACGGACACTCCCCGGCCAGAAAGCAGGCTGCGCCACCTCCCTCGAGTCCCTCGCCGAGCTGCCGGCGTCCCTCCTTGGGAGGCGCAATGTCCGCGCGTTCTCCGCCGTGGATCTGCCCATGGATGCCCCGGACACGCCGGCGTTGAGGGGGAGGTACAACGTGACGGCTGCACGGAAGCTCTCCGGATCATCATCTGAGGTTGTGACTTGCCATGATCTGACTTACCCGTATGCGGTGTACTACTGCCACACGTCCAGCCCTACGGCCGCGTACATGGTGACGCTGGCGAGTGTGGAGGAGGGTGCCTCTCCGGCGACGATGGAGGTCATGGCCGTGTGCCACCTTGACACGTCATTGTGGAGCCCGAAGAACCCGTTCTTCGAGCTGCATAACGTTAGGCCAGGTGATGTGGCCGTGTGCCACTTTCTCACTAAGCTGAGCATCGTCTGGGTAACAGTCGATGAGCATGCCGACACACTGTAGAAGGGAACTCTCATGCCCACACGGCCACACATGTGTCTCCTAGTTCGAGGTGTGCCATGAATATGATCTAGACGGTGCATGTATCGAGATATACTATATGGTACTCCCTCCGTTTCTTTTTAGTCCGCATATAAGGTTTGGTCAAAGTCAAGCTTTATAGAGTTTGACTAATTTTATATTAAAAAATATAAACATTCACGATATGAAATCAATATATTCAGATGCATCATGAAACATATTTTCATTCTATATAGTTTTAGTACTGTAGATGTTTATAATTTTTTATGTAAATTTGGTCAAACTTTGTGTAGTTTGACTTTGACCAAATATAATATACGGAGTAAAAAGAAACGGAGGGAGTATGAAATAATTGAGTGCTTGCCAAGGCCAGTTTGCTGTGACTGTCGCCTTCGTGGGGAATACTGAAACGGAAATGTTAACGCCCACACGTGTGGGCGTTTGCACATCGCCCACACGCCTCCATCACCACTCATTTTGCCACGTATGAATAGATGACATCAGCAGAAATTTTTTTGGTTTCGGCTTAAAAATATTGTATCTCCTAAATAAAAAGCGAACTAAAAATCCGTTTTTACCATTAAATCCGTCTCGACGAGATCTTCAAAACTAGACCCCATGTTCATATGTTTCGACAATTTTTTTTTTTTGCCAAAAGTTGCCACGATGTTTACACTGCAGTTGCTATAAGGCTTAAACTAAAGTTGCCATGTGGCAATTTTAGTTTATAGATCATGGCAATTTTAGTATTTTGATGATGGCAACTCCAGTACTTTGACCATGAAAATTATTTTTTGTATGAACCATGGCAATTTTACGTGCATCTATCATGGCAATTTTAGTTTATGGTTCATGGCCAGTCTAGTTTCTTAATTCCCCGTTTTATAAATGTCAAAATTTACTTTTAAATGTAGAAGAAAATAGCAGAAACATATCATGGCCACTTCAGTGTAAACATCATGGCAATTCATATGCAATAGACATGGCAACTTCTAATCCAAAAAAAAATTCATCAAAACATATCAACAAGGGATCTAGTTTCGAAGATCTCATCGCGAGGGATTTAATGGTAAAAACGGATTTTCAATCGAAATTTTCGTTTAAGAGATAAAACATTTTAAAAACTGAAAATCCAAAAAAATTCCTGCATGCATGCATGCGATGACGTGGCAATTTATTTACATTAGAGACGTCTGGTGCGTCTCCCTTCTTGCCACACGTGTGGCACTTAGCGCGACCCATACTGAAAAAGGCTTCTGCCCGGCTTTTATATAGATAAACCAAACCGCCAAAGTCATAATGAGGTACTAACAAAACACACGAACTCACACAACACCCCGCATTGTACACCCACAAAGCAAGAGTATACAACAAGCTTCTGCTAAGGGCACAACTTAACAAACCCATAAAAAACAATAAAAAACAGCACACAAAGGCCAGGGTTGCCACCGCAGCCGCAGCGGAGAGATGGCTAATCCAAGACGCAATGATCAACGAATGTCACTATTTAACCAAAATACATTTTACTATTTCGCTAATCAGCCTGTTTTGGTTATTTTGTTTCTTAACCGTCTTGTGCAGTTCACGTCGATGTTGATGTTGGTTGCGACTGGGATCATGTTAATCTCCTTTGGAGTGACGCACGATCTTCATCTTTCGTCCTGACCTGTGTGACTTGGTCGCAGTCTTGCTATCAACAACGGGGATGTTTGTTTTGCTCAAAGTCGAGGAAATTAACAGGAAGAAGATTGTTGGTGAAAGATGTGAAGATGCCTAAGATCTAGTCTAGGTCGAAAGCCTGGGTATCTAAAATGCAACTGGCTATCTCGTTTTGTTAATATAAATAAACTTTGACAAACCCTATAGAAGAAGATCACCCGCGAAGCATGTACTTGTGAGTTCCTTTCTTCTTACTTTTTGAGGATTCATGGTACTTATGAGTACTTTTGGTATTCATGTACAAAGAATGCCCACTTCCAATTGTCCAAAGAAACTGTGGTCCCCCAAGCCCCTCTCCTTATGTCCCTACTCCAACGCACTGCTTGCCTCTACACCCACCCCAATATAAAACGTTGAGCCATTACTAGGGAAAACCTTATACACAGAACTTTAGCAGTAGCGTGGGTCAAAAAAGCACGCTGGTGCTAAGTAGCAGTAGCGCGCCTGGACAAACTGCGCTACAGATAAAGTTCTAGCAGTAGCGCGCCTTGTTCTAAACATGTTACTACTAAAATTCCCACGGCTTAGCCGATAGGCTACACATAGTAGTAGCGATCCATATTGAACCGCGCTACCGCCACTTCCTTTGTAGCAGCGCGTTTTATTCTAAACTCGCTACTACTAAAGGATATAAAATTAAATGGAAAGCAAATAGAAAGGTAATTGAAAATGAAAGAAATAGAATAAGGTGAAAGAAAAAAATATGAAGAAAAATAAATGAAAAAGGGGAAAAAGAGAAAGGTGTAGCAGTAGCGTGTATACCAGAACGCGTTTTAGCTAACGTAGAAGTAGCGCGCTTTCTGGAACGCGCTACTGCTACTTCTGACTTAACCACCCGCGGGCTCAAAATTTTGCTAAGTCCCATTACCCCCTGTTCCCCTACTCCTCTGTCGCCGCCGCCCGAGCCTGCCCTCACCGCCGCCGCCCGAGGCCGCCCTCAACCTCACCGCCACCGCCCGCCACCACTCTCGACATCACCGTCGCCGCCCTCGACTTCACCGTCGCCGCCCTCGACCTCACCGCCGCCGCCCTCGACCTCACCGCCGCCGCCCAAGCCCGCCCAGCACCGCCGCCTCCGATCCCGAGCCCGCCCTCACCGCCCCTACCTCTCCATCGCCGAGCACCTCCCCGCCACCGTCTCTCCCCTCTCTGTAAGCCCCCACCCCTCCCCACCCCCTTTCTCTCTGCTTAGTTAGTACTAGATGTTGTTTAGTAGTAGAAGATGTTAATTTAGGGTTCATAGATAATGATTTTTAGTAGTAGTAGATGTTAATTAGTAGTAGTGATGGTACTAGTTAACTAGGGCAGTATGGTTAATAGTAGATGTTTTTTACTATTGTATAATGTAGTTTATTTTTACTATTTTTAGTAAGTGTTTAAAATAATTAGTAAGTAAATTAATAAACTAGTTGAACTAGTTTAGTTTTAGTTGAACTAGTTTAGTAAGTAAATTGATAAACTAGTTGAACTAGTTGAATTAATAGAACTAATGTATTTTTAGTAAGATAATTAATATAACTAGTTGAACTACTTTATTTATTTATTTATTTTCCGAGACCGGAGGGGAAGAATCCCTCGGTTTACTTTTATAGAAGAAATAGGTGAGTACGCGCTGGTATTGCGAGCACGGAGGCTCGAACCCAGGCGGGCAGGCATGCGTCAGCCCATGCCTACCATCCCGGCTATGCCGTGGTTCTCATTATTTTTTAGAAAGAACTAGTTTTTTTCTATTTATTGTAAGATTATATTTAGTAATAACTAGTTGAATTAATAAAAGTAGTTGAACATGTCATATTTGTTGTTATTTTTTTAATTTAAGCAATTATTTGGGATGTATTAGTGATAACTTATAGGGTTTTTGCTTTTGCAGAAATCAAGGAGCCCCTCCATCATCCCCGCCGTCGTCCCCGTCACCGACCCCCTCTGACCTCGAGGTGAGACCAGGCAAATCTCCATGTATATCTTGTGTTGCTCAAATAGAATATGTGGTTGCCCAAGTGGCCGTTCATGTTCTGGTTACACCTCCGAGTGGCCTATGTTTTGCCAGAGTGTTTATTAATTTCCGTTCCGGCAAATTTCAGGCGCTCGATATGTCCTTTTTTAGCAAAGGTCATGCCGGATTTTTTCGTGAATTCTGCCATGACTTGTGCTAGAATATGTAGGAAATATCGAGTGGCCTGGATTTTCTCAAAAAATAATGATCTAATTTAGGTTTTTTAGTACATATATTTAATTGTACAAGTTTAATCTTTGAATTATGAACGTAGGAAATATCGTACTCGGACAAAGACAGTCTCCCGGGGGAGTGCAGCTGGTGCCACGACGACCGAGGTCTGTGCGACAGGTTCCTTCAGCTGGACGAAGCTCGGCGCTTCAGCATTAAGCTCGAGGAGACCTTCGATGTTGAAATGGTACACAACAACGACAAGTGTTTTTTTTGTAATTAAGCATGACTTCAACTATTTCAACGTCTAATTTTCATCATTTACAATTCGACTAGTTTATACCATGCCATGCAAGACGCTATGTCTTGGAGAGGATGGGTTTTGAAGACCATGAAAATTTTGAAACAAAGAAAATACACCTAAGGACCCATCATGATATGGATTTTGAAGTAAATTTGTACAATTCTCAGAGCTTAACCCATTTTGGTTGCCAAAATTGGGAAGCACTTTGCAAAATGTATGGTTTTTATGAGGGTATGATTGTCACCATGGATCTTGGCGATCCTGACATCGAGCAAGACAATATGGACATTTGGGTCCTTGTTGACACGCTTTCGATTCTACTGCAATGTGAGTTTCTCAAACATAGTTATTAACTAATTTATATTGTTTATTTCAAAATAGTTGACAGCTTATTTCCATTGACCGCTTATTTTGATTCTTCAGAGAATGTGCGGAAGATGGTAGACAAAATCCACTACACCGTTGACTCCGAATTAACTTATAAGGAGAAAAGTCATCTGATCGCATTTTGTACTTATCTTGAGAATTACAATACCTATTATCGAACTCCTCCAAATTATGGTGAATACCTGCCACTAGTGCACGTGTTGAACCATGGTAACTTCTATGAAGATACCCTGGTAAGATTTTTTACTATTACAACATTCGTATATCTTTTGCATACTTCTAAAACTAGTACATCATTGCTAACTACGAAGTTATTACTATGTTATTCAACAGAAACTCCCGATGGATTGTGTGCCTCATCTGATGTATTAGAATGGTCGCCTTGCAGTTCTGAACATACTGCCAGGTCAATCTAGGGAGCTCACCTGTGCATATCGGATTTCTAAAACCGGTGAACACATGCTAATCAAAGAATGAAAAAAATGTTTGGACATTCGCAAGGAGCTTCTTGGAAGTAACATTAAGCGAAAGGCAAGAATTGGAGACAGGATAATCTCCATTCTCCATAATGGAGAGTCAGGGGCTATCTTGTTTTTTGCTATTTTACCTTAGAGAATGTAGTAGGTCCTAAGAGAATGTAGTAGGTCCTATGAGGTTCAATATGTTTATTATGTGGTACAATGTGTTAGAGTTGATGATGAGGAGTACTTGTGATTACAACTAGTGACCAATTTGCTATGTGATGTCTCATTGATGAAAACGATGATCTTGAGGAGGTGTTATATGACAATGATGTATTATGATGATAAGTTGTTAATGATATGATGATGATGATGTTATTTATTATATCATTGGGTCAAAGTGAAGGAAATATGCCCTAGAGGCAATAATAAAGTTATTATTTATTTTCTTATTTCATGATAAATGTTTATTATTCATGCTATAATTGTATTAACCGGAAACATAATACATGTGTGAATACATAGACAAACATAGTGTCACTATTATGCCTCTACTTGACTAGCTCATTAATCAAAGATGGTTAAGTTTCCTAACCATAGACATGAGTTTTCATTTGATTAACGGGATCACATCATTAGGAGAATGATGTGATTGACTTGACCCATTCCGTTAGCTTAGCACTTGATCGTTTAGTATGTTGCTATTGCTTTCTTCATGACTTATACATGTTCCTATAACTATGAGATTATGCAACTCCCGTTTACCGGAGGAACACTTTGTGTGCTACCAAACGTCACAACGTAACTGGGTGATTATAAAGGAGCTCTACAAGTGTCTCCGAAGGTACATGTTGAGTTGGCGTATTTCGAGATAAGGATTTGTCACTCTGATTGTCGGAGAGGTATCTCTGGGCCCTCTCGGTAATGCACATCACTATAAGCCTTGCAATCAATGTGACTAATGAGTTAGTTGCGGGATGATGCATTACATAATGAGTAAAGAGACTTGCTGGTAACAAGATTGAACTAGGTATTAGGATAGCGACGATCGAATCTCGGGCAAGTAACATACCGATAACAAAGGGAACAACGTATGTTGTTATGCGGTTTGACCGATAAAGATCTTCGTAGAATATGTAAGAGCCAATATGAGCATCCAGGTTCCGCTATTGGTTATTGACCGGAAACGAGTCTCGGTCATATCTACATAGTTCTCGAACCCGTGGGGTCCGCACGCTTAAGGTTTCGGTGACAGCTTTATTATGAGTTTACAAGTTTTGATGTACCGAAGGAGTTCGGAGTCCCGGATGAGATCGGGGACATGACGAGGAGTCTCGAAATGGTCGAGACGTAAAGATCGATATATTGGATGACTATATTCGGACATCGGAAGGTTCCGAGTGATTTGGGTATTTTCGGGGGTACCGGGGAGTTACAGAAATACGAGGAAGAAGCAATGGGCCTCATGGGCCAAGTGGTGGAAGAGAGGAAACAGGGCGCGCGGCCCCCCTAGCCCAAACCGAATTGGACTAGGGGGCCGGCCCACCTTTCCTCCTTTTCCTCCCTCTCCTTCCTTCTCCTTCTCCTTCCCTTCCTTCCCCTCTCCTAGTTGGAAAAGGAAAGGAGGGAGTCCTACTCCCACCGGGAGTAGGACTCCTCCTGGCGCGCCCCTCTTGGCCGGCCGCCCCCTTCCCCCTTGCTCCTTTATATACGGGGCCAGGGGGGCACCTCTAGACACAACAACAATTCATCTCTTGATCTCTTAGCCGTGTGCGGTGCCCCCCTCCACCATATTCCTCCTCGATAATATTGTAGCGGTGCTTAGGCGAAGCCCTACGACAGTAGAACATCAAGATCGTCACCACGCCATCGTGCTGACGGAACTCTCCCTCGACACTCGGCTGGATCGGAGTACGAGGGATGTCATCGAGCTGAACGTGTGCTAGAACTCAGAGGTGCCGTAATTTCAGTGCTTGATCGATCGGGCCGTGAAGACATACGACTACATCAACCGCGTTGTTCTAACGCTTCCGCTTTCAGTCTACGAGGGTACGTGGACATCACTCTCCCCTCTCGTTGCTATGCATCACCATGATCTTGCATGTGCGTAGGAATTTTTTTGAAATTAGTACGTTACCCAACAGTGGTATCAGAGCCTGGTTTTATGCGTTGATGTTATATGCACGAGTAGAACACAAGTGAGTTGTGGACGATACAAGTCATACTGCTTACCAGCATGTCATACTTTGGTTCAGCGGTATTGTGAGATGAAGCGGCCCGGACCGACATCACGCGTACGCTTACGCGAGACTGGTTTCACCGTTACGAGCACTCGTTGCTTAAAGGTGACAGGCGGGTGTCTGTCTCTCTCACTTTAGTTGAACCGAGTGTGGCTATGCCCGGTCCTTGCGAAGGTTAAAACAACACTAACTTGACGAACTATCATTGTGGTTTTGATGCGTAGGTAAGAACTTGCTAAGCCCGTAGCAGCCATGTAAAATTTGCAACAACAAAGTAGAGGACGTCTAACTTGTTTTTGTAGGGCATGTTGTGATGTGATATGGTCAGGACGTGATGCTATATTTTATTGTATGAGATGATCATGTTTTGTAACCGAAGTTATCGGCAACTGGCAGGAGCCATATGATTGTCGCTTTATTGTATGAAATGCAAACGCCCTATAATTGCTTTACTTTATCACTAAGCGGTAGCGATAGTCGTAGAAGCAATAGATGGCGTAACGAAAACGATGCTACGATGGAGATCAAGGTGTCACGCTGGTGACGATGGTGATCACGACGGTGCTTCGGAGATGGAGATCACAAGCACAAGATGATGATGGCCATATCATATCACGTATATTGATTGCATGTGATGTTTATCCTTTATGCATCTTATCTTGCTTTGAATTGACGGTAGCATTTTAAGATGATCTCTCACTAATTATCAAGAAGTGTTCTTCCTGAGTATGCACCGTTGCGAAAGTTCTTCGTGCTGAGACACCACGTGATGATCGAGTGTGATAGGCTCTACGTTCAAATACAACGGGTGCAAAACAGTTGCACACGCAGAATACTCGGGTTAAACTTGACGAGCCTAGCATATACAGATATGGCCTCGGAACACGGAGACAGAAAGGTCGAGCGTGAATCATATAGTAGATATGATCAACATAGTGATGTTCACCATTGAAAACTACTCCATCTCACGTGATGGTCGGACATGGTTTAGTTGATTTCGATCATGTGATCACTTAGATGACTAGAGAGATGTCTATCTAAGTGGGAGTTCTTAAGTAATATGATTAATTGAACTTAAATTTATCATGAACTTAGTCCTGGTAGTATTTTGCAAATTATGTTGTAGATCAATAGCTCGCGTTGTTGCTTTCATATGTTTATTTTGATATGTTTCTAGAGAAAACTATGTTGAAAGATGTTAGTAGCAATGATGCGGATTGGATCCGTGATCTGAGGTTTATCCTCATTGCTGCACAAAAGAATTATGTCCTTGATGCACCGCTAGGTGACAAACCTATTGCAGGAGCAGATGCAGACGTTATGAACGTTTGGCTAGCTCAAAATGATGACTACCTTATAGTTTAGTGCACCATACTTAAACGGCTTAGAATCGGGACTTAAAAGACGTTTTTAACGTCATGGACCATATGAGATGTTCCAGGAGTTGAAGTTAATATTTCCAGCAAATACCCGAGTTGAGAGATATGAAGTCTCCAACAAGTTCTATAGCTAAAAGATGGAGAATCGCTCAACTAGTGAGCATGTGCTCAGATTGTCTGGGTACTTCAATCGCTTGAATCAAGTGGGAGTTAGTCTTCTAGATAAGAAAGTGATTAACATAATTATCTAGTCACCATCACTAAGTTACTAGAACTTCGTGACGAACTATAGTATGCAAGGGATGACGAAAACGATTCCGGAGCTCTTCATGATGTTGAAATCGACAAAGGTAGAAATCAAGAAAGAGCATCAAGTGTTGATGATTGACAAGACCACTAGTTTCAAGAAAAGGGCAAAGGGAAAGAAAGGGAAACTTCAAGTAGAATGGCAAACAAGTTGTCACTCCCATGAAGAAGACCAAAGCTGGACCAAAGCCTGAAACTGAGTGCTTAGACTGCAAAGGAAATGGTCCCTGGAAGTGGAAATGCCCTGAATATTTGGTGGATAAGAAGGATGTCAAAGTGACCAAGGGTATATTTGATATACAGGTTATTGATGTGTGCCTTACTAGTGTTTATAGTAGCCCCTGAGTATTTGATACTTGTTCGGTTGCTAAGATTAGTAACTCGAAACAAGAGTTCTGAATCATAATGAAAACTTCGTTGAGGGTGAAGTGATGATGTGTGTTGGAAGTGGTTCCAAGATTGATATGATCATCTTCGCACACTCCCTATACTTTCAGGATAAGTGTTAAACCTAAATAAATGTTATTTGGTGTTTGTGTTGAGCATGAATATGATTTGATCATGTTTATTGCAATACAGTTATTCATTTAAAGTCAGAGAATAATTGTTGTTCTGTTTACATGAATAAAACCTTCAATGGTCATACACCCAATGAAAATAGTTTGTTGGATCTCGATCGTAGTGATACACATATTCATAATATTGATGCCAAAAGATGCAAAGTTAATAATGATAGTGCAATTTATTTGTGGCACTGCCGTTTGGGTCATATCGGTGTAAAGTGCATGAAGAAACTCCATAAAGATGGATTTTCGGAATCACTTGGTTATGAATCATTTGATGCTTGCGAACCGTGCCTTTTGGGCAAGATGACTAAAACTCCGTTCTCCGGGACAATGGAACGAGCTACTGACTTGTTGGAAATAATACATACCGATGTATGCAATTCAATGAGTGTTGATGCTCGTGGCGAGTATCATTATTTTCTGACCTTCACAAATGATTTAAGCAGATATGAGTATATCTACTTAATGAAACACAAGTCTGAAAAATTTGAAAAGTTTAAAGAATTTCAGAGTGAAGTGGAGAATCATCGTAACAAGAAAATAAAATTTCTACGATCTGATCGTGGAGGAGAATATTTGAGTTACGAGTTTGGCCTTCATATAAAGAATGTGGAATAGTTTCGCAACTCACGCCACCTGGAACACCACAATGTAATGGTGTGTCCGAACGTCGTAATCGTACTTTACTAGATATGGTGCGATCTATGATGTCTCTTATCGGTTTACCACTATCATTTTGGGGTTATGCATTAGAGACAGCTGCATTCACATTTAATAGGGCACCATCTAAATCCACTGAGACGACACCGTATGAACTATGGTTTAGCAGTAAACCTAAGCTGTCGTTTCTTAAAATTTGGGGTTGCGATGCTTATGTGAAAAAACTTCAACCTGATAAGCTCGAACCCAAATCGGTGAAATGTGTCTTCATAGGATACCCAAAGGAGACTATTGGGTACACCTTCTATCACAGATCCGAAGGCAAGACTTTTTTTTTTGCTAAATTTGGATCCTTTCTAGAGAAGGAGTTTCTCTCGAAAGAAGTGAGTGGGTGGAAAGTAGAACTTGATGAGGTAACTATACCTGCTCCCTTATTGGAAAGTAGTTCATCATAGAAATCGGTTCCAGTGATTCCTACACCAATTAGTGAGGAAGCTAATGATGATGTTCATGAAACTTCAGATTAAGTTACTACAAAACCTCGTAGGTCTTCCAAAGTACAGTCCGCACCAGAGTGGTACGGTAATCCTGTTCTGGAAGTCATGTTACTAGACCATGATGAACCTACGAACTATGAGGAAGCGATGATGAGCCCAGATTCCGCGAAATGGCTTGAGGCCATGAAATCTGAGATGGGATCCATGTATGAGAACAAAGTGTGGACTTTGGTGGAGTTGCCCGATGATCGGCAAGCCATATTGTATAAATGGATCTTCAAGAGGAAGACATACGCTGGTAGTAGTGTTACTATCTACAAAGCTTGACTTGTCACAAAAAGGTTTTCGACAAGTTCAAGGTGTTGACTACAATGAGATTTTCTCAACAGTAGCGATGCTTAAGTCTGTCCTAATCATGTTAGCAATTGCCACATTTTATGAAATCTGGCAAATGGATGTCAAAACTGCATTCCTTAATGGTTTTCTTAAAGAAGAGTTGTATATGATGCAACCAGAAGGTTTTGTCAATCCTAAAGGTGCTAACAAAATATGCAAGCTCCAACGATCTATCTATGGACTGGTGCAAGCATCTCAGAGTTGGAATATACGCTTTGATGAGTTGATCAAAGCATATGGTTTTATACAGACTTTTGGAGAAGTCTGTATTTACAAGAAAGTGAGTGTGACCTCTGTAGCATTTCTAAATACTATATGTAGATGACATATTGTTGTTTGGAAATGATATAGAATTTTTGGATAGCATAAAAGGATACTTGAATAAGAGTTTTTTCAATGAAAGACCTCGGTGAAGCTGCTTACACATTGAGCATCAAGATCTATAGAGATAGATCAAGACGCTTGATAAGATTTTTCAATGAGTACATACCTTGATAAGATTTTGAAGTAATTCAAAATGGAACAGTCAAAGAAGGAGTTCTTGCCTGTGTTGCAAGGTGTGAAGTTGAGTAAGACTCAAAACCCGACTATGGCAGAAAATAGAAAGAGAATGAAAAGTCATTCCCTATGCCTCAGTCATAGGTTCTATAAAGTATGTTATGCTGTGTACCAGACCTATTGTATACCTTGCTCTGAGTTTGGCAAGGGAGTACAATTTTGATCTAACAGTAGATCACTGGACAGCGGTCAAGAATATCCTTAGTGAGGACTAAGGAAATATTTCTCTATAATGGAAGTGATAAAATAGCTCGTCGTAAAAAGTTACAACGATGCAAGCTTTTACACCAATCCAGATGACTCTAAGTATCAATCTGGATACATATTGAAAGTGGGAGCAATTAGCTAGAGTAGCTCCGTGCAAAGCATTGTGGACATAGAATATTTGCAAAATACATACGGCTCTGAAAATGACAGACCCGTTGACTAAACTTCTCTCACAAGCAAAACATGATCATACCTTAGTACTCTTTGGGTGTTAATCACATAGCGATGTGAACTAGATTATTGACTCTAGTAAACCCTTTGGGTGTTGATCACATGACGATGTGAACTATGGGTATTAATCACATACAGATGTCAATATTAGTGTTAAATCACATGGCGATATGAACTAGATTACTGACTCTAGTGCAAGTGGGAGACCGAAGGAAATATGCCCTAGAGGCAATAATAAAGTTATTATTTATTTCCTTATTTCATGATAAATGTTTATTATTCATGCTATAATTGTATTAACCGGAAACATAATACATGTGTTAATACATAGACAAACATAGTGTCACTAGTATGCCTCTACTTGACTAGCTCGTTAATCAAAGATGGTTAAGTTTCCTAACCATAGACATGAGTTGTCATTTGATTAACGGGATCACATCATTAGGAGAATTATGTGATTGACTTGACCGATTCCGTTAGCTTAGCACTTGATCGTTTAGTATGTTGCTATTGCTTTCTTCATGACTTATACATGTTCCTATAAATTTGAGATTATGCAACTCCCGTTTACCGGAGGAACACTTTGTGTGCTACCAAATGTCACAACGTAACTGGGTGATTATAAAGGAGCTCTACAGGTGTCTCCGAAGGTACATGTTGAGTTGGCGTATTTCGAGATTAGGATTTGTCACTCTGAATGTCGGAGAGGTATCTCTGGGCCCTCTCGGTAATGCACATCACTATAAGCCTTGCAAGCAATGTGACTAATGAGTTAGTTGCGGGATGATGCATTACATAATGAGTAAAGAGACTTGCCGGTAACGAGATTGAACTAGGTATTAGGATACCGACGATCGAATCTCAGGCAAGTAACATACCGATGACAACGGGAACAACGTATGTTGTTATGCGGTTTGACCAATAAAGATCTTCGTAGAATATGTAAGAGACAATATGAGCATCCAGGTTCCGCTATTGGTTATTGACCGGAAACGAGTCTCGGTCATGTCTACATAGTTCTCGAACCCGTAGGGTCCGCACGCTTAAGGTTTCGATGACAGCTTTATTATGAGTTTACGAGTTTTGATGTACTGAAGGAGTTCGGAGTCCCGGATGAGATCGGGGACATGACGAGGAGTCTCGAAATGGTCGAGACGTAAAGATCGATATATTGGACGACTATATTCGGACATGAGAAAGGTTCCGAGTGATTCGGGTGTTTTCGGGGGTACCGGGGAGTTACGGGAATACGAGGAAGAAGCAATGGGCCTCATGGGCCAAGTGGTGGAAGAGAGGAAACAATGCGCGCGGCCCCCTAGCCCAAACCGAATTGGACTAGGGGGCCGGCCCCCCTTTCCTCCTTTTCCTCTCTCTCCTTCCTTCTCCTTCTCCTTCCCTTCCTTCCCCTCTCCTAGTTGGACAAGGAAAGGAGGGAGTCCTACTCCCACCGGGAGTAGGACTCCTCCTGGCGCGCCCCTCTTGGCCAGCCGCCCCCTTTCCCCTTGCTCCTTTATATACGGGGGCAGGGGGCACCTCTAAACACAACAACAATTGATCTCTTGATCTTTTAGCCGTGTGCGGTGCCTCCGTCCACCATAGTCCTCCTCGATAATATTGTAGCGGTGCTTAGGCGAAGCCCTACGACGGTAGAACATCAAGATCGTCACCACGCCGTCGTGCTGACGGAACTCTCCCTCGACACTCGGCTGGATCGGAGTACGAGGGATGTCATCGAGCTGAACGTGTGCTAGAACTCGGAGGTGTCATAGTTTCGGTGCTTGATCGGTCGGGCCGTGAAGACGTACGACTACATCAACCGCGTTGTTCTAACGCTTGCGCTTTCGGTCTACGAGGGTACGTGGACATTACTCTCCCCTCTCGTTGCTATGCATCACCATGATCTTGCGTGTGCGTAGGATTTTTTTTGAAATTACTACGTTTCTCAACAGAAAGAACCGCGGATGGACATCCACTTGAAACTAGTCCACGGTTCTTTCACCCCGTGAGGTAATAACTCATTATGATGTAAAAACAATCTATAAATTCCTGTTGTATGAAAACTTGTGTAAAGGTGTATGAGTACAACATGAAATAAAATAGAAATAAAATATGAAATAATAGTAGTAGCGCGGGCAGGGAGAAGCGCTACTACTAATTACCAGTAGCGTTCCTTTGGGAAAGCGCTACTACTATGTCGATTTAGCAGTAGTGTGGGTTGAGGCACGCTACTGCTAACCTTTAGCTGTAGCCCCGTATCAGTAGCGCTCCAGCCCGCGCTACTGATAGGCCTAAAACCCTCGATGCTGCTAGGCTTTTCCCTAGTAGTGGGCCAGTGCCCAATTTGAAACATTTACCACTGCACAGGCCCTCATGTACCTCTACTCAACACTAATGATCAATCTTGCTATAAGAAAAATGCCAGCAAACTATATTTTACAACACTAGAGCCAGCACACTAGCTGGCAGTACAAACTTCCACCTGGGTCACTTGGGGAAATCCCAGTCTCACCCCCCCCCCCCTCTTTTTTTTACCAGATGGCACTTTCTCTAGGAAAAATCAACATCGTGTTTTTAAAAATTTTCTAACTATGTCACAAGGCATTTTATTTATTACTTTCTCCTGTCCTAAATATAAGTCTTTTTAGAGATTCCAATATAGACTATATACGGAGCAAATGAGTGAATCTACATTCTAAAATATGTCTATATACATCCATATATAGTCTATATTGAAATCTCCAAAAAGACTTACATTTTGAAACGGAGGGACTACAAGAGATGGTATTTTTATTAAGTATGATATTTTTATTTATTTAAAACATGGTATTTTTTATATATTAAGACATGGCATTTCCATATTAAGAGATGGTATTTTGTATGATTAAGAGACGTCATCTTTTATTATTAAGAGACGGTATTTAAACAGATGACTTTTTTTTGGTCTATGGAAAAGAAATATTCTCTCATTTCTACAGCATGGCAATTTTCAAAAAAAAAAAAATCAGATCATGGTATTTTTATAACTCGGTTTATCTGTTTTCGTTATATAAAAAAGGTGTATTTTTTTCAAATCGTTTTTATATGTGTCTTTTGTGTTCAAAGAAAATTGTAATTGCTATTAACGATGAAAAATGTGAAGATGCCTCAGATTAGTCCAGGTCGAAAGCCTGGGTATCTAAAATGCAACTGCCAAGTTCATTTTCTTGATAAAATAAACTCGACAAACCCTATAGAAGAAGATCACCACTGAAGCATGGTATTTGTGAGTTTCTTTCTTCTTTTTTGAGAATTCCAATTGTCTAAAGAAACTGTGGTTCCCCAAACCCCTCTCATTATGTCCCTACTTCAACGCACTGCTTGCCGTTCAACAACCCCAATCTAAAATGTTGGGGCAGTGTCCAATTTAAAACGTTTACCATTGCACGGGCTTCCGTGTACCTCTACTCAACAGCAATGATCAATCTAGTGCTCATCAAATACCGGGACGAGTAGGGAACTGGAAAATGGTTATAATGAAGAAAACTCCACCAGGCCACATGTATAGTAGATGGTTACCAGATGTATTGTTCCGCGAGTTTACGTGGCATGACTTGTTCATGTGGTGTTACATGCAGATGCAATTGACGTCAATGTTGATGTTGGGCAATGGGCACGACTGGGGGCATGTTATTCTCCTTGGGGTTGATGGTCTTCATCTTCCGGCTGGACTTGCATCACTTGGCCTTCATCGCGTTATTGGTCTCGGTGTCCACATCGTTGATACTTTTAATCGTAACAGTTGCGGAATTCAATCAGGAACGAATCTTAGAGAGAGATGCAAAGATCACAAGGTTCTAGTCTAGTCTGAAGCCTTGGTTTGGAAGGTGCACTTTCTTAGTTATTTTCTGGGGTGAGTAATAATAAATTAACTCGACAACACTTCCACATTGAAGTCTATTCTTCGTCAAAGAAAAAGAGATTCTTTCCCGGCAGAGTTAAGATTCAGTACCCTAGAGTTCCACGTCGTTGGTGTTACAACGTTGGAGCAAATGTATCTCATTGCCAACACCTTTCTTTTTTTGTGGGGGGCAACGGTGTTTTCTTTTCATGCCGTACCCGCACGGACAGAATATATATGAGAGAAGGGTGGCACAAGATCATGCTTCAAACAACGTCCCTACCAGATATATAACAATCTCAATCTTATGGAAGTTTTTTCTTTTTGAGAATCGATCTTGTGTAAGTTTGTTGAGATAATGAGATTGAGACGGTATGTTAAAAGGTGTACATTACGTTGCTGGCACGTTCACTTTCATCCAGCCGGTTGTTATGATCTGCCGCACGTGTGTTAGTTAGAGAATAGAGGTTGTTATACGGTATGTAAAATATCTAGATAGAGGTAGGGGTTGTGCGTCGCAACCTTGTTACCCTCCCTCCCTCCCTCCCTGATTCCACGCAGCACAGCCAGCTTGTTGCTTACCAGCACCATGACGAAGATAATATCCGACGAGCTGCCGGGCAGCACTTCAGCGGAGACCACCAAAGGCAATGGGCAGCCGTCACCGGCGGCTGGATCAGCGGCGCACCTTGACGACGACGACGACAGAGTCTTTCAGGTACGTACGTACGTGCGCTCTATATCATCAGCTACCTATTGGTGTGTTCATGTGAGTTTGTACGTCCATGATTCCATCAATGGTGCTTACTAATATTTTGTGTTCGTTTTGTTCAGCACGTGATGGTCACTTTGTTCATGTTCGTTTTCTTCGTCATGTACGCCTTGTTATTGTGGTCGGATCTAGGGCATTGGTACAACGTAATCTTCACCGCCATCACCTTCCTCTACTCCATGGTCATGATCCACCTGTGGCTTATCAAACGTCGGGACCAGAAGAACACATGTGAGCTCGAAGCATGCGAATTGACAACAGCTATTAGGACACCCGGAGCACCAGAGGTATTTGCTGATTGACGCAAGGCACCTAATAAACCAGTAGTACTACTCTAGATTTTGTTTTCGCTAGTCAACCCATTTGTGATTCATTTTCGTGCATAAATTGTTTCGTGCAGTTGATGCTGTTGGCAACCGGGATCATGTTAATCTCCTTAGGGGTGGCAATCTTCGTATTTCGCCCAGATTCCTATGACTTGGCCTTGGTCGCTTTCACGGTCTTTTTATCGACGGGGGCCATGTTTATTTTCCTCAAATGTGCGGAAGTTGAAAGGAATCGTTTAGAAGAACTTAACGCTGTCTCAGACCTAGTCTAGTTCCAAAGCATTGGCATATAAAATGCAGCTGCCAAGTTTGTTTTATTTAGTGAATAACCTTGATATATAAACCCTACAGAAGAAGAAGATCTGTTTTCATGTTACTTTTCTGGATTTTGGCATGCATGGGCATTGATGGATGTAATCTCCAGCAGTTTCTATAAGGGAAATTTGTGGAGATGCAAGACCCACATATTCAATCTCGTTTCATGATATTCTGAGGGATAGAAGTCTTGATCGGGCCAAGCCGGCATAACAGTTAGTAGTTCGCACTACTTTCTCTTCCGAAGTGCGCACATTCGAGTTCAGTATGGAACCCTGATTGCTTAAGGTTTAATACAGTGATGGTGGATCTGCTGCTAAGAAAGGAAGAGAAAGATTGATTGCAACAGCTCAACCGGATGAGACATCTCTTATTTGCAGAATGGCGCTTAGGCCAATAATCCTAAAGGGGGGTCTTTTATGCGCCTTTATTTAGATTCAAACAAATTACTATACTGAACTTTATCCGGGAATCTTTCTAAAGAATCCATTTATCTTATTTTTGTGAACCAGTGTAATCTATAGTGGTTTCTACAAGGAAAATATATTGTGGGGACGCGGGCGCTTCATTAGTTTCTTCAGGAGAGAAAAAAAAGCTTGCATCATAAATATAGAAGGCATGCTACGTTTCCACTACACACCCACATCCTGGTGGGTTACATGGCATAACTCCTCCTCCTATGTGGCGGTGGTTTTCTCAATTGCTAGAGTGACCTAGTGCTCCTCCTGAGTGGCGAATCTAGGACCAAAATGGAAGGTGGGCTCAAAGTTAACAGTGAAAAAATTGTTTTAAGAAGAAAAAAACTTCATCTTGTAATTCTTTTGTCCAAATAAGCTGAGATTTTTCCAGATTACTACTGGGACTTACCGAGAGCCACTCTCGGCAACTTCTCGTTGACCGAATGACACTCTTGGGTAACAACCACTAGAAAATTCGTACTGACTGTTTGGACTCTTAGTAATGAGAGAAGACCGAAGCTTACGGTGGTTGGACTATTGAACTATTTAAACAAGTCATTTTTCTAGTCGGCAGGCGAGGTGGGACTAAATCTTTGCCGAGAGCCACTCTCGGCAAAGAGTTGCAACCGTGACCGTGCCGTTAGTCGCCGCCTAATGTGCCACGTGGCAAAGCTTTGCCGTGTGTGGCCGGATGGCCCTCGGCAAATAGTGCCTTTGTCGAGTATAGCCTGTTTGCCGAGAAATACTGTTGTCGACTTATTCCCTTTGCCGGGTGCGACTCTCGGCGTTCTTGACTTTGCCGAGTGCCCGTGTTTTGGCTCTTGACGAAGACGCGACACCCGGTGTATACGAAAATTCCAGTAGTGTCTAGCCATAATTGCTCAACCCCTAAAATATGGCAAACAACCCCACGTAAATCATGCTGTTGACATCCAGGCACCATCAAACCCACGACTACATTAATAGGGAATCCCACATAATTTGCCTTAGTTTATTTTATTTCTGGAATCTCCTCACAGAAGGTGCGCATGGGCTGCTACCCCTCATCGATCGCGTGGGGTTGCATCCAAGGGCCATCGACTGGTCTGACGGAAGGCTAGGGATCAGTAGTTTGGTCTGATCCCTAGTGTTTCCCAAGAGACCAACAGAGAACCTACATGATTTGGTAGTGATGGTGGACTTTGTGCCTAGCAAGCGGATCGAACAGTATGTTTTTGAGGAGATTCCGATTTGGTTCAGAGTCTATGGCTTTCCATTGGGAGATGGAGGAGGAGATGGCTGAGGAGATTGGAAATCTGGTAGGAAAGTATGTGGAGATGGATACAGGGGTGGATGGTTCGGCTGTGGGGACGTTTCTGCGCATCAAGGTTCGAATGCCTATAACCAAGCCGATCATGAGGGGAATCTCGCTTGATGAGGAGCCTGATAGCGATGAGGAATCTGAACGCGGTGTGGGAAGGAAGGAAGAGAAGGAGCGACCTTTTTGTCGCTTCGAATTTGAATACCTTCCCAATTTTTGCTATATATGTGGCGTCATTCGACATGTGGACAAGGATTGTTCTAATAAGCTGAAGAAAGGGGAGCAGGCACAGTATGGGAGATGGTTGCGAGCCGACATGGGGAGACGGAGAGGTGTAGAGGAAGGAAGGATGGGGAGGTACAGTTACAGTGGAAGCATGAGCGGATCGGGCAATGGCAGACCGCATGGAGGAGCAAGGATGGGTGGCAGATCCCGTAGCGACAGCCTGAGCTGACGTAAATCTGATCCCAAGTTTGGTGGAGGCTAAACGGAGGAAGGAGAAGAAGTGACCAGCCCTAGCAAAATTAAATTGATTGAGGGGGTCCGGAAGGAGGGACTGGTGCACCAGAAGCGCCTAGCTTTTCAGGAGGATAAAGAAGGCAATGGTGAACTGAACGTGAGTAGCAAAGGAGGGGAAGGCTCGGGCACTGACAAGGGGGTGGTGGAGGAGAAGGATGGAGCAATGGAGGTGGAGATAGGGGAAGGAAGCGGTGCCAGGAAGGATACGCTGAGCCCGGATGCGAAGTTGATGGGTGAAGAGGTTGTGGGAAGCACCGTAAAAACTGATGGAAAGGAGAAGAGTGGTGGTTATATTCCAAAGAAGTATAAGAAGGTTAGAAGGGAGGGGGTGTGGTCTCAAAGGGCGAGGGGCTAGTGGCGAGTGTGTTAGGACAGAAGAGGGAAGTGGAGAGAGAAGAGGAGGGTGACTTGAGGAAGAAGGGAAGGGTTGATGTGGAGGGGGGGTGATGACATGTGTGGATGGCACAGATCAAACACATGTGATATCGGCCGGGCTGCAAGAGCAGCCCCGCCGGACGCGATGAGGACTGTAAGCTGGAACTGCCGGGGTCTCGGGAATGGCCCGGCAGTTCGAGGCCTCTTGGATCTCAAGAGGGCGGAGGATCCCGATGTCTTGTTCCTGTGCGAGACAAAACTAGTGGAGAAGGAGTTAGAGCAGTACCGGTGGAAATTGGGCTTGGCTAATATGTGTGCGAAGGATTCTGAGAGGAGGAGTCGTGGTGTAGCTATTTTTTGGAGGAGGGGAGTCAATCTCTCACTATAGTCCTTGGGGAGGAGGCATATTGACGCTGATATAACGGAGGAGGATGGATCAGTTTGGAGGATCATAGGCATGTATGGGGAGTCGCAGTGGGGGAGGAAGAAGGAAACATGGAGGACGATGCATTTGCTAAGTCAACAACACCAGGAGGGTAGGTTGTGGCTCTGTTTGGGCCATTTTAATGAAATCATGTCAAATGAGGAGAGGAAAGGAGGTGTGGATCGATCGGAGGGGTGTATGAACCAGTTCAAAGAGGCGTTGGAGGGGTGCAAGTTAAGTGACCTGGGATACGAGGGAGATATAATCACATGGTGGAACAATTGCACGCAGGCTGATGGCTATATATGTGGGCACCTCGATCGTGCTACGGCTAACGTGGAATGGTGCTCAAAGTTCCCGGAGTTTCGTGTCCGGAATGAACTCCCTCGTCACTCTAATCATCGATCGGTGGTGGTGGACACTGAGGACATGGGGGACATGAGGAACGGAGGAGGGCGCTGTTTCAGGTTCGAGGCTAGGTGGCTGAAGGAGGAAGGGTGCGATCTGATAGTACAGGAGGCGTGGAGGAGAGTTCGGGAAGGAGGTCTGGCGGATGTGTCCGAGGCGTTGGAGGGTGTTGCCCGTGATCTTTCAAAATGGAGTAGGGATGTGGTGGGGGACACTGAGAAAAAGTTGAAGGAGGCAAAACGCGAACTGGAGGAGTGTAGAAAGACGGATATTACACCGGCGAAAGTGGCGGAGGAGGTGAGGTTGCGGTGTTTGGTTGATCATCTTGAGGAGGTTCTAGATATAAAATGGAGACAAAGAGCACATGCATGGTGGCTAAAGGAGGGGGATAGAAACACGAAGTTTTTCTTTAGATATGCCTCGGCAAGAAGGAAGGCCAACAGGATCCGGAGGCTTAGGAAGGAAGATGGAGTAGTGGTAGAAGAAGGTAGGGAGCTTACTAACTATGTCATGTCTTATTTTCAGGAGCTGTTCACCTCAAATGGTAATGTGCACTACGATGAGCTTATCCGTGCTGTGCCCGTGAAGATTACAAGTGCCATGAATGATAGCCTTACGGCTGCTTTCTCAGATATGGAGATCAAGGCTGTGCTTGACCAGATAGGTGACATGAAAGCACCGGGCCCGGATGGTATGCCAGCATTGGTTTTCAAGAAATATTGGCAGTTGATGGGCATGAATATCATTGAGGAGGTCCGGCGGGTGCTATAAGGAGGGGACTTGCCTATGGGCTGGAATGATACACATGTGGTACTCATACCGAAGGTGAAGAACCCTGACAGAATTAAAGATCTTCGTCCAATAAGCTTGTGTAACGTGCTTTACAAGATCGTCTCAAAGGTATTAGAGAACCGCCTCAAGCTCATTATACCGGAGATCATTTCCGTCAACCAAAGTGCGTTCGTTCCCGGGCGCCTGATAACTGACAATATACTCGTGGCTTATGAGGTCTCACACTTTTTGATGAATAAACGGACTGGAAACGAAGAGTTTGCGGCAATTAAGGTGGACATGAGCAAGGCATACGACCGAGTTGAGTTGGCATTCCTAGAAGCAATGATGTACAAACTTGGGTTCGCAAGCACGTGGGTGAAGCTGATTATGAAGTGTGTAACTTCAGTAAGGTACAGTATTAAGGTCAATGGTGAGCTGTCTCAGCAGTTTTCACCTTCAAGAGGACTACAGCAGGGGGACCCAAGTTCGCCGTATCTGTTCGCAATCTGCGCGGAAGGGTTGTCGGCCTTGTTGAATGATGCCCAGCAACGCCGTACGTTCAGTGGAATACGGATATGCCCAGGAGCGCCATCCATATTGCACTTGTTCTTTGCGGACGACTCGGTCCTGCTCATGCGTGCGCGGACGGAGGAGGCTCTAGAGTTAAAACGGATCCTTCAGGTATATGAGCGGTGCTCGGGACAGTGCGTTAATCATGAGAAGTCCGCGGTGATGTTTAGCAAAAACAGCTCGGGACAGACAAAGGGAAGTGTGAAAGGTGCTTTGGGCATTGACAGCGAGGCCTATAATGAGAAATACCTGGGCCTTCCGGTTTATATTGGGCGGTCCAAGCGTAAGGCATTTGCTTATCTTAAGGATCGCATTTGGAATCATATGCAGGGCTGGAATGAGAGGACACTATCTCGGCAAGGCAAGGAAATCCTAGTGAAAGGGGTGGCGCAGGCGGTGCCGACATTTGCTATGTCTGTGTTCTATCTCACCAAGACCTTTGTGAAGAGTTAAGCTCTATGATTGCCAGATACTGGTGGAGCCAGCAAGATAAGGATAACAAGGTCCATTGGGTGAGTTGGCAAAAGCTAACAAGATCTAAGGGCAGAGGTGGCCTTGGCTTCAGAGATATTCATGATTTCAATATTGCTATGCTAGCCCGGCAAGTATGGTGTATGATTGAGCAACCTGACAGCTTGTGTGCACAACTCATGAAGGCCAAGTATTTCCCGGATAGTTCTATCCTTGAGGCTGGGGAGAGCTCAAACATGTCGTATGCATGGCGCAGCATCACCTATGGTATCGAGCTGGTTAAGTAGGGCATGATTTGGCGTGTGGGGGATGGGGAGAACATTCATATTTGGGATGACCCCTGGATACCTAGGGCTTGGTCGAGGCGGGTAATCACACCCCGAGGGGGTAATCTCCTCACCAAAGTAGCTGAGCTCATCGATCCAACCACGGGTAAATGGGACACGGAGTTGGTCACTGATATGTTCTGGGAGGAGGATGCTAACCTGATTCTTCAGATACCACTTCGAGATGGGGAAGTTGATTTCCTCGCATGACACTTTGACACCAAGGGCGTGTTCTCGGTCAAGCAAGCGTATAAGCTAAAACGAGCACTGTCCGAGCCGGAGAATGCGCAGGCGAACGGAGCACCACATGGTGGGGGGGGGATCTAGATGCCGGAGGAGAAGCTAAATGGAAACGCTTATGGAAGCTGGCGTGCCCGGGGAACATGAAGCATTTCATGTGGCGCCTTGCACACAACACACTTGCCACGAAGGATACCTTATGCAGGAGAGGCATGGCGATTGAGGATCATAACTGTTTCTTGTGCAACATGAGAAACGAGATGGCAAAGCATCTGTTTGTGGAGTGCCATGAGGTTAAGCATGTCTAGTGGGAGCTTGAACTAGAGCATGTTCGACAAAGCTTGACTGAGTGCAATACGGTGGACTCCACGTTGCAAGTTCTGTGGCAGATCCCGGAGAAGGACCAGATGTTGGTTATCATCATGTGGTGGCAATGGTGGACTCGGCGCAACAAAGTCCGTGAGGGGGACAAGCCGATGGATCATGTGCAGTTCGCTGCTAGAGCTGCATGCAGAGCCGGAGAGTACCAGGGGTATTTCTACAAAACACCCCGGCCAGCAAGCGTGACGCACTGGTCCCCTCCGCCTGAGGATACTATTAAATTCAACGTGGACGGGGCTTTCATCACTGATGGCATGCAAGGGGGCTGGGGTGTGGTTGCGCGGGATCATACTGGAGGGGTGGTAGCTACGCGGGCCGGTCGAGTTGGCTACGCCGCGGATGCGTTCACTATAGAGCTGGTGGCCGTGGAGCACGCACTCGACCTGGCGGCAGAGCTGGGAGTCGTGCGACTAAGTGTTGAGATGGATGCCTTGCTCCTGGAACATGCCCTGAATAGACGGTCTCCGGATTTCTCCCGACAAGCGCAGGCAATTGAGGATATAAAGGTGCAAGCCCGGCTGTGGTTCTCCTCCTGCGTGTTTAGCCACTGTAAACGTGAAGCAAATATGCCAGCGCATCATTTGGCCAGGTTAGGACTTGCTCGCCCTGTTGGCGATCCTCTAGTTGCTGATCATGTAATTCCAGCCACTGTGGTTGACTGTGTAATGGGCGATCTTGCCCATAACGTTTCGTAATAAAGCTTAATGCTTGCTCTAAAAAAAACAGAGAACCTACATGAATGACTAGTAGTCATTCATGTGGTAGTGTGACCTGAACCTATGTTCAGTGAATCGTGTAGTAGTGGCATGCATACTACATATGACATAATCAGATCCACACATATTCTCTGTTTAAATTAAAAATACATGACATTGTAGAAATATAAAAATATAATAGAAGTGTAACCTGCAAGATTTCCAGAAATATTGTTCAGTGTGTACAGTTAGTACATCTGGCACAAATGCATGAGTGTTGCCCATTACTTTTGGTAGAAATGCAATAGTTTTTGGTGGAAAAGGAACCTCCAGCAGATGGCTGAGTTGCTGTTGGTAGCCCGTTTTGACGTATGCAACCAGTGGCTGATAAGATAGCTTGAGTTGACTCCACCAGGTCCAGTTTCTTCAAAGTCTTTATTGCAGAATCCAAATAATCTCCAGACCCTTCAAGAGCTCTCTCAAGCAACTGAAATCATTTGAGGAACCATAGTCAGCTATATGCTACAGAAATAGTACAAGCCCATCGATCTAGCTCAAAAAGGTAGAGAAGCAATTCAGCCCATCATCAAGTAACATATCCCTGAACTTGAAGGCAGGAAACCCTCCACGTCGTCACACCGTGGCTCTGTCGTGCACCTATGTGCATGATAAACCTTCCACTTGTACCATTAAACTTGTAAACATATCCATGTTTCTACTTCCGTAACCCAATGAAAGGGAACTGCACAAGAACAAAGCAAAAGTATCAGTACCCGAGAATACTTTTTGGTTCCCTAAATCATGCTGGAATGTTGGAAGCACTGCAGGCACCAACAAATGTTATTTTCATGCTAAGTTGAATCATGTATAAAGTGCATGACTAATCTATCATGGTCAGCAATCACATATCTTGTGTGTACGATTAGATAGCCAATTAGATAACCTGTCCAATGAATAAAATGGGCAGTTTATAGTGTGAATGTGAGTTCTTTTTTCCTTTGAATCTCATATCTGGATTGAAGGGACTGAAAGAAAGCAACCAACAGGGTGCTGGTGACATACTCACAATAACAAAGAAGTGCATCCCAAAGGGGGTCGGGCCAAATCAGAACGAACAGATGCGCTCCTCCATGGCTGTGGGGGTTAGAGATGCATGACGCCGTCCAGAGATAGAAGAAGCAGACACACGGAGGAAGGAATGCCACTGACTCTCCTGCGCACACCACGCGGTGGCTCGTTCCTTCGTGCACCTGCTTGCGTGAAGAGACCAACCAGCGTCAGGGTTGAGCACCGCATCGCAGGGAACCAAGCCTAGCAAATCGAGAGAGAGAGACCTTGAGGAGCGTCGGTGCTAGGGTGGATTGGAGCAGCGGAAGACCGGTGTCCCGAGAACAAGAAGACGCACGGAGGAAGCAGTGGCCGACGCGGAGGAAGTAGACGGAGAAGGAGCCGATTGTCTGGATGACGGCGCGGATCCACAGGCGCAGCGGTGGCCGCGGCCGCCGCCTGCCTACCCGATTTGGGTCTGTGCGAACAAAGGGAGAGATGCAGAGGGGAGGGGCCGCTAGCAGCGGGGAAGAGGGCAGAGGACGGTGCAACTGTGGAGGAGGGGTTGCCGGTGGGGTGGTGGTGTGGTGGCAGTGGGTGGAGGAAGATTGGATTGGATTGGATCGCATCAGAGGTTTGGTTTGGCCCTCCGCTCCGCTGGAGAGACATCTTCTTTTCTTTGTTTTTCGTTTCATCTTTTTTGAACCCCAAATCAAATATTTGGGCCTCTCCGAGCGGGAGCAGGGAGTATCTGGTTCTGGGGCGGAACCCAAATTTCCGTCTCCCTTCCAGAGCGTTGACCGCTGAGGGAGTCCTGGACTAGGGGGTGTCCGGACAGCCAGACTATCAATATCCGCCGGACTCCCAGACTACGAAGATAGAAGATTGAAGACTCCGGCTCGTGTCCGGAAGGTACTTTACTTGGCGTGGAAGGCAAGCTTGGCAATCTGGATATGTAGATCTCCTACCATTGTAACCGACTACTGTGTAACCCTAGCCTCTCCGGTGTCTATATAAACCGGAGGGCTGTAGTCCGTAGGACACAACATTACATCTCAACAATCATACCGTAGGCTAGCTTCTAGGGTTTAGCCTCATTGATCTCGTGGTAGATCTACTCTTGTACTACCCATATCATCAATATTAATCAAGCGGGGCGTAGGGTATTACCTCCATCGAGAGGGCTGAACACAGGTAAAAACATTGTGTCACTCGTCTCTGTTACCATCCGCCTAGGCGCACAGTTCGGGACCCCCTACCGAGATCCGCCGGTTTTGACACCGACATTGGTGCTTTCATTGAGAGTTCCTCTGTGTCGTCACCGATAGGCCCGATGGCATCTTCAAACTTCAACGCTGTCCAGGGTGAGATTTTTCTCCCCGGACAGATCTTCGTATTCGGCGGCTTTGTACTGCGGGCCAATTCTCTTGGCCATCTGGAGCAGATCGAAAGCTACGCCCCTGGCCGTCAGGTCAGATTCGGAAGCCTAAACTTCACGGCCGATGACCGTGGAGACTTGATCTTCGACGGACTCGAGCCACAGCCAAGCGCGCCGCACTGTGACGATGGGCATGAGCTAGCTCTGCCGCCTGACAGTGCTTTGGTGGCCGCACTTGAATCCGCCCCGGCTACTTGCCCGGAGCCGATCGCCCACGACGAGGGTCGGTGGATAGACGCCGCCGGGGCTTCAACATCTGGCGATGGGCGAATACCAATCTTGTCCCCGCGAACTTCGTGATCCCGAGGCGCCGGACTCCTTGCGGACTCCGAGCCTCCCGCCCTGCTGATTAAACCAGATTAGGCGCCGGTTAGAAATTCACCGCCATGGACATCTTTCAAGCACTTCGCCTTTCGGCGATATCCTGAATTCCTGAAGCATCTCTCGCTATCGGAGAATCTGGCGGACTATGGCGGGGCGGTTGGAGTTCGGACGACGAAGAAATTCGGAGCCCACCCACCACCCACTTTATAGCCACCGCCGAGGATCTAACCGACATGCTAGACTACGACTCGAGGACATCGGCGCCATGGGCGGCGATGCGGAGAGCGAACAGACCAGCGCCCACAGGGCACTGGAAGGCCACCTCGTCATACGATGTTTACATGGCGGATACCCCAAAAGAAGGGGATGGCGAGAAAGCAGCGGAGGAAGATTCTTTGAAGAAGCAGCCTAAATGCCGGCGTCAGCGGCGCCGCTCTAAATCCCGCCACAACAAGAATGGAGAATCCGGCACGGGAGACAACAATACTCCGGAGAGTGCCGAAGACGACCCCCTCCTGCAAGACTCAGCGCAGGAGGACGCAGAAGCAAGCCCTCACAATAGGGCAGCAGACGAAGGGGTTGAGGACGATAACTATATGCCTCCCTCCGAAGACGAAGCGAGCCTCAACGATGACGAATTCGTCATACCCGAGGATCCCGTCGAACAAGAGCGCTTCAGGCGCAGGCTCATAGCCACAGCAAATAGCTTAAAGAAAAAGCAGCAACAGCTTCAAGCTGATCAAGATCTCCTAGCCGATCGATGGACCGAGGTCCTCGCGGCCGAAGAGTATAAACTTGAACTCCCCTCCAAAAGTTACCCAAGACGCAAGCTGCTCCCCCGATTAGAGGAGGAAGCATACATACCTTTATCACCAGCGCACGACATGGCTGACCGACCACCCCGTGGTCGCAACAGAGAGGCATTCAAGGCCCCAGCCAAGACCGTACCTCGACATCGATCCAGGAGTACGAAGCCAAAAGGGAACGCGCCGGACTTACGAGACATCTTGGAGGACAAAGCAAGGCAATCCAGATCCATCTATGGATCACGTGGGCGCCCTACGATCCACGACGAATACCGTCGCGCCGGGCATAACGCCGGCCGAGCCGAACACAGCAGACGGCGCTCCCTCGAGCTGCGTCGCGATATTGCTCAATACAGGGGCGCCGCACACCCGTTATGCTTCACTGATGAAGTGATGGATCACCAGATCCCCGAAGGGTTCAAACCCGTAAACATCGAATCTTACGATGGTACAACAGACCCCGCGGTGTGGATCGAAGATTATCTTCTCCACATCCATATGGCCTGCGGCGACGATCTGCACGCCATCAAATATCTCCCGCTCAAGCTTAAAGGACCAGCTCGGCACTGGCTTAACAGCCTGCCCGCAGAGTCGATTGGGTGTTGGGAAGACCTGGAGGCCGCGTTCCTCGATAACTTCCAAGGTACATACGTGCGACCTCCAGACGCCGATGACCTAAGCCACATTATTCAGCAGCCAGACGAATCGGCCAGACAGTTCTGGACGCGGTTCTTGACGAAGAAAAATCAAATCGTCGACTGTCCGGATGCGGAGGCCCTTGCAGCCTTCAAACACAACATCCGGGACGAATGGCTAGCCCGGCACCTGGGGCAGGAGAAGCCGAAATCCATGGCAGCCCTCACATCATTAATGACCCGCTTTTGCGCGGGAGAGGATAGCTGGCTAGCCCGCAGCAATAACCTCCGCAAAAATTCTGGCAGTCCGGACACCAAGGACAATCACGGCAGGTCACGTCAAATCAAAAACAAGCGCCGTACTAACGGCGACGACAAAGAGGATACGGCAGTCAATGCGGATTCGAGATCAAACCGGTCAACGGAAGAAGCCATTTAAAAGAACAACCCCGGGCCCGTCCAATCTGGACAGAATACTCGACCGCTCATGCCAGATACATGGCACCCCCGAAAAGCCAGCTAATCACACCAATAGAGATTGTTGGGTGTTCAGGCAGGCCAGCAAGTTAATTGCCGAACACAATGACAAGGGGCTAAATAGCGACGACGAGGAAGAGACCCGGCCGCCGAACAACAGAGGACAGAAGGGTTTCCCCCCGCAAGTGCGGACGGTGAATATGATTTACGCGACCCATGTACCCAAGAGGGAGAGGAAGCGCGCACTACGGGACGTCTATGCGATGGAGCCAGTCGCCCCGAAGTTCAATCCATGGTCCTCCTGTTCGATCACTTTCGATCGACGAGACCATTCGACTAGCATACGCCATGGCGGATTCGCGCGTGGTCTTAGACCCAATCGTCGATGGATTTCACCTCACAAGAGTCCTGATGGACGGCGGCAGCAGCTGAACCTGCTTTATCGGACACGGTCGCGCAAAATGGGCATAGACCCATCAAGGATCAAACCTACTAAGACAACCTTTAAAGGTGTCATCCCAGAGTGGAAGCCAACCGTGCAGGCTCCGTCACACTGAAGTGGTCTTGGATCCCGGATAATTTCGAGCGAAGAGTTAATCTTGATATAGTCCCGTTCAGAAGGCTATCATGCCCTGCTCGGACGTACAGCGTTGCAAAATTCAGCGCGTGCCGCATTATGCATACCTAAAGCTCAAGATGTCGGGCCCTCGTGGAGTCATTACGGTCAATGGGAATACGGCGCTCCCTCCGTGCGGAGGAACATACAATGCTGCTCTCGGCGGAAATCTGAGCAGCCTTTTACGGCAATTCTCTAGTCCGGCAACTAAAAGCGGACACATTAAAGCGCCGAGCAACACTAACCAAGACCACTGGCGCGATCGGAGCACGCGTAGCAATGCGCCCCCCACCCTCGCCCGCGTATGATCACAAGAATAACACTCCGCGTACATCATTACACTTTGGAGATACCATGGGCGCAGGGGAGGAGCTTAACCTCAAGGATTGAAAGTGCGGCTCGACCGCACCAGGGGCTCGTGCTAGCGCCCCCCTTGGTGTTATTTTCTATCTTTTCTTTTTATATATGCAGGACTCTACCAAATAGAAGCCCTGCCCGACGGCGAACTTGCCGCACTCACAATACAACAGTCAGGGATTAAAGAAGGCTGCGACGAACACTCAGGTGGTCTCCATTACGAGCATTAAATTCAATTACATACACCAAGTCTGCAGCTTATCCCTGAAGGGGGACATGTTAATTTAGTCTGAATCCCTTGCTTACCGCACTATTTGTATCAGTCCGCTTTATTAGCAGACCTTCTGTCATAAATAACGCAACACTTCCCTTTTTTGCAAGTTTATTACCTTTTCATGGCAATTGCGTTATCCTTTACAAATGTTCACTATATGACATATTGCACCGGTACACTTTGGTACGGTCGAATACACCAGGGGCTTTTGTTCCCCATATTACGGTGTAATTAAGTCCGAACACTTTCACAAGTGCGGCACCCCGAACTTATAGCATTATATGGATCAGCTCCGAATCATGTCTTGGGTCAATAGTTGGGTTTGCCCGGCTCCTATGTTTTGGTGACTTACGTTCCGTTCCGTTGGCTAAGGTAGCACTAGGAGAACCACTGCGATTGCGCCCCGGTTTGGCCGGGTTAACGCCTCAGTGGAGAAAGCTAAAACTGACTGGCATGATAAGGCGAGAGACTGGAAGCTGTTCGAGAGGTCTTTTCGGGTCCCTAAAGACTCATGCCGCTTCGAGCGAAGTTCCGGATGATGTCCGACGAAGGCGTGGATAGCGCCCCGGATTCGGTCTTCCGAATACCAGGGGCTTCGTCGAAATTTAAAATTATAGAATTCTATGGCTAAGTGAGAGTGTTCAAGCATTATAAGTCCGGTCACCTTGTTCGTCGTGTTGAGCGCCTCCCTAGATGGACCCAAAGATGGGAACAAGAGTGCTCAAGTTTATCACCGAACACCCCAGCACTCGTGGCTTTGGGGCTGAAGCCAACGACTTGCCATCTCTCAGATTTAACAAACGGCCGCACAGAAGGTAATATTTTAAATTAAACAAAAGCGTTGCTCATAGCGCATATAAACGAAGTTTTCGGCGCACAAGATAAACACACAGCGAGTTCACTCAAGGATTACATTAAGGGGACACTCATCCGCGATATCGCGGGCTCCCTTCAGGACAACTTTATAATAACGCTCCGGCGTACGGTGCTCCATGCCCGGCGGCGGCGGATCCGTGAGAAGCTTCTCCGCATCCAGCTTGCCCCATTGCACCTTTATGCGGGCAAGGGCTTGACGAGCGCCTTCAATGCAGGCGGATCGCTTGATCACATCCAGCCTTGGGCACGCATCAACTAGCCGCCGCACTAGGCCAAAGTAGCTGCCAGGCGAGGGCCTGCCGAACCCTGACCGGACTGTGAGGCCCTTCATGGCCTCCTCAGCTACCTTGTGGAGTTCGACCAGCTGCTTCAGCTGGTCGCTTGGGGGCACCGGATGGCCGGCCTCAGCGTACTGAGACCAGAAGACCTTCTCCGTTGAGCTCCCCTCCTCGCCACGATAGAACGCAGCGGCATCAGACGCACTACGCGGCAGATCTGCAAATGCCCCTGGAGAGCTCCGAATTCGGGTAAGTATCCGGTAATTTACATTAACATGCTTGCTCTGCATGAAAAACGCCTTACCCGCTGCTATCTTCTTCATGTCCTCTACCTCCTCACGGGCCCTCTGGGCCTCGGCCTTGGCGGATTTGGCACTTTCGAGAGCCGAGGCAAGCTCGGACTCTCGAGTCTTGGAGTCACGCTCCAAACTCTCATGCTTTTTCATGAGAGCCTGGAGCTCTTGCCGAACTTCCGCCACCAGCGCCGCTTGCTTTTCTCGCTCAGTCCGTTCCGTGGCCGCATTGCGTTCGGCCACGGACACGGCATCTTTCAGGGCTGCCACCTCGTTCGTGGCCCCTGCATTGCACATTTTATCCTTGTTAATCTTGTTTGCAACCAAAACCCTTTTTTGTAAGGTACATATTTAAAGTGGTGTTATTCACCTTCTTTTTCCTTGAGCTGCCTCTTGGCATGGCGAGCTCTTGCTCCGACCGCTCAAGGTCCTTCTTCAGCCGACCTCCAGCTGTCAATGCGGCAGAGGTCAACAAGCGCAGCCTGCAAACCCATATTGACATATTTTAGAAACCCTGTATATCTTGTTAAAGATCCTCGGTCCGCTTTTCTTTCCAACACGGACTAAGCATCGAGGCTCTTGTCTATCGGTATTATATTGCTTAATTTTAAACTTCTTACCTCAAAGCCTGTTAGAAGGCTGTTGCAGGCTTCAGTCAGCCCGCCCTTGGCGAAGCTGGACCTTCTCAATCACCGCACTCATGAGAGTGCGGTGTTCTTCCTCAATGGGCGCCTTTGGCGCCTCCAGGCAGGTGTCCGGTGCCTCCGTTGGGCGGAAGCCGCCGGCGTCACGGTCCTGCCCCTCCTTCGAGGGCTGCTTGCGGACTCTGGAACCGCTCACGGGTTCCGGAGTCGAGTCCGCACAAAGTCCGGAGGCTGCTGACGGCGCCTCCGGAGCCTCCTCCTGGCGCGTCCCCCTATGGGATTCCGCCTCGTCGTCTTCGGCGCGTGGGGTAGAGGCAGTCGGGATGGAATTTACATCCGACAGCGCCAACGACCCGCTCATCGAGTCGGGAAAGTCGTCACCGGCCGAACTAAAGAAACAGTGCGGCATTAGAAGGACACTGTGTGACATACTATAATACGCCATATGAATGATCCGGATACTTACGATCTTGCCGGACGCCGGGCCCTTGGAGGCCACTCTTCCTCGCCAACGCTGATGTTGGTGAAACTGTCCGGGGGAATGGTTCTCCCCCTCTTGGACCCTTCGGCCGCCCCGATTGGGGAGGCCTTCCTCTTCTTCTCCCCCTCCTCTGGGAGAGAGTAATCCTCCTCCTCCTCCTCGTCTTCGGGGGAGGAATCCTCGTCGTCGTCAGACGCTTGATTGCGGGAACTCTTTCGAGTCCCCGCGGCCACCTTCTTGGCCTTCTTCTCCGGCACCACGTACGGTGCCCGAACCAGCAGCCTTGCTAATTGGGCATTCACTGGTTCTTCTGGCATGGGAGCCGGACTGATAATCAGCTCGGCCTTCTCCATCCATTCCTGTCAAAGGAAAGAGGCAGATTAAAAACCTCGCTAGAGTCAATCTAAATTACTACAAGTGTCCCGTAATGGGGTCAAATCACTTACCCCGTCAGTCGGAGACCGCAAGCTGAATCCGCGGTCTTCGGTCGCGGATGCGGGCGTATCGGCGCTCTTGAACAGCACCCTCCAGGCACCTTCGTATGTTGTATCGAAGAGCCCGCTCAGCGTCTGGTGCTGTTCCGGATTAAACTCCCACAGAGTAAATGCCCTTTCTTGGCATGGGAGAATCCGCCGGAGGAGCATGACCTGGACTACGTCGACGAGCCGGAGCCCATTGCTCACCAGCTTTTTGATGCAGGTTCGAAGTCCGGTCACCTCCACCGGATTACCCCACTGCAAGCCCTTCTCTTTCCAGGAGGTGAGCTGCGTGGGGATTCCAGATCTAAATTCGGGGGCCGCCGCCCAATTAGGCTCGCGCGGCTCGGTGATATAGAACCACCCCGATTGCCACCTCTTGACGGAGTCCATGAAGGTCCCTTCTAGCCAAGGGACGTTGGGCAGCTTGCCCAACATAGCGCCTCCGCATTCCGCTTGCGCCCCTTCACGATCTTGACTTGCGTTGAAGGTCTTGAGCCACAGGCGAAGTGGGGCGGATGCGAGAAAGGCCTCGCACCGCGACGATAAACGCCGAGATGTTGAGGACAAAGTTGGCGCCGGATCGTGGAAATCCAGGCCGTAGTAAAACATGAGCCCCGGACGAATGGATGGGCGGAAAGCCCAGTCCGCGGAGGAAGTGGGGAAGGAAAACGACCTCTCGTGAGGTCTGGGGTAGGAACGAGCTGCCCGCGTCGGGCAGCCGATCGCGCAATGTTTCGGAAAGGTATCCGGCGTCGCGCAGCTTGGTGATGTCCTCCTCCTTGGCGGTGGAGGTCATCCACTTGCCTCCCCTCCGGACATGTTCGGGAAGGGTCGGCGGAATCTGCGAGCTTGAGCGTTGGAGCTTGGGTTCGCAGGATGGATGAGCAAAGGAGGAAGAAGGCGTAGGTGAGAAGGTAAATCCTTATCCCTTATATATAGGCGGACAAAACTATGCGTCCCTCACCGGCCCGGTAAAACTCGCTTATCCCCTAAGCACCACCATCAATGGCGCGGTTGGGTTACCCACGCACGTATTAATGAGAATCCCGGAGAAGGGGAACACGATCTCTGCTTTGACAGGACGTGCCAAGGAAACCGCTTCGCTAAACGTGCCGAAGTGGTACAGTAATTCAAACAAAGGCTTGGTGCCGGTGTGATGTCATGCCGCATAATACGTCAGCAGATTGGATCGGTGTATATGTTTTGTTCTCTCTACGTTGGAATGTGGAAATTATTTTGCAGAGCCGGACACTATCCTGGTGTTCATTATTTTCTCTGGATTATTCAAGGGAGGAACCCGCCTTGCAATGCCGAACATTATGCGCGCCGGACTTATCGTCATTGAAGACTGGTTCGAGGGCTCTTGAGGAGTCTGGACTAGGGATGTCCGGACAGCCGACTATCAATATCCGCCGACTCCCGGACTACGAAGATAGAAGATTGAAGACTCGGCTCGTGTCCGGAAGGTACTTTACTTGGCGTGGAAGGCAAGCTTGGCAATACGGATATGTAGATCTCCTACCATTGTAACCGACTCTGTGTAACCCTAGCCTCTCCGGTGTCTATATAAACCAGAGGGCTGTAGTCCGTGAGACACAACATTACATCTCAACAATCATACCGTAGGCTAGCTTCTAGGGTTTAGCCTCATTGATCTCGTGGTAGATCTACTCTTGTACTACCCATATCATCAATATTAATCAAGCGGGGCGTAGGGTATTACCTCCATCGAGAGGGCTGAACTCAGCTAAAATCATTGTGTCCCTCGTCTCCTGTTACCATCCGCCTAGACGCACAGTTCGGGACCCCCTACCCGAGATCCGCCGGTTTTGACACCGAAAACCGCCTTCTCCATCTTCTCTTCGGCGGCCCCACCACGCGTGCGGCCGTACATCAAGGTCGGGATCTGCCGGCGATAGTGGGAGACGGGGACGCACACTGTCGTACGTGGAGCGACATGCACGTCCCGAACAACTGGCACCTGAGCCCGAATCGGCTGCCCGTGCCAGCCTGCTGGACCTCCTCAACAGCTTGAGCTACGCCGTTGACTCCCTCTAGAGGACACTTGGGGTTCGGGATGAGCACGGTCTGTGTCGGCATTTTGCCGGTCGTGCTCTAAGTCTACCACGGTTGCACGGACGTGCACGGGAACACACACACTCTCCCTTGCCGTCACCACCTCCCACCATGTCCGCCAAAGAGGAGGAGGAGGAGGAGGAGGGTGCTCGAGGGCTATGTGCGGGAGCACGACTATGCCCAGTGAGAGGGCCCGGACGTGATGATGGCTCTGTCGGCTGCCAGCAACGACATCGCCATCCCAGAGGTGGCGGTCAAGGAGGAGGCCCTGGTCTGGAACAATCTCAAGGAGTGAGTTCCGTTAGTCGTGTGACAATCTCAATCTTCTCAAAGTTTGTTGAGATAATGAGATTGAAAGGGTATCTTAATAAAAGGTGTAAATTACGCGAACCAACCTGTGGTTGGATGGTTAGAGGGACTGTGATATTCCTAGCCCACCAGGGTTCAAATCCTGGTACTCGCATTTATTCCTGGATTTATTTCAGGATTTCCGGCGATGCGCATTCAGTGGGAGGAGATGTTCCCGTCGACGACGAGGCGCCTATGGTGACTTCGTAAATCTCAAGATGATATGTCGGCTCAGTCTCTCGGAGGTGCTCATAGGGATAGGATGTGCGTGTGTGCGTTCATAGGGATGAGTGTATGCGCATGTATATGAGCGCTTGTTCTGTACTGATGCTCAAAAAGAAAAGTTGTAAATTACGTTGCTGGGCACGTTCACTTTTTTTTTGCGTGTAGGGCACGTTAACTATCATCCGGCCGGATGTTATGATCTGCCGCACGTCTTTTAGTTAGAGATATTATAGGGCATGTAAAATATATAGGTAGAGGTATATAGGGGTTGTGCGCCGCAACCTTGTTACCCTCCCTCTCCCTCCGTCCCTCCCTGATTCCAGGCAGCACAGCAATTTTCTTAGTTACCAATACAATGAAGAAGATAATCTCCGACGACGAGCTGCCCAGCAGCAGTTCTGCGGAGACCACCAAAGGCAAAGGGCAGCCGTCACCGGCGCCGGCGGCTGGATCGGCGGCGCACCTCGACCGCGGCGATGGCAAAGTCTTTCAGGTACGCACGCGTGCGCTCTGTATCATCAGCTACCAAGGCTAACTCGATCTCGGCCTGTGTGTTCATGCATGTGAGTTTGTACGTCGATATATGTGCTTACTAGTTTTTGTGTGCATGCATGGATGCAGCACGTGTTGGTCACTTTGGTCATGTTCGTTTGCTTCATCATGTACGCCTTGTTATTGTGGTCGGAACTAGGGCATTGGTACAACGTAATCTTCACCGCCATCACCTTCCTCTACTCCATGGTCATGATCCACCTGTGGCTTATCAAACGGCGAGACCAGAAGAAGGCATGTGAGACCGAAGCATGCGAATTGACAACTGCTAGCACACCCGGAGCGCCAGAGGTATTTGCCGATCGACGCATGACACCTAATAAACCAGTAGTATTCCCACATGGAGTACTGTAGATTTTGTTTTCGCTTATCCACCCGTTTCTGAATCATTTTCGTGGATTAATTGTTTACTGCAGTTGATGCTGCTGGCAACCGGGATCATGTTAATCTCCTTGGGGGTGGCAATCTTCGTATTTCGCCCAGATTCCTATGACTTGGCCTTCGTTGCTCTTACGGTCTTTTTATCCACGGCGGTCACGTTTATTTCCCTCGAAGATGCGAAAGTTGAAAGGAAGCGTTTAGAAGAACCTAGCGCTGCCTCAGATCTAGTCTAGATCCAAAAGCATTGGCATCTAAAATGCAACTGCCAAGTTTGTTTTATTTACTGAATAAACTCGATATATAAACCCTACAGAAGAAGATCTTTTTTCATGTTACTTTCCTGGATTTTGGCATGCATGGGCATTGATGGCTGTAATCTCCAGGAGTTTCTAAAAGGGGAATTTGTGGAGATAGAAGACCCACAGATTTAGTCTCGTTTCATGATAGTCTGATGGATAGAAGTCCTGATCGGCCAAGTCGGCATAACAGTTAGTAGTTTGCATTACTTTCTCTTCCGAAGGGCGCACATTATAGTTCAGTATGGAACCCTGATTGCTTAAGGTTTAATACAGTCATGTTGGATCTCCTAGTAAGAAGGATCTCCTAGTAAGAAAGGAAGAGAAAGACTGATTGCAACAGCTCAACCGGATGAGACATCTCCTATTTACAGAACGGCGCTTAGGCCAGTAATCCTAAAGGGGGGGGGGTCTTTTATGCGCCTTTATTTAGAATCTAACTAAATACTATACTGAACTTTATCAGGGAATCTTTCTAAAGAATCCATTTGTCTTATTTTTGTGAACCAGTGTAATCTATAGTGGTTTCTACAAGGAAAATTAGTGTCGGGCGCGGCCGCTTCATTAGTTTCTTCAGGAGAGAAAAAAAAGCTTGCATCATAAATAAAGAAGGGATGCTACGTTTCCACTACACACCCACATCCTGGTGGGTTTCATGGCATTCCTCCTCCTGTTTGGCGGTGGTTTTCTCAATTGCCAGAGTGACCTAGTGCTACTCCTGATTGGCGAATCTAGGACGAAAATGAAGGGTGGGCTTAAAGTTAACGGCGGAAAAAAATGTTCGTTTTAAGAAAAAAAACTTCATCTCGTAATTCTTTTGTCCAAATAAGCCGAGATTTTTCTAGATTACTACTGGGACCATGTAGTGTTTATTGGAGTTTTCTGAACTTTTTTTAGAAAAATATTTTTTGAACCAAATATTGAATTTGCTTACCTAATTATCCATAATCTCATTTTCCGTTTTTTCCAAATGTGCTTAGATTTTCGCAAAATACTACTGGAAACATGTGGTATTTATTGCAATTTTTAGAAAAATGAAGTTGAGTCACCTTATTCTTTGTGCGAACAGACGGATCCTTAGCTCCAACAAGGTCATCCATGTTTGCCACATCAATATCATGAGTTTCACACAGTTCTTGGCTTGGCGGAATAAAGACGCCCACCCACTGTCCCTCATGTCCTGCAAGCTTTCATTCACATCCAAGATAACACATGGCTTTAACCATATTTTGATTGTTTCTTTGCAGAGCTTGGGATAGATGATCTGTATTGCTCAACAAGTTTATTAAGACAACATGATGAACACAAATTCAAAGCATTCCATGTTTTTAAGCAAACCTCTAGCTCCACCTTGACATGTGTGTTCCCGAGCATCAACGACAACAATTCCTAACACATCCACCACAACATTCCACATTGTGAATATATGAAACAAGGTTCTGAAATGTGAACCCCAATGAGTATCTCCTGGTAATGTTATGCTAGATTGTGGATGCAACCTGGCTTTTGTCCCGGTTGGTAAGGCCCTTTAGTCCCGGTTTTTTAACCGGGACTAAAGGGTTGTTACTAATGCCTCTCCCCTTTAGTCCTGGTTCTTACGCGAACCGGGACTAAAGGCCGCGGCCTCGTGGAGTTCCACCTTTAGTCCCGGTTGGTAACACGAACCGGGACTAAAGGAAATTTTATGATCTTTTTTTTTGAATTTTTTTTGATTTTTTTCTTTTCAAATTTCTAAATTATTTTAACCTCTAATCTCTAATCACCAACCCTCATCACTGCTCAATTTATCATCTAATCTCTAATCATCCCTCATCATTCCAAATCATCTAACTTCCCGAACGGTCACCCATCCCCCCACTCCCCCAGCCTGAGCACGCTTAACTTCCGGGTTCTATTCTCCCTCCTTTCCAAGTTTGCACTTGTTGTTTTCCTGACAATAGTAAAATGTCAATCCTATTAACCCTCAGGAATTTTGCTTGAACATGAAGTGACACATTTCACTGTTTGAGTTTGAAACTATTGTTTTAAAAAACAATAATTATTTAGTAACACTAATATTTCTTGAATAATTAGTTTGACCATTATTTGACCATTGTTTGACCACAGTTTGACCAGATTTGACCAAAATTTAAAATAACTAAAATAATTATTTAGTAAGACTAATATTCTAGAATAATTAGTTTGACCATTGTTTGACCACAGTTTGAATTTTTTTCGATTTTTTCCACTCTAGATCTTAAAAGCCCCGTATCTTTTTTTCTGTTAGGTTTTTGAGGATTTTGAAAATGTTTAACGGGGTTCCCCCGGTTAAATTCGGATGTAACTTTTCGGGTAGATGATTTTTCATATAATTTTTTTTTCATGTGAGTTAGTATGCAAAAGTTATGCCTATTTTTACAAATTCTCGAGAGATTTTGCAAATAAAGTTGAAATTCATATTTGCAAATTTTCCCAACAACTAGACCACATATCACATGGGAAACTTATATTTTTTTTATTTTTTTTGACATTTTCATCATTTTCTTTTTTAAAAAAGAAACTGAAAAGGCGATCCACCGGGGGGGGGGGGTAGAGTTTGAAAATGGGACCTTTAGTACCGGTTCGTGCCATGAACCGGTACTAATGCCTCAAACTCCATTAGTACCGGTTGGTTGCTCGAACCGGGACTAAAGGTCTAACCTTTAGTCCCGGTTGGTGCCACGAACTGGTACTAATGGGCATTGCACCCTTTAGTCCCGGTTTGTGGCACCAACCGGGACTAAAAGGTCCAGACGAACCGGGACAAATGGCCCACGTGGCCCCTGGGCTCACGAACCGGGACTAATGCCCCCATTAGTCCCGGTTCTGGATTGAACCAGGACTAATGGGCTAACCCGGCCTGGACCAAAGCCCTCTTTTCTACTAGTGTTCGGGCTGAATATTTCCATTCTCCATCAAATCTAAGAATTTTTCTTGATCTGTGGCAAGTAATGCATCTTTCCTTTTACAAGATGAACACACTTGAGTCACTATCAAGGGAATAAAGTTGAAGAAATCAGCAATAGCAGGACTACAATGAGCAATGATGATAACCACCAACTACAACTCATGAGTAGAGCAATGAACATAAATGCATATGGAGCTTCATCACTAACCAAATTTTGCAAAGTATTGAATTCCCCTCTCATAGTTGAAGCATCATCATAACCTTGACCACATAGCCTACAAATTGACAAACCATGATATTCCACCACATCAACCAAAGCTTCTTTAATTCCAGCAGATGTGCAATATGTGATGTGCTTAATTGCAAGGAATCTCTATTGGAGCACTTAATGATCATCAAGATATCTACATGCATCAAGAAATCATATTAGTAAACATTAGTAATGCAATATAAAAACACAAAAAGTTTGTATGTGTTACCTCACAATCACCGCCATTTGCTCCTTTATTGAGCAATCTCTAGCCTCATAAATAAGTATTGAAAAATTCTTATCTCCAATGTAAATCTTAATCACTTTAGTTACCTCCATTGCTCAAGTTGTAGAAAGGTCCTTTTGGATGTTAGAACAAATAGTTTGTGCATTTCCAACCCCCTTATCAAACGCCTCTTTCAAATCTTCCTTCTTGTTCTTATACCAGTCAAATAACTCTCTCAAATTTCCCTTGTTGATGGAAGTGGAGGATTCATCATGCCTATGAAAAGCTTCACCTTGTGATATGAGATACTTGCACAATCTGATGACGCAGTTAGACGAATTTCATAAGATATCTTAGGCTCCTTGTTGCACACACGAAATTAAGTAGCCGCACCTGCTTGTTGATTGTTGAAATCATCATCCTAAGCAATCTTTTGTGAAAATGTCATTACCAAATCTAATGGTTGGGGTTGGTTTGTGCTCTCTCAAATGTGGTATCATTTCTCTCATAGCTTGGGGTTGAGGGACCAGTCCTCTGATTAGTTGAAGGCGGAATTATGCTCACCAAGGTCAAGGGAAGGGGATCTGGGTTCACATTGCTTGGGGCTGGGGTGATTGGGATAGGTTCAGGTTCGACACGAGGCGTGCTTGAACTACTTGCAAAAATTTGTGCATGCTCATATATTTTTCTTCATTTCTGCAAATCTGAAAATAATTTGCATAGGACATTAAATTAATTAACATAACATGAACTAGCAATTACAAATGTACAACTTACAGTAGTCAATATGCAAACTTGCAAAGAAAATAACTAATAGAAATTACACAAGGTTTGTGTTGGTCTTCGGCTGATTCGTATGGATTTGGTATGTGTTTCTGCTCATTATTGTGCTTCCAGGTCATTGTTATTGTGCTCGGAACTAGGGCATTGGTACAACGTAATCTTCACCGCCATCACCTTCCTCTACTCCATGGTCATGATCCACCTGTTGCTTATCAAACGGCGAGACCAGAAGAAGACATGTGAGACCGAAGCATGCGAATTGACAACTGTTATTAGCACACCCGGAGCGCCAGAGGTATTTGCCGATCGAAGCATGACACCTAATAAACGAGTAGTATTCCCACATGGAGTACTATAGATTTTGTTTTCGCTTGTCAACCCGTTTCTGATTCATTTTCGTGGATTAATTGTTTTGTGCAGTTGATGCTGCTGGTAACCGGGATCATGTTAATCTCCTTGGGGGTAGCAATCTTCGTGTTTCGCCCAGATTCCTATGACTTGGCCTTCGTTGCTCTCACGGTGTTCTTATCAACGGCGGTCACGTTTATTTTCCTCAAAGATGCGGAAGTTCAAACGAAGCGTTCAGAAGAACTTAACGCTGCCGCAGATCTAGTCTAGTTCCAAAGCATTGGCATCTAAAATGCAACTGCCAAGTTTGTTTTAGTTACTGAATAAATTTGTCATATATAAACCCTATAGCAGAAGAAGATTTGTTTTCATGTTACTTTTCTGGATTTTGGCATGAATGGCTGTAATCTCTAGCAGTTTCTTTGGTTGGGGGGAGTTGGAGCTAGGGAATGGGAGTTTAAGGTTGGCGAGAGTTAAAATCTCTTGATTGGTTCACGGACATGGGGATTAACAAGGGAAGGGGAAGAGGAATTAGGACACCCAACTCCCATCGATCTCTTCCCTGAGGGTACCTTCATAATTCAACGAACGAAAGGGAGTTGGCATGTGGAAAAAAAGTTGTTACAGATTTGTTGGCCAACCTTCCGCCACTAGAAGAAAAACCCCAGAGAAATCCTACTGATTTACTTGCGGCGGCATCATTTTTCCTCCAAATAAATAAGAGAGCACTAACTGCTTTAATCCAACTGATTTCGTTGCTTTCATGGTTTCTTTATCGACGGAAGCCATGTCCATTTTCCTCAAATATGCAAAAGTTGAAAGGAAGCGTTTAGAAGAACTTAATACTGCCTCGGATCTAGTCTAGTTCCAAAGCATTGGCATCCAAAATGCAACGTACGAGTTTGTATAATTTAGTGAATAAACTCGCTAAACCATACAGAAGAAGAAGATCTGGTTTCATGTTACTTTCAGGTTTTTGGCATGCGTGGGCATGAGTCGCTATAATCTCCAACGGTTTCTATAAGAGACATTTTACGGTACATCAAATCATTTTGGGCCATTCATTTCTATCGCTTGGAGGGCCCAACTAAGCCAATACTATCAATAGATTTTCGGCACTATTGATGTAGCTACCGAAATCAGTAAGGTGTTTCCCAGCATTGCGGATTTCTTACTGCGGCATGCTCGAGCTATAAAATTGTAATCCGATGGAAACAACTCTATCAAATTGTACCATCGGTACATATGTAAACCGAAGACGAGTCACAACGTGAGACCTAGCTACCAGCCACTGCCCTTGACACACCATTGACCCTCCCATCCCGTCCTAAGCTTGCCGCTGGCGAGTATGGCAATGGGGCATCATTCACTGTAGTCTAATTTTAGAATGGTATTCTTCCCGTCCTTTCTCTGCTCAGGTGTAGTTCAACTGGTGGTGTGTATCCGGTGGATCTTCTTAGGTCATGTTGACGTTGGTCTCTAGCGAATTTGTTTAGATCTAGTTGGCCTTAGTTTTTGGCGGATATGTCCAAATTTGGTCAGTGTCCGTGGTCATTGATGTGTTTGCAGGTTTGGATCTTTCAATCAACATTTTCTTCGTCAGTGATGGATGCCGTCTGGTGCGCTGGCTCTTTGGGGTCTTAGCAAGACGATATTCCAACTGTCAGCAACAACAAGGTTTACCTGACTCAGTGAAGGATGGCGGATGACGTTGGTGCGCCTTAAATTGTTCGTTACGGTGCTTGTCGTCATCTCTAGATGGTCCATGAACCGGATTGTCATTCTTATTACCTCACCGCCGTAACATTTTATTAATAGATTGATTCCTCATTGTTTTCGAGATAGCTCACCATCCATGTCTATGAAAGACTGTTTTCCTGTGTATAATATATACTAGAGGTTAACGCGCGCTTCGCCGCGCCGTTCTTCACTCTAAAATTAACTTGCTATATCTATAGATTATTGTGATCAGTTTTTTGTTTTGATTTTATCTCTGTTGGCTTTGTATTTTTTTTATTAGTGGTATTTTTTTGATCGTTATGTCGTGTAGGTTGCTATTGGAGTTTTTTTTTTTACCGAAAAAGGCTTTCGCTCCGCTTTATATATAAAGCATAGACCAACAATGCCCGATACAACTGCACTCACCCACCACACACGCACACACACACCCAAGGCTGGATACATGGGCGCTGAGCGCAGCAACACACTCCCTAGCACTACGAGAGCCGCCAGGGGCTTCAGCCGTGAACACCGCGAAGAAGTGAAGCCACATATGACGAACCATGGTCTCCAAGGCGGCGCCTTTGAGAAGGATACGACACTGGAGCGCCACCACCGCCCGATCCAAGGATTAAAGTTTCCCCTGGAGCAACACGACGGGCAATGCTAGCCGCAAAGACGCCTTCAAGAAGGGAGCAATCTTCGTCGTCGCAAGTCCGTCCGAAGATAGAGTAGGTTTTCACCCTGGCCAATACTCATCGCCACCGAACGCCACACCCCGGCTACCACGCCGCCCACATGGCCGTGGCAGCCGGGCAGCACCGAGGCACGAGCTCTGCTCATGAGCACCGCGCCACCACCACCAGGGCCGCCGCCCCGGAGACCAAGACCTTGACACCAAGTCCCCCGAGACCCACCGCTAATCCAACCACAGAAACGAGCGGAAGGACCCGCCTTCCGCACCCCTGGCCGGTCCCAGCGCCGAGACCAAATAGGCAGGCCACCAAGCCTCCATCGAGCCGTCCTGCTACACCGGGCGTGAGACGAGCGCAGTCCTACCGTCGGGCGCGAGACGGGCCAGTCCTACTGCATGCCGGGCACGAGACGAGCGCAGTCCTGCTGTCGGGCGCGAGACGGGCCAGTCCTGCTGCCGGGCGCGAGACCAGCTTGGTCCCACGACACGGGTGCGAGGCGGTCGATGGACCGCAGCTGGAGAAGGCCAGCTCTCCAATGAGAGAAACGGACGACACACGAGGAGAGGATTCGACGGCCGATACAGGCAGCCTACAGACGAGCCGACGCCAAAACAATCGCCGCCGCCGGAGTCAACCTGCCACCACCACATCACCGCGCCACCACGCCTTGGTCAGCACCACCCGACGCCCACCACCCCGCCTTTGGAGCAGCGCGGACACCGCCGCTACACCACCACCTCCACGGGGTTGCCGGCCACCCCCGCCATTGATGATCTGCACATCCATCGGATCTGTGCCGGGATGCCCAGATCCGCCGCCAGCATGACCATGCCCACTAGATCCCACGGGCCGCAGGTGGGGAGGGGAGGAGGAGTCGCCAGCGGGCCACAAGGGCGCGGTGCGGAGCGTCGGAGCAAGAGCCGTCCGAGACCCGCGCGCCATGGTAGGAGGGAGGCGGCCGCGACGCCATCCATTCGCAGCAGAAGAAAACTGCCCACCGCCCGGCTCAGCCACGCTGACCTTTGGCGTGGTGCCCCGGCGGTGGGAGGGGAGACAGGTGGAGGGCGGAGGGGGCTCGATGGGTGCCTCCCTATGGCGCTCGCGGGAGCGCCTCGGGAGGGAGAGGGGGGGGGGGGAGGGAGCGCGTCGTACACAACACTTTTTTTTTAATCATCGGAGTATTTTTTTTAAAGAGAGGAGAGGTATTATTTGATGCATGGTTGTGATGTCTTTGCATAATTTTGGCCCTGGTGTCAACCCCGTGGTGATTGTTTGAACCTCTTCGGAGTTCTTATTTAACATTGAACCAATGAAATTGCTATTGTGACGCTCACATGGGTCAGCATAAGAAGCTCTTGCACGCTTAGCTTGGATCCCTGCTCCTCTCGCTCATTTAGTTTTTTCGCTCACCCCACTAGTAGCTTAGAAAAAATAGGCTATCCTTTTTTATTTGAAAAAATAGTTAATTAAATGATGTTTAAGGAACTTAAAAAATATTATGACTTTTGAAAACCATGAAATTTAGAAACATTCATGAATTTAAAATATATTCATGGTATCAAAATGTTCGCAAAATAAAAATGTTCACAGAATTTAAATGGCCATGAACTTAAAATATTTACAAAGTTAATCAATATTACCAAATTTTAATAAATGCTCAGAAATTAAAACGTGAAAAAGTTAAAATAAAATAAAAAGAGGAGAAGAAATAAAACTAAACAGCACACACTTACGTGTGGGGCCCAAGTGACCCCGCAATCCTCAAAGCACCACATGGCTTCAATTCAAGGGAGCGTAGTTCTTCACTCTGAAATTAACTTTCTATATCTATAGATTATTATGATCAGTTTTTTTAATTTTATCTGTGTTGGCTTTGTATTTTATTTATTTTGTTAGTGGTATTTTTTTTGTTCGTTATGTCGTGTTGGGTTGCTATTGGAGTTTTTTTCTTCAAGAAAAGGGAGGAGTTATTTGTTGCGTGGTTGTGATGTCTTTGCATAATTTTGGCCTTCGTGTCAACCCCATGGTGATTGTTTGAACCTCTTGGGAGTTCTTATTTTATGCTAAACCCATGGAATTGCTATTGTGATGCTCACATGGATCAATACACGAAGATCTTACACGCTCAGCTTGGATCCCTGCTCCTCCCGCTTGTTTAGTTTTTTCGCTCACCTCACCGCTAGCTTAGAAAAAATCGGCTATCTTTTTTTATTTGAAAAGATTAGTTAACTAAATGATGTTTGAGGAACTTTAATAATATTATGACTTTTGGAAACCATGAAATTTAAAAAAATTCATGAATTTAAAATATATTGATGGTGTCAAAATGTTCACAAAATAAAAAATAAAAAAAATGTTCACAAACTTTAATTGGTCGTGAACTTAAAATATCCACAAAGTTAATCAATATTACCAAATTTTAATAAATGCTCATGAATTAAAACGTGAAAAGATAAAAGATAAAAAGAGGAGAAGAAATAGAACTAAACAGCACACACTTACGTGTGGGGCCCAAGTGACACCACAATCCTGAAAGCACCAGATCGCTTCAATTCAAGGGAGCTTATAGTATCTCTATAGATAAGACGTGTCCGGAAGAATTACGTACAGGGTCTAACAACTGGACGGCAACCAGGCCCTAAACCAAGAGACATAAATAAATCCAGAGATGAGCAACAACCTTCCCTTCTTTTCTTTTGCGGGAAGCAACAACCTACTTCCGTACAAACAAAAATCACAACCTCCCTCAATCCAAAGATCTACGTACGCACCAAAGTATGACGAAGATAATATCCTACTATCCAAAGTATGGATACAAGCTGCCGAGGAGGGTCACCGGCGCCGGCAATTCAGCAATGGAGACCACCAAAGGGCAGCCGGCGGCTGCGTACGTCGATGACGCTCGCACAATACTCTCCATGGTACGTAGCGTACACATAGATTGATACACACCAGTCCAGTAATTAATTCGATCACGTTTGTGCTACTATTTACTCCTATTAATTGGTGCATGATAGTAGTAGTAAAAGATATGATCTGCGTGGCTGCGTGCATGCAGCACTTCCTGTTCACTTGGATCATGCTCGTCTTCTTCCTTGTCCCGGCCTTCCCGCTTTGGGCGCGGCCGGGGGATTGGCATTGCTTCGCCATCCATGGGATAGGGTACCTCTACTCAGCGGTGATGATCAATCTACTCATCATCAAGCGCCGGGGGCAGAAGAAGACCTGGGAACTGGAAAAGGGTTGTGTTGAAGAATTGGCCACCGAGCCACAGGTAATAGTATATGGTTACTAGATGCGTTTTTCTTTATAGGGATACTAGATGCGTTTTTCTTTTTAGGGATACTAGATGAGTTTTTGGCGAGTTTACTTGCATGTTTTTCTATCTATTTTTTTTTGCTTATTTGGCATGACTTATTCATGTGTTGATCCATGCAGATGCAGTTGACGTCCATACTGATGTTGGCGGCAACCGCGGTCACCTTGATCTCCTTGGGGCTGATGGTCTTGGTCTTCCGGCCTAATTGGCATCACTTGGCCTTAATCGCCTTGTTAGTCTCGCTGTCTACTTCATTGATGGTTTTAATCCTGCCTGTTGCAGAATTTGAGTGGGAACGAGCGCTTGCTTATGAAAAGATGCAAAGTTTAGTCTGAAGCCTCGGTTCGGAAGGTGCTACTGTTTAGTTTATTTTTGTTTCAGTGACTAAGTTAGCTTTTCAAGATATTCGAAGGTTGCATCGATTAATCGGGATCAAGGCAGTAGAAGATAACATGTCATACTAGTACCTGGTAATGTGGTTGTGTGTGATCTGATGACTCCAAAAATATTTGCTACTATCCGTAGTGACAATTGACTGGGAAGACATGGCCCTTCGTTATTCAAAAGTAATAATCTGATGACAAGACATATAGTTTACTACCGGTATCATTGTCGGCAGCATTGATGCTTTTTCCCATTGAAAATGCCTTTTTTTTAATGTGAAGAGGGATGTACACTGAAGAAAAACGACAGTCAGCCCCTCTCATAGCCCGTGTCTCCCCCACACGAGACCAAGTAAACCCTAGTGCCTAGCCAGCCCAAGAGGCTACTCCTTGCTTGGTGCCGCTTGGGAAAAGCCTGGTTGGCTTCAGCGTCTGTAGGGCTGTTCCCTCCTCCCCGTTTCGTCTTCCGCAACGATCGACATGGACGCCATGCTATGAAGTGTGCCTGGTGGTGGTGTTGTCTGCGGTCATGCGGTTGGCGCCGGCTAGAGACACGATAACTATGTGGCGGCGGTGCAGCATTTGTTGTTCATCGGGCAGAACCCTTAGGGCTGTTGCGGTGAGGCAGCGTGTGAGGCCGTAGTGGCTTTGGGAGGCACGGAAGGTCTTCCTGTCCTTGGTGGATGCGCCGTGGTCTTCCTGGACAGGGCCGGTCCATACATATTCGGGGCCCTGGGGCGAGACGACAAAATGGGCCCTTGTGAAGAAATAAAAATTCAGAATATATTGTATTTTGAAAGGAATTTAGTAGATAGCATAGATTGATGGTCTTAAAAAGCACATGCCACAAATTATTTATTTGTAATGATCCAGAGAACTACTATATCATAATAGTATGGAAACAATATAATTCTACAAAATATTGCTCTTGAGTGGCACAAAGAGACCATCATCTTGCTCTGCTAAGTGTGAAAACCTTGTCAAAACTGGTAGCAACTTGAAGCGTTTGTGTTATCATGAGATATAATGTTAATGCAAGAGAACTTACATTAGTTTCTATTCTCTCCAATCTGTTCGTCACTCGATGTCTTCACCCAAAGAAAACGTCTCCAAAGCTTCCTGAATATGATGATCAGATCTTGTTGTTTCTCCTAACATTTCTGGAAGAAAAGTCATCAATAACCACTTCAGTATTTATTTCATCCGACTTTTCTTTCTCAATGCATAAAGTACCAAGACCATTCAATCTCTCCTCTGACATTGATGATTTCAAATAGTTTCCCAATAACTTGAACTTTTGAGAAACTGCGTTCAGCTTATGCTATAGTGACTGACTGGTGCAGTAAATAAAATTCGATAAGCTATTAGTAAATTTGGACAAGAGTCTATGTCTCTAACAAACGAACCTCCATATCACGCAATGGCACAAACGATTCTGGTAGAACTACCGGTTCTAAAAAATGTCAATCGAACCTTTCTAGGTTCTACCAGTTCATCTCTCTGTTTTTTTTCACTTCCTTTTGTCACTGATAAACATTTTTTAGAAGATATGTCACCAAAAAATTGGAGAAAAACAGTCAATACATGGAACAAAAGCACCTGAATATGGGCATATGGCTTGATGTTGAATTGTCCATGTAGCATCCCAGATCTGCAAGGCTGTAACACTCCTTCCCCGTCCCCCCTTCTCATCCCTGGATCCAATGAAGCTTTGAAGAGCAGGCCAACAGAAGAGTGGGAACTAGAAAGAGAAGGATTGGAGATTTCGGATGGAGCCATCAAAGGAGGAGCACCAGGCTATTTAACAGCTTATCAAAAGAATACTTGATTAGGGGAAGGAGGTAGACGTACCATCTCTGATGGGGAATGTTGAGGATACAAAGAGAGATGATTGGGACGGGAATAGCACCATTGATCTCCATTAATAGATGCAAGGAGCGGCGCCTCGAATTGGGAAGTGCACGGGAGCAGCGGCGCTGTTCTCTGGGGATTGGAGAATTTGGGGGAGGAGCCGAGGAGGCGAGGAGACTAGAGCCGAGGAGGTCGATGAATGCTGCAGCAGCGTAGCGAACGCATCGATTATTTCGGTCCGTGAGTGGTAGCTACGTGGTGGGCTTGGGCCTTGTTTTTTCTGGATCGAAAGAAGAAATATCATAATACGTGTATACTGTACTATTACCTGGGCCGGGGCCCCTACCTCCCAGGGGCCCAGGGCGGTCGCCCCGTTGCCCCGGCCTATGGGCCGGCCCTGTTCCTGGACTAGGGGCTCATTGGTTAACAGATCTGTTTGAGTGGTGTGGGATGATCTGAAGGGGTTGGGCGCGCCAATGGTTGCGGCTGGGTATGGAGGACGTCGACTGGTCCGCCTCCCTCGGTGGGGGCATGCTTGCCAGCCTCTGGCCGGATCTAGTGCCTAGTCGTTGGCAGGCGACGCAGGGTAGTGGTTGAGGCTCGGCAGGGCTGAGGCATGGGGCATGGATCATGGTTGTGCGGTAGAGGTCGCTCGCGGGGTGCAGGGTCCTAGCGCTGGTGCAGAGGTTCATAATGGGATGTTAGAGAGCGGGCTGGACCTAGACTCGATGGTTGCTGTGAGGCCTGGGTTGGAAGAAGTTGCCTTCTACTCGTCCAACCGGTATTGGTGTATTGTGATGTGGACGATTGGTGGTGCCTTAAGATATGGATGCCTGGGCGACGGGCCTAGATGGTTGTCCTCCTAGTAGGCTCCCGGCTGGGCATGATGTCGAAAGTGAAGGCTATACATGTTAGTTTTGTGGGTGGCGAGGGCTTGTTCTCTGTTGTTGGCATGTTGACACCTAAATCTGGATATGGAGGTATGTGCTTGTCGCAGTTGCGTTGGATGCCACGCTAGCATTCATGGCTGAGCCGTCAAGCGAATGATCCACGGTTTGGCGCCAACGGCGGAGACCCCCATGAGCATCGCTCTCCTCTTGCAGACAACATCGTGGTTACACTGGTAGAAAAAAGGCCTTTAGTCGCGGTTTGCAAAGGCCTTTAGTCGCGGCTGTGCAACCGCGACTAACTATGCGCGACTAAAGACCCCCCCCTTTAGTCGCGCCTCTTCTTAATCATGACTAAAGGCTTTAGTCGCGGTTCTCATCTAACTGCGACTAAAGGCTCCTCCGCATGTTTAAATTTTTTTACGAATTTTTTTTGCGAATTTTTTTTTTTTTATTTTCAAATTTCTGAATTATTTTAACCTCTAATCTCTAATCACCACCCTCATCACTGCTCAATTTATCCTCTAATCTCTAATCACCCTCATAATTCCAAATCATCTAACTTCCCGAACGGTCACCCATCCTCCCACTCCCCACTGAGCACGCTTAACTTCCGGGTTCTATTCTCCTCGCTTCCAAGTCTGCACTTGTTGTTTTCACGACAATAGTAGGATGTCAATTCTATTAACCCTCGGTATTTAGCTTGAGCATGAAGTGACACATTTCACTGTTTGAGTTTGAAACTATTGTTTTAAAAAACAATAATTATTTAGTAACACTAATATTTCTGGAATAATTAGTTTGACCATTTTTTGACCACAGTTTGACCAGATTTGACCAAAATTTAAAAAAACTGAAATAATTATTTAGTAACACTAATATTCTAGAATAATTAGTTTGACCATTGTTTGACCACAGTTTGACCACAATTTGAAATTTTTGAATTTTTTGCCTCTCGAACTTAAAAGCCCGTATCTTTTTTTTCTGTTAGGTTTTTGGGGATTCTAAAAATGTTTAACGGGGTTCCCCCTGTTAAATTCGGATGTAACTTTTCGAGTAGATGATTTTTCATATAAAAAACTTTTTCATCCGAGTTAGTATGCAAAAGTTATGCCCATTTTACTAAATTCTAGAGAGATTTTGCAAATAAAGCGGAAATTCACATTTACAAATTTTCCCAACAACTAGACCACAAATCACATGGAAAACTTATTTTATTTTATTTTTTTGACATTTTCATCATTTTCTTTTATTTTTTTGAAAACTGAAAAGGCGATCCACGGGGGGTAGAGTTTGAAAATGAGGCCTCAAATCCCTTTAGTCGCGGTTGGCCAGACCAACCGGGACTAAAGGTCTCGCCAACCGCGACTAAAGGTTCGGGCCATTAGTCGCGGTTGGCTGCTCTTGGACTAAAGGTCTAACCTTTAATCCCGGTTGGCTCAACAACCATGATCTAAAGGCCTTGAGCCAGCTCGAGGACCTTTAGTCGCGGTTGTCCCGCCAACCGCGACTAAAGCCCCTCACGTGCACCACTGGCCACCGAGCGCCTGGCCCAGGCCTTTGGTCGCGGTTCACCTCCAGAACCGCGACTAAAGGTCCCATTGGTCGCGGTTCCTACAGCTTCGCGACTTATGGGGCTGGACGGAAAGCCTGTTTTTCCACTAGTGTTAGGATTCCGGGTGAAGACCCTCGTCCAATTTGAACTCGACACCAGCAAAATACTTTTCACCTTTTTCTCTCCTAAATGTGTTGTCGTGGAGCATATGTGTCAAAGGGCGTGGCGTGGTCTTCGGACCTTCCTTTGTCCTTTTTCAAAAACAGAGCCTCTTGTGTTTTATTTTGTTCGATTATCCTATAATCTACTTTGTAAGAGTGTTTCCTAACTACCTTGTATGGTTTGACCATGTACATTGGTTAGTGTATTATCAACCTGTTTTGAGGAGCTAAAATGGTACTAGTTCTTTCTCTGATGCCCGGGTTTTGCTTATGTCTGACGCTTTTATGCCTCTGTCATTCTTTTTTGCCGGTCTGGCCCTCTGTGGATGATGAAAAGCAGACCTGACTGCCTATTCCTCCACACAAGGAAAGTCTCACCCGGGAGGGTTAAGTTTCACCACCCTAGAGTTTACTTAAGCTCACAAGATCAAGCTGAACGCCCCTACCACGATATATACGTGCGCTCCGTTTGTTAGAGATATATATTTGGGATACGTGTATTTGATAGTCTAGTATTTGTAATCCGTCGAGAGGTATCTTGTCCTTTAAATCTTGTACTTAATATATACTCGCGCGAACCAACATGTGGTTGGATGGTTAGAGGGTGGTATCCCAGCCCACCAGGGTTCAAGTCCTAGTGCTTGCATTTAAGCGCATTTAGTGGGATGAGACGTTCCGTCGAGACGAGGTGCCTATGGTGACTTCGTAAACTTCAAGATGATATGCCGGCTCCCTCTTTTGAAACTGCTCATAGGGGTACGGTGTGCGTGTGTGCGTTCATAGGAATGAGTGTATGCGCGTGTATATGAGCGCTTGCATTGTACTGTGTACAAAAAACTCAATATATACTCGCCCTCGTGGCTCAGTAATACAATCCATCATACATCCAACACATTACGCCAATCAATACGTCCCTCTCTATCACTTCTAACATGGTATCAACCTTACCTTGATCCTAAACCCTAGCCACCGTCAACCCACACGCCGCCCCCAGGGTGGTCGTCCTCCACGACCGCCGTCGGGGACCGCGCCGCACATACCTAGGGTTCGTCAACCGGCCGTGTTGACCGGCTGCCCTAGAGAGTCTTTTTCCCGAACCCTTGCTCCGGGTTTTTTCTCTCTCCCGCGGGTCACCTTGATCGGCGTTTTTCTTTTTGGTTTTTCGATCTAAGTTTGATCGGTTTGCGTCGCCCGCTGCCCTCGTCGACCCACCGCGCCTCTGCTACGACACCAGCGCGACCTGCCGGCTTCTCCTCCGACCCGACGGCCATGCGCGCCGAGGTGGCCCGTCACAGCCTGTCGCCGTCCGCGCCTCGGCCTGCCCATCACCCCGCACCAGCCGTCGCCGCCATGCTCCCACCGGGATTCTTCATCATCCATCGCGTCTGTGCGGCCCCGTCGCTAGCTGCCTCGGCCTTGCCGGTTACCTTTGGGCCAGCTGCGTCGGACTCGCTGGCTACGCCATCATTGTCGGCTTTATTTTGGACTCCGCCGCCATCCCGCCTCCATCAAGTGGCGTCCTCGACCTTGCGCGCGATCGGATTTATCATCCGCCTGCCGCCGCGATGCGCCTCATCTGCGTCGCCCCATCGGGCCGCAACGCCGTCGCCCCGTGGTTCTTCTTCCGGCTGCACCGACCCGCATCAACCGCTGCGTCGCCCCTTCGGTTCATAGTGCCGCGGCCCTGGGTCCGCCACCGCCCCGAGGCCGTCTGCTCCCGAACGTCTCTGTGGCTGCACCGACCATGGCGCCACCACTGCATTACCCCGCCGGGCGATAGCGAGTGTGGCACGCGGCCTCCACTGCCGCCTGAGGCCGTCCACGCGGCTGCACCGACTCACGTGGCGCCGCTGCACCGCCCCTTCGGGCTGTAGCACCGCAGCCCGCGGTCCCCCAACCGCCTCGAGGCCTGCCACCGTCGCCCCGACCTGCCCGCCACCGCTACGTCGCCCCTTCGAGCCGTCGCGCCGCGGCCCGACGTCCAATGCCGTCCCCGCGCGTCGACCTCTCGTGGTATGCGCCGCGCACCTCCCTTGGCGCCGGAACGCCATCGTCCGTGCCGGTCTTCGTCACGCTGTTGGGTTCCTCGCCTACTTGGAGCACCGCCGCCGTGCTACTAACTTAACCGCCGCCACCACTCTTCGCCAGCCGCCACCGACACTACCGCTTTAGTCGTTGCCGCCCGTCCACCCCCTTCGTCTTCGTCCAAGCACTAGCCCATCGCCAGCGTCACAGTCATCTATCCCGACCACTTCATCTACTCCGACCATCATTGGTGACATCGGCCCCGCGCCGATGGACATCGTCAAGTTCTTCTCTGCTGGCCCCTCCGACTTCTCTGACATGGCATACAGCTCGCGCAGGTCCCTCTTCTACGCATTCCCGGTCCTGGCAACACCGATGCGTGCCTTCGTCCACGACGTGTCTCCGGGCCTGGCAAGCCTGGTGCGGTGCTTCGTCAACTTCGTCTTCATCCGTCTACGCATGCCCGGTGCAGGCAACACCAATGCGTGCCTTCATCTACGACGTGTCCCCGGGCTTGGCAAACCTGGCGCGACGCCTCGTCAACAGCGTCTTCTCCTCGGCGCACCACTACTTCAACATCAACGCCCCTGACTAACTCGGCGCCCCCTTGCGCCTGGGGCTACACGGCGATACCCTCGACACCAGCTACCCTGACTCGACATTGACCACGGCGTTCTTCGCACGACTACCTTGACCAGGGCTACACCACCCTACGCTCTTGGCTACCTCGTCATCGGCACAAAGGGTTATCATCCGCTTGAGCAAATCATCGGCTCCCTCTACAGTCAACGCATCCACGACGCGACATCATCCACGTCGCTCTCACTACGACTGTGGGGGGATGTCAGCCCGTTGGCTGCTATTCTCTCCAGTCTGACCGTCCGTGACACTCCTGTTGTTCGCAACGCTACCGCTATGACTCCGGGGGATGTTAGAGATATATTTGGGATATGTGTGTATTTGGTAGTCTAGAATTTGTAATCCATCTCCTACCTTATCAGAGACGTCTTGCCCTCCAAGTCTTGTACTCAATATATACTCGCCCTCGAGACTCAATAATAGAACCCATCATACATCTAACGCATTACGCCAATCAATCCCTCCCTTTCTATCCTTTTAACACTGTTTAGAGCTAGAGATAGATTTTGTTAGTAAAATATCCAGGTAGAAACGTAGTTTGTTACCTTCCGTCCCTCTGTCCTTGATTGCCCGCAGCATCGTTTGTTAGGTGCCATGATGGAGATAATCTCCAACGAGCTGCCGAGCAGCAGTTCTACGAAGACCACTAAAGGCAACGGGCAGCCGTTGCCGGCGGCTGGATCTGCGGTGCACCTCGGCGACGACGATCGTAGTGTCTTTCAGGTACGTACATGCGTGATACCATCACTAAATCATGGCATGACTGTATGCATACCAAGGCTAATTCGATCTTGGTGTGTTCATGTGAGTTTGCAGGTCCATCAATCTATCAATGATCCTTATCCGCGTGTCTATGTAGTACGTGGTGGTCAATTTGTTCATGTTTGTTCTCTTCCTGAGTTACTCCTTTTGTTTGTGGACGGATCTGGGGCACTGGGGTACTCGTATGACGTGATCTTTACCGCCATCACCTTCCTCTACTCCACGTCCACGGTCATGATCCACCTGTGACTTACCAAACACCGGGACAACAAGAAGAGAGGGAAGCCCGAAGCATGCGAATTAACAACTTCCATAAATTAGAACACCCGCGGATCTGAAGTTTCCCAAGTTTCCCATCCCAGATCGGTTCTCCTCTGTCGACACCCAGACGACTGGGGTGGTGATCCTGGGCTTGCGGTGGTGGTCATCTCCTTCGTCGGAGGTGGTCAGCCTGAATACTGGGTGGTCGGATCTCAAGATCCGTCATCTAGTCCCGGCCATTAGCCGGGGAGACATACTTGCCGATGAAAACCAAGCCAACAGCGGGCGATGGCGGTGTTCAGCGTCGTTACCTTGATGAAGGCATCGTCGTGTAACTACTATCAACCCACTCGTACTGCTCCGAAGGAAACCCTAGGATCTGGTCTTCCAGATCGGATGATGATGTCACTGCGGTGTCATTTCTCTCTTGGAGTAGCACTAGATGACAGAGGTAGTAGGTGGAGCAGCTTTGTCTTGCATGGAGCTTCAGTGGAGATGTCAAGTAATGCTTGGCCGACAGGTTCTACTATGCGGCATGCCTGTTCGGCAGGTGCTACGAACGATAGATCCTCCAGAGGCTTCAAGCTACATCGCATGGTGGTGGTACTTGGCGGCATGGTCCTGCGGTGTGCCGGCTGCAATCACGATGTCCTCGGTAGTTTGCGCGTGTGGAGTCGGTGGCGTTGGACGCCATGGTGGCGTCAATCGATTACTGGATTGGCAAGGATAATACAGATCTCTTTTCTGAAGATGGGTCAGCGGTTCAATGATGATGACGGCTTCTAAGACGTGTGCATGTAGCGTACACTTTAGGTTTGCTGCACTAGAGTAGGTTCCGATATGTTATGTGGATGGATCAGCGATGACACCGGTCTTAGATATGTGGAGTGAGAGCACTACATATTATCGACTTTGTACATGTGAGTGGTTGCTTCGGGTGTCTTCATGTATATTCTTGTCAGATTTTTGGTGAATAATTAATAAAGACGGTTGTATCATCGATCGATGTAGAACCCGGGGATTTTAACCTCCTTTTCGGAAAAAAAATTAGCACACCCGCAGGGCAAGAGGTAATTGTTGTTCCACGCATATTTTGTTTCCCTAATCAACCATTTCTGATTCATTGTCGTGTATTAGTTGTTTATTGCAGTTGATGTTGGTCACAACTGGGATCATGTTAATCTCATTGGGGGTGGCAATCTTCGTATTTCACACTTCTAGGCATGAATTCACCTTCGCTGCTTTCATGATTTCTTTATCGACTGCGGTCATGCTTATTTTCCTCAACTGTGAAGAAATTGAGAGGAAGTGCCTAGAAAAAGTTAACATTGCCTCAGATGTAGTCTAGTTCTAAACACTTGGCATCTAAAATGCAACTGCCTAGTTTGTTTAATTTTAGTGAATGAACTCATGTGCAACATCTTTGAGGTGAATTGGAAGAAGTATGACGTAGTTTATGAAAATAGATCTCGTGCGATATTTTTAAGCCAACTATAGCTCCTATGCGACATGGCCCTCTTTAACCATGAAATGCAAGACACAAGAGGTTAGCAATTCACTAGTAGAAAACAGGGCATTTGTCCCGTTTCGTAAGGGCGTTTTGTCCCGGTTTAAGAACCGGGACTAAAAGGTCGGTACTAATGCCCTCCCCCTTTAGTCCCGGTTCTTACACGAACCGGGACAGATGGGCCTCCACGTGGCCATTGCGGGCAACCCAGGCAGGGGGGCTTTTGATCCCGGTTGGTGACATAAATCGAGACCAAAAGGCTTACATGCGTCAGCAGCAGGCTGGAGCTGAGGTTTTTTTTGAAAGTGGTTGGTTTAGGGGGTTTGGGGGTATTTAGGTTGTTATTAGCTAGCTAATAGAGAGAAGTGTCCTCTCTTATATCTTCGCGCTTGGTTTACCAATGCTACTGCTATGTTCATTTCACCCGCTGATATATAATAACTCTTCATGCTCGCATCATACATCATCATATATAATAACAAGTCCTACTAATCATGCATCATCATAAAATTTCTACTCATTATTAATAACAAGTCATACGATCATCATCCTCATAGTCATCGAATCCAACCCTACATAATTGTTCTTAGCACATCATCATCACTATCAGGTAGGACCTAAACACCCTTAAGGTAAAATAACATAAAACAATATAGACCCTGACTCTCCATTATAAAGAATGGAGATCATCCTGTCTCCAATTCTGGCGCTTCGCTTCCTTTTGCTTCCAAGAAACTCCTTACGACTGTCCATACATTTTTTCCATTCTTTGATTGTCATGTCTCCACTTTTTTTAGAAATCCGGTATGGACAATTGAGATTCGTAGGACAACCTGGTTGTATGTTCAAAACATCAAGGCGACCGTGTGTATACATCAGATGAGGCACATAATCATTCGGGATTATCTGTTGAAAAACATAGTAATAACTTTGTAGTTAGCAATGATGTACTAGTTTTAGAAGTGTGCAAAAGATGCACGGATGTTGTAATAGTAAAAAATCTTACCAGGGTATCTCCATGGTAGTTACCGTAGTTCAACATGTGCACTAGTGGCACGTATTGACCATAATGTTGAGGAGTTCGATTGTAGATATTTTAATTCTCAAGATCAGTACAAAATGCGATCAGATGATTTTTCTCCTTATAAGTTAATTCTGAGCCATTTGTGTAGTGGGTTTTGTCTACCATCTTCCGCACATTCTTTGAAAAATGAAAATAAGCTGTCAATGGAAATAAGCTGTCAACTATTTTGAAATAAACAATATAAATTACTTAATAACTATGTTTGAGAAGCTCACATGGGGGAAGAATTGGAAGTGTATCAACAAGGACCCAAATATCCATATTGTCTTGCTCGATTGTAGGATCACCAAGATCCATGGTGACAAGCATACTCTCATCAAAACCATACATCTTGCAAAGTGCTTCCCAATTTATGCAACCAAAATGGGTTACACTCTCAGAATTGTACAGCTTTACTTCAAAATCCACACCATGATGGGTCCTTAGGTGAAATTTTTTGGTTTCCATACTTTCATGGTCTTCAAAACCCATCCTCCCCAAGACATAGCGTCTTGCATAGCATGGGATAGGCTAGTCGAATTTGGAAAAGATGATAATTACACGTTAAAATAGTTGAAGTCGTGCTTAATTACGAAAAAACTATTGTCATCGTTGCGTACCGTTTCAACATCGAAGGTCTCCTCGAGCTTAATGTTGAAGCACCGATCTTCGTCCAGCTCAAGGAACCTGTCGCACATACCTCGGTCGTTGTCGTACCAGTCGCACTCCCCCGGGCGGTTTTTGTCGTCCGAGTACGACATTTCCGGCCCCATTGACACGCGGGACCAACCAGTTATCCACATCAATATGGGACCCACCACTTACTCACATCTGTGCGGGACCCACAACTTATCAACATGAGCATGCTCGTGCTCATCAGCGGGCCCCGACCCGATCCAGCCCCATTGCTTGCCCTTCCCCTTTCCTTTCACCCACCTTGTTCTTCCTTCTCCGACAACGAAGTGCGACAGCACCGGCCGGCGAGTGATGTCTAGCTCAACTTTGGCCTCCCGCCAATCATGGCCACAGTACGGTCCAGTGTCATTGACAAGATGCCCCGATTTCCCGCGCATGGAGCCTCTCAAGCGTTTGACTTGTGTGACGAAAGAAAATGGCAACCATGGGCGCGAGTTCGTGAAATGCTTGAGCAGGCCACAGCCGGGGCAGGTTAAATCTGTGTACTTCACCAATCATATTGTCTAATTTCTCCTGATCTTCTTATTTTCAATCAAATTTGGGTGGTGGATCGATGGTCCACGCGCCGCCGACTCCCGTTTTCCAGGTTCTGAAGAAATGTGGGCATTTCGAGTGGCTAGATGAGTATGTTAAGAGATTGAAATTGGAGGCATCAACCCAAGAGCTCAATTTGGGGGGGGGGGTGCTTGCTGTGTAACCCGCCCCCATTTGGCAGACAGAGCCGATCGGATGATGGACAGTGCTGAACTGAAGTGTAAATTGAAGAAAATGGGCAAGCAACTAAAGCAGCTGATCGATTTGAAGCAGCAAGCAAATATGATGGCTGGAGCATTGTATTGTTGTGTCATTGCAATTGGTTACTTTTAGTTGACACTCATCAATCGCTAGAAATTGTTAGAGTTTCAGTTAGTGTGTCACGCTAGTTTCAGGGGTCCCAAGTTTTAGTTACTGTGTCTAGCTAGTAGTTTTAGTTAGTCCAGGGATTATTTGCTAGCTGAATTTGTGTGAAGCGAAACATGCCTGTAATGATAATTTGAGTTACAATTCTAGTTAGTCCATGGATTATTTGCTCCTCGTGATGAATAAAATGCAGCAATTCATGAAATCCGTCCCCTCTAACGCATACACTTGCAGCTTGTTCTTCACTTAACAGGGAGTGCAGTGCAGAGTTCAGGGTCAAACAAAAAACGTTGTTGGGCAGTGGGCTGATGAAGACTGTGAGAAAAGGCAGGCCCAAATAAAAAACAAGCCCACCCGCTTGGTGCACCCATGTTGCTTCGACAAAAAAAGGTCGTTCACTAGACTGGATGCGGTTCCTTAGGAAAAAAAGAAGATATTGGGCCCAAAGTAAAATACAAGCTCACATACTTTGGGTCCATAATAAAAATAAGCCAACATAGTAAACAACTTCTGTTCTCAAGAAAAAAAACTACTGACGACCGACTAGTACTGACCCGGAGGAAACCCTAGTATCTGGTCTTCTAGATCGAATGATGGTGTCATTGCGGTGTCATTTCTCTCTTGGAGTAGCGCTAAATGCCATAGGCAGGAGGTGGAGCGGCTTTGTCTTGGATGGAGCTTTGGTGGAGATGGCAAGTCATGCCTGGCCGACAAGTGCTACTATGTGTCATGCCTGTTCGGCAGGTTCTACGCATGATAGATCCTCTAGAGGCTTCAAGGTACATCGGCTGATAGTACTTGGCGGCATGATGCAGCGGTGTGCCGGCTGCGGTCACGACGTGCTTAGCTGTTTGCGCACATGGAGGTGGTGCCATTGGACGCCGTGGTGGCGTCGACAGATTACTGGACTTGCAAGGATAATACGGATCTCTTTCCTGAAGATGGGTTAGCGGTTTAATGATGATGACGGCTTCTAAAACGTGTGCATGTGGCGTACACTTTAGGTTTGCTGCACCGGTTGTAGGTTCCGATATGTTATGTGGATGGATCAGCGACGACACCGGTTTTAGATATGTGGTGTGAGAGCACTGCATATTATCGAGTTTGTAGGTGTGAGTGGTTACTTCGGGTGGCTTGATGTATATTCTTATCTGATCTTTGATGAATAATTAATAAAGATGGTTGTATGTATCGACTGATGCACAGGCCAGGGGCTTTAACGTCCTTTTCCAAAAAATTAAAAAAAAATAGCACACCTGCAGGGCCAGAGGTATTTGTTGTTCCATGCATATTTTGTTTGGCTAATCAACCATTTCTGATTCATTGTCGTGTATTAATTGTTTCTTGCAGTTGATGTTGGTCACAACTGGGATCATGTTATTCTCACTGGGGTGGCAATCTTCGTATTTCACCCTGCTAGGCGTGACTTCACCTTCGTTGCTTTCACAGTCTCTTTATGACTGCCGTCATGCTTATTTTCTGCAATTTTTATGGACTTATCTTATAGCGCAATACATCTCATACCGAGCATGCATTCAAATCTTCGTACTCATCGCGGTAGAGGATACAGTCATTAGAGCATGCATGTATCTTCTGCATCTCTAATCCTAGAGGGCAGACCGCCATCTTTGTTGGGTACGTACTCTCGGGCAATTCGTTGTCCTTTGGAAGCATCATCTTTAATACTATCAGCAACTTTTCAAATCCTTTGTCAGATACATCATTCTATGCCTTCCATTGCAGCAATTCCAGTGTGGTGCCCTACTTTTTTTGGTTAGCTTTGCAATTTTTGTACAACGATTTCTTGTGATCATCTAACATGCGCTGCAACTTCACCCTCTCCTTTTCACTTTGCTTAATTTCTCTTTGCATCGGTAATGGCCCAACCAAGATCATCAGCGGGCTCATCTGATGCCTCTTCTTCAGCTTCTCCCCGCATTGCCGGCTCAGATTCTTCCCCCATTGTTGTACCATCGTATTCAGAGAACCCATGGCCAAGATAGCTGTCATCACTCGTACACGTCGGTGCTATAGAAACGGTTTTTAACCCCTTTCCGCAACAGCATATGGAACCGTCGCCAAGTGAGTGTGGGCGATTGGGGGGGTCCTTCTCACACGACCCAGAAACCGTCGGGGATATGCCCTCCTGGCACACACGCTCGGAAAAATGAGGTCGTGTGCGACCGGCGAACGAGCAAATATGGCTATACGTACAGTAGTGCTAAAAAAATATAATTATATAGGCAAAATCGTTTCCGGTCGTAAGTACATCTCACACAGTCAGTCTCCGCTAAACGTTTTTGTTCGTATATACATCCCACACAGTCGCTCCAAGGAAAACGTTTCCGTTCGCAGGTACATCACACACAATTTTCTCCATTAAATCGTTTGGGATAGTGTTGACATCGAACACAATATTAACAATTTTATCGTATGCGTTATTTTCTTAATAAGATGGATCTGCAGTAGTGAAAGTTTGATCTACAGTATAGTGAAAGCAGTCAGCTTCGTTCCTTGATGGGACCTAAAGCAATTCATGTGACACGTCTGACATTTCCAAGTTTTTTTTTTGAGCATCAGTACAGACACAAGCGCTCATATAGACGCGCATACACTCATCCCTATGAACGCACACACGCACACCCTATCCCTATGAGCACCTCCGAAAGACCGAGCCGGCATATCATCTTGAGATTTACGAAGTCACCGTAGGCGCCTCGTCATCGACGGGAACGTCTCCTCCATTTCCAAGTTTTCTACCCAATGTGATTCCCGGTGTCCACATAAAGCCTACCGACACTAGTAGAAAACCACCAATCAGTCCCGGTTCGTAAGGGCCTTTAGTCCCGGTTCGGGAACCGGGACTAATGGGTCGTTACTAATACCTCAACCCATTAGTCCCGGTTCAGAAACGAACCGGGACCAATGAGCCTCCACGTGGCCCTGTGCGCCGAGCCCAGTCAGGGGGCCTTTGGTCCCGGTTGGTGGCTCCAACCGGGACCAAAAGGCGTCCACGTGTCTGCATTCCAGTGGCCTGGTTTTTTGTTTTTTTTGAAAGGAGGGGGTTGGGGGTTTTGGGGGTTAATTTAGGTGTTTCATTAGCTAGCTAATTAATAGAGAGAAGTGTCCTCTCTTAATTATGTCCGTGCTTGCTCGACGCCTTCGTAGTAAATATACATAAGTGATCGAGAGAACCATTCATCTGAAGTTCGTCATGCATACCGAGAGAAGTGATCGATCGACCTCTCCTTCTCTGAGAGATTGGTCGAACAACAAGTTTTACTGGCTACATACATGTACAATCTATATAAGATCTCTTAATTACAAACCACTAGGATTTGAATTCAAGTTCCACATGGTATTCTCGGCTTTCTTGATGGCGTGATCAAGAAAGAATCCGCCAATTCCTCTTGAATTGCTTTCATGCGGTCTGGTGGTAGGAGTTCATCCCGATCTGCCAAGTCTAATTAATTTAAAGAAGGGGGTTAATTAATACATATATATGAATGAAACTCAACAGAAATGATGGTGTAATAAAATGAAATTGCGAATATTATTGCTTACGCACTTCATATTGTCTTCTAGAGTAGCCCCGCTTGTTTTTCAATGTCGCGTTGTGGATGAACTCGCACACGTAGTATCCACGAAATCATTCCTTCCTCCTGCCACAAGCACTTTACGAGAAATAGAGGTCAATCAAACTGATAATGAAGCATTATATAAATGGCATTGATGAAAGTATAGCTATAGAATCAACGGAGATGCGCGCAAATAGTACTTACTTTCGGTATGTATATCGCAGCTCCTTCGGCAGTCCCGAGCTTGTGCGGTGAACTGTTTCCAAACCCTGCAAGACAAAGAAAATATTTGTTATTACTTGAGATATCAAGAAATGAATAAAAAGTTGCCGATATGGTGCGATAATGATCGATTGAACTTACTTGCTGAGCATGTCACTCATGTCCGCATAGGTGCTGGGATCTTTCCGTCTGAGTCTAAGACGGTTACTAGTCCACGCTCAAGCTTAATCTCCGAGAAGAATATAGTGGTACCTACACGCAAGCATAACTCATCAATTACATTAACCTCGCTCGAGTAATAAGGAAAACCGAATATGCACACGACAAGAACACTCACGGGCGCGGTAAGGAAAGAGTATGGTATCTTTGTTTTGATTTTTGATCAATGATTGTAGCAAGTTGTCCTCGGCCTCTTGGTAGCTTTTTAACCAGAAAAACATCTATGATATTTGTGTTAATGAACCCAATATCATAGATTTCATTTTTTTGCACTCGACGATCTTCAATCTGCATAATATATTGAGGATAATTAATTATAAATACATGCAATGAAAGAGCCGAGCTATATATACTGACTAATGACAGAAATAGTACTTACAGCAGTAGCAAAAGACCATTAATTTATCGAGGGCCTTTTGATTGAAGAACTCAAGAACTCCTCAAATGGAATAGACAACAGATCATTTGAAGCGAGGTCGTGCTCCTCTTTAATATTCAGATACAGAGTGTTCATCCCCTCGGACTCTCTGCAGGTTTTCATGTACCAACCTGTGGAATCTTCGCATCATTGTTGTCGAGACTTTTCATCTTTGACGAGAGGCTTCCCGACTCAGATCTAAATAAGTCCACCTCCATGAAATCAGGAAGTGCATCGTCGGTGCGGGTAATCTCCAAGATTGCCATAACCGCCACCGTGCTGGAGGATTAGACACATTCAGCGAGGGGCACGATTGCTGTGCTTGTTCGCCGAGCTGGGCAATTTTTTTCCCTTTGCCCGTTGTTCTTTTGACCTTTTATCCCCGACAGTAGTTCCCACCGCTTGGCTTGGAGATATGTCTGCTCAAGATGCGCTCATAGTTGGTTCTCGGCGGAGACTTTGGTGGTTTCCTCAGGGCATCGAGAGTGCGCTTTGCTTTCACCGGATCGACCTTCTCCTCCGGAGGTGGATGTATCTTTGCTTTAACCCCTTCAAAGAACTCCTTCACTTGGCTCTGCACGATCGTATCGTTTTCCTCCTTGCTCCTCTCATACGGTAACTTCTCTACAGGCTTTAGAGGTGGACCGATCTGATTGCCTCTCTCTTCTTGTGCTGCTAGGCGCCGGAGCAGACGGAGCGGCTGCGGCGTCTGCCTTCCTTCGTGCTTGCTTACGAGGCGGAGGAGAAGGACTACGACGCGTCCGGAGCAGCCGGGCGGGCGGGTCTCTTCCGCCCTTGCCGGGCGAGGCGGAGAAGGAGGAGGCGGAGTGCCGCCACGCCACGGAGAAGGGGCGGAGTGCCGCCACGCTGCCTGATCTTCACTCGCGGAGGAGGAGGCGGTGGAGGAGGCGGAGTGCCCCGACTCGCGGATGAGGAGGAGGAGGCGGAGGCGCCCAGTTCGAAGGTCGATGAGCTCCTTCCGCCATAGGCATGGAGTCTTGAGCAGAACCCAGCCTAGTCTCCCCTTCACGGTAGGGTGCTCAAGCGAGGTCCTCAAATCCCTCCGTTATTTCATCAACCATCACCTTAGCAAATCATTCCGAATCGGTGGCGGTGATAAGTTGTGCGGGTCCACTAGGATAAACTTGGCCAACAGCCGCCTTGACCTTCAAATTCATGCATCGCGCCATAATGTGGCAATTTTGAGACTCGTGATACCATCCACGGATAGCTGGCGAGAGCCGTCAAGACATGCTCCGGCTGAAGCAGCTCGGTGGAAGCAACGCTGCTTCTGCGCTGAGATGGCGGGGTAACCGGGGAAGCTTCGCATGTCGTTTGTTGCGATCTGCTGCTTCTCGGTCCTCTTCTCGATCCTCTAGCCCCATTACCCTTCCAAGCAGCGCCTGCATTTGGTCATGCTCCACTTTCTTCCTCCTCTCGTGGGTTTTGTAACCCCTGCGTCCGAAAACCAACCTTCCACGGAAGCGAGCTGGCGTGCCTCGTGTCCGTCCGGGTGCTCGGGATTCCCAAGGGCCATTGTGAGCTCGTCCTTCTCCTGCTTTGGAACGAACGTCCCTCGCTGCGCAGCAACAATATATTGTCGAAGTTTCTTGACTGGTGTTTGCAGTTGCTCGTTCGTCCACTGACACGGCCCTATTACAGGGTCCAAGGTTCCGCCAGCCCCGAAGAACCAAGTCCGGCAACGGTCTGGCCAGCGCATCGTCTCTGGTTCGATCCCTTTTCAAGCAGATCATGCTCAGCCTTGGACCACTTAGGCGGGCTTTGAGGTAGCCACCGACCCGTGCGATGGTGAAGCGTCTTCTTCGCAGCATTTTTCTTGTTTGTCTCCGACATCTTCTTACTCTTTTCCGATGTCATGTGGGCCACAAATGCGTGCGATGATCTTTGATCTTCTCATATTTGCCGATGAATTCTGGTGTCTCTTTTTCTCGACAAACTAGTTCAGCTCTTTCCTCCACCTCCTCATTAGGCCAGCCATCTTCTTAAGAGCACAAGACTTGATTAATTGCTCTTTAACTGCTTCTCCGGATCCTCCTCTGGCGGTAGGGTGAAATTTGCCTTCAGCTCAGTCCAAAGATCTTCTTTCTGCATATCATTGACATAAGACACCTCAGCGTCTTCATCCTTAGCAGGCTTATACCATTGCTGGATGCTGATCGGGATCCTGTCCCTAACAAGAACCCTGCACTGAGCAGAAAATGCCTTCTTTGTCCGTATTGGTTCAATCGGTTCGCCGTCGGCGCGATTTCTATGATCTCAAACTTTTCATCCGAGCTCAACTTTTCTTGGGCCTCGTCTCCGTCAAGTTGTGCTCGATCCGGAGGGCTAGAAATTATAAGGAAGAAAGACGACAGACTTAATATGTGTACATATACCAAAACAATGGATGCATCAATTAACTTGTCAACACGGGCTTAACTAATATATATATACCTGGCCGGACTCGGTTCGGTGACTCGGCTCGGCACGGTCTCCTTCGTCTTGTACCTCCATTGTGTCACCGGAGCCATCATGAACATAGTCCTCCTCTTGTACCGCATTAATGCAGGGTCGAAGCCATCATAATCATAGCCCTCTTCTTCATCCATCTGACCAACGGTGTCGATGAGAAATGACGCAACATCATCACTTCCATTTGCGATTATTTCCCCCAACATCGCTTCTGTTTCTTCGTCTCGGGAGTGCTCCATAGTTTCTGCAAATATTGACAACATGTCAATTATTATTCAACATCGTTTTCTCTCTAGGGTTTGGGTGTCCTCGAGAGTTTTGGTCGAGCGAGAGGGCCGAGGGGGCTGCTGCAGTTGTATCTAGAGGGGGTTAATTATATCGACAACGACGCGACATACATATACATATCGGGGAGGGGGTATCGGTACCACCCCCTCGTGTTTAAGTTTCTTCTTTCTCCTTTCCTTTCTTTCTTCTTCTCCTCTTCTTTTTCTTCTTCTCCCTCGAGAAAGGAAAATAATTAAGGAAAAGGAAGAAAAGAGGAAGAAGGAAGAAGGAAGAAGAAGAAGAAAGAAGAAGAAAAAAAGAAGAAGAAGAAAGGAATAGAGGAGAAGAAGAAAAAATAGAATTTTTTCTTCCATTTTTCTTCTTCTCCTCTATTCCTTTCTTCTTCTCCTCTTCTTTTCTTCTTTTTCCTCTTCTTATTTATTTCTCCTCTTCTTCCTCTCCTCTTTTCTCCTTTCTTCCTCTTCTTATTTTCCTTCCTCTCATTCTTTTCTTCTTCTTCTTCCTTCTTCCTTCTTCCTCTTTTCTTCCTTTTCCTTATTTTACTTTCTCCTCTACACTAACCTAAAATGCACTAACCTAAAATCGATCGATATCTACTAACAACCTAAATATAAAATTAATACATATATGAAAAACATATATAAACAAAAAAATGCTATATGAACATTATATTCATACATACATATATAGCCACATCCATTCATCACATATATATATAGCTACCACATACATATATACATTATACATATGAAAAAAAATGCAATGAACAAAAAAAAATACACTTATGAAAAAAATACTATGAATATGTACACATATATATACATACAAACACATATACACACTTCTTCTCCTCTTTTTTTTCTTCTTTTTCTTCTTCTTCTTCTTCCTTTCTTCCTTCTTCCTCTTTTCTTCCTTTTCCTTATTTTACTTTCTCCTCTACACTAACCTAAAATGCACTAACCTAAAATCGATCGATATCTACTAACAACCTAAATATAAAATTAATACATATATGAAAAAACATATATAAAAAAATGCTATGAACATTATATTCATACATACATATATAGCCACATCGACCATTCATCACATATATATATATAGCTACCACATACATATATACATTATACATATATGAAAAAAATGCAATGAACAAAAAATGCAGGGGCAGGGCAGGGGCGGGCGGCGGGCGCGGCGGCTGCAGGCAGGCAGGCGGCGGCGCACCGCCACAGAGACAGGGGGCGGCTGCCGGCCGCAGCAGGCAGGCGGCGGCGCGCGCAGGCAGTGGGCGGCGGCGGTGGACGCTACAGGGCGCGGACGGAGGGCGCGGAGCAGGCTATGCTCACAGGGGCGGCGGCGGCGGCGAAGGCGAGTAGTTGACGGCGTCGGCGGGCGGCGGCGACGGCAAGGTGGAGTAAGGCGTCGGGCGGCGGCAATGACGAGGAGGAGAGGGGTCGGGGAGAAGTGGGCGATTGGCGGAAACGCCAAGTGCTGCTTATAGCACATCCTTTAGTCCCGGTTGGTGGCACCAACCGACTATCTGCTAGTCCCGGTTGGTGCCACCAACCGACCAAAGGCCTCTTTTTCGGCAGCCCAAAGGGCGGGAAGCTGCGCCTTTGGTCCCGGTTGGTGGCTACAACCGACTAAAGCCTCTTTAGTCCCGGTTGGTGCCACCAACCGGGACCAAAGGCCCTCAGGCTGCCAGCGTCGGGGCCAAAGTTTAGTCCCACTCGCTAGTTGAGAGGGGCGCGCAGTGGTTTATAAGCCCCACTGCCGCTCCCCTCTTGAACTCCTTTGAACTGCAGGCTTACGGGCCTATTTGCTCCTTCGTTGCCTGTTGGACCTTCTGGGCCTTCTGCGGGCCTGAATCCTGGCCCGAAATAGGGATACCGATCGATTCAGGCCGTGGCGGCCCAAGAGGTGGCATTTTTTTCTTGCTTTATTTAATTTATTTTGTTTCTACTTACAACAAAATACTTATTGTTGTTTTTTTGTTTTGTTTTCTGCATTATTTATTTTCTTTTGTTTTTTGCTCTATTTTTTAAATCTTTTTGCTTCTAGTTTTAGGAAAATTATAAACTTTCTGTTAGTGCCATTACTAATTTGAACTTCATCTTCTCTTTTTGACTTTCGCATTGCGTCCTTGCATCGACAATGACCCGGCGGAGATCATCATCATCGGGCACATCATCTGGTTCCTCTTGATCTTCAGCAGCTTCTCCCGTTGCAGCATCATCGTGCACATCGTCTGGTTCCTCTTGATCTTCTGGAGCATCACCGTATTCAGGGGGCACATAGTTGTCATCGTACTCTTCTTCTTCACCGTCTTCCATCATAACCCCTATTTCTCCGTGCCTCGTCCAAACATTATAGTGTGGCATGAAACCCTTGTAAAGCAGGTGGGTGTGCAGGATTTTCCGGTCAGAGTAAGACTTCGTATTCCCACATATAGGGCATGGACAACACATAAAACCATTCTGCTTGTTTGCCTCAGCCACTTCGAGAAAATTATGCACGCCCTTAATGTACTCGGAGGTGTGTCTTGAACCGTACATCCATTGCCGGTTCATCTGTGTGCATTATATATAATTAAGTGTGTCAAAAATCATTAGAGAGATCATGAATAGATAATTAATTAAGTGACCAAATTAATAGAAGTTCATCATCACATTAAAACCAAAGTACATACATAGTTCTCATCTAACAACATAAAGCTCTGCAGAGCATCTAAATTAATTAAACCATACACTGAAACTATGTAAAACATTTCAATGCGAAACAAATGCGATCATAATCGCAACCAATGTAACAACTGATCCAACGACATAATGATACCAAGCCTCGGTATGAATGGCATATTTTCTAATCTTTCTAATCTTCAAGCGCATTGCATCCATCTTGATCTTGTGATCATCGATTTACATCCGCAACATGCAACTCCAATATCATCTTCTCCTCCTCAATTATTCTAATTTTTTCCTTCAACAAATTGTTTTCTTCTTCAACTAAATTTAACCTCTCGACAATAGGGTCGGTTGGAATTTCCGGTTCAACAACCTCCTAGATGAATAAAATCTATGTCATGTTGGTCGGCATAATTGTCATAAACAATAAATGAACCAATAGTTATGAAAAGATAATATATACCACATCCGAATCATAGACAGGACGAGGGCCGACGGGGGCGGATACCAAAACCATCGCACTATATAAGATGCAATAATAAAAGTAAGAAAATTATACAAGTATATATCTATCTAAACATACAAATAAGAATATTTTTCCTTTCGGAAAGAAGATAAGAACAAGAGGCTCACCACGGTGGTGCCGCCGATGAGATCGGTGCGGTGATCGACGACGTTGAAGACGGGATGGGGCGTGACGGACCGCTAAACCTAGACAAATATGGAGGAAAATGGAGCTTGGCGGTCGAGCTTGGAGAGGAGAAACCTTAAGTAGTGTGGCTCGGGCATTCCATCGAACACCTTGTGTGCATATGAGGTGAGCTAGAGCACCACCAAGCCCTCTCCCCCTCGGCCAGAAAAAACAGAGCAGTGTGCTCTGCTCTTGCGCGGGGGGGTATATATAGGCACCACCATTGGTCCCGGTTGGTCGTACGAACCGGGACTAAGGGTTTTTTGGTCGGTTCGTGCCACGAACCGGGACGAATGGTTGTTGGCCAGGAGCGGGGATCATTGGTCCCGGTTCATCCTACCAACCGGGACCAAAAGGTCCAGACGAACCGGGACCAATGGCCCACGTGGCCCGGCCGGCCCCCGGGGCTCACGAACCGGGTCCGATGCCCCCATTGGTCCCGGTTCTGGACTGAACCGGGACTAATGGGCTGGACCGGCCGGGACCCATGTTGCTTCGACAAAAAAAGGTCGTTCACTAGACTGGATGCGGTTCCTTAGGAAAAAAAGAAGATATTGGGCCCAAAGTAAAATACAAGCTCACATACTTTGGGTCCATAATAAAATAAGCCAACATAGTAAACAACTTCGTTCTCAAGAAAAAAAACTACCGACGACCGACTAGTCTCGACCCGGAGGAAACCCTAGTATCTGGTCTTCTAGATCGAATGATGGTGTCATTGCGGTGTCATTTCTCTCTTGGAGTAGCGCTAAATGCCATAGGCAGGAGGTGGAGCGGCTTTGTCTTGGATGGAGCTTTGGTGGAGATGGCAAGTCATGCCTGGCCGACAAGTGCTACTATGTGTCATGCCTGTTCGGCAGGTTCTACGCATGATAGATCCTCTAGAGGCTTCAAGGTACATCGGCTGATAGTACTTGGCGGCATGATGCAGCGGTGTGCCGGCTGCGGTCACGACGTGCTTAGCTGTTTGCGCACATGGAGGTGGTGCCATTGGACGCCGTGGTGGCGTCGACAGATTACTGGACTTGCAAGGATAATACGGATCTCTTTCCTGAAGATGGGTTAGCGGTTTAATGATGATGACGGGTTCTAAAACGTGTGCATGTGGCGTACACTTTAGGTTTGCTGCACCGGTTGTAGGTTCCGATATGTTATGTGGATGGATCGGCGATGACACCGGTTTTAGATATGTGGTGTGAGAGCACTGCATATTATCGAGTTTGTAGGTGTGAGTGGTTACTTCGGGTGGCTTGATGTATATTCTTATCTGATCTTTGATGAATAATTAATAAAGATGGTTGTATGTATCGACTGATGCACAGGCCAGGGGCTTTAACGTCCTTTTCCAAAAAAATAAAAAAAAATAGCACACCTGCAGGGCCAGAGGTATTTGTTGTTCCATGCATATTTTGTTTGGCTAATCAACCATTTCTGATTCATTGTCGTGTATTAATTGTTTCTTGCAGTTGATGTTGGTCACAACTGGGATCATGTTATTCTCACTGGGGTGGCAATCTTCGTATTTCACCCTGCTAGGCGTGACTTCACCTTCGTTGCTTTCACAGTCTCTTTATGACTGCCGTCATGCTTATTTTCTGCAATTTTTATGGACTTATCTTATAGCGCAATACATCTCATACCGAGCATGCATTCAAATCTTCGTACTCATCGCGGTAGAGGATACAGTCATTAGAGCATGCATGTATCTTCTGCATCTCTAATCCTAGAGGGCAGACCGCCATCTTTGTTGGGTACGTACTCTCGGGCAATTCGTTGTCCTTTGGAAGCATCATCTTTAATACTATCAGCAACTTTTCAAATCCTTTGTCAGATACATCATTCTATGCCTTCCATTGCAGCAATTCCAGTGTGGTGCCCTACTTTTTTTGGTTAGCTTTGCAATTTTTGTACAACGATTTCTTGTGATCATCTAACATGCGCTGCAACTTCACCCTCTCCTTTTCACTTTGCTTAATTTCTCTTTGCATCGGTAATGGCCCAACCAAGATCATCAGCGGGCTCATCTGATGCCTCTTCTTCAGCTTCTCCCCACATTGCCGGCTCAGATTCTTCCCCCATTGTTGTACCATCGTATTCAGAGAACCCATGGCCAAGATAGCTGTCATCACTCGTACACGTCGGTGCTATAGAAACGGTTTTTAACCCCTTTCCGCAACAGCATATGGAACCGTCGCCAAGTGAGTGTGGGCGATTGGGGGGGTCCTTCTCACACGACCCAGAAACCGTCGGGGATATGCCCTCCTGGCACACACGCTCGGAAAAATGAGGTCGTGTGCGACCGGCGAACGAGCAAATATGGCTATACGTACAGTAGTGCTAAAAAAATATAATTATATAGGCAAAATCGTTTCCGGTCGTAAGTACATCTCACACAGTCAGTCTCCGCTAAACGTTTTTGTTCGTATATACATCCCACACAGTCGCTCCAAGGAAAACGTTTCCGTTCGCAGGTACATCACACACAATTTTCTCCATTAAATCGTTTGGGATAGTGTTGACATCGAACACAATATTAACAATTTTATCGTATGCGTTATTTTCTTAATAAGATGGATCTGCAGTAGTGAAAGTTTGATCTACAGTATAGTGAAAGCAGTCAGCTTCGTTCCTTGATGGGACCTAAAGCAATTCATGTGACACGTCTGACATTTCCAAGTTTTTTTTTTGAGCATCAGTACAGACACAAGCGCTCATATAGACGCGCATACACTCATCCCTATGAACGCACACACGCACACCCTATCCCTATGAGCACCTCCGAGAGACCGAGCCGGCATATCATCTTGAGATTTACGAAGTCACCGTAGGCGCCTCGTCATCGACGGGAACGTCTCCTCCATTTCCAAGTTTTCTACCCAATGTGATTCCCGGTGTCCACATAAAGCCTACCGACCCAGGGACCATACGCGCGCGGCACGCGGCAGCTCGCTGAGCATATGTTACACATGCTCTAACAAGTTTATTGGGTGTATTTGTTTCTAAGGTAAATTCCAAATTGTTAGGTATACATCTTTTCATAGCCACATGACAATTGCACCTCTCCTTGAATCGGAATGATTGTTTACGTAATTTACCGAGTTACCTTGAGATTGTACGGTGTTTAAAATAAAAACTGGAAGGATCATCAATTTTCTAATCAACGTTGTAAGCATGAGCATTTCAGTCCCGTATTATTCACAAATTAGTTGCATAAAAAACTACGCCTAATAGAAATGAACGGAGAGACTATACACTTACTAGTATAGGATTTTTTTGAAACCCACATGTGGATGGATATATACAGAGTATATATGGATGCTTCCCATCAGGCATCAGCTAGCTTTACGAGAAAATTTGTGTATATATACCCCACCAGGCTGCCTCTCTTCGATAACCCACCTAGCTTAGCTTGCAGGCACACAAAAAACACAAAGAAGCAATATGCGTTCAGCTCGCCACCTCCACGACGCGTTATCGGCCATCCTCCTCTTCCTGCTGCTCTCAGCCGCCGTTCCGACGGCCAGAGCCCAGCAAGAAACTGGTGAGCTCTCTCGAGCGCAAATCTTCTATACGTCATGTCCGCCGCGCATGTCTCAGTGAATCTTATACCATGAATTAATGCATCCATGTCCGTACATCTCTTGCATGCAGACGATGAGTCGGAGTTCAGCTACGTCTGCGGGGCGGAGAATGGGCCGGAGAACTGGGGAAAGATCAAGAAAGAGTGGGCGACGTGCGGCACTGGGCTGATGCAGTCGCCCATCGACCTCTCCGACCGCCTTGCCTCGCAGGCACCCCACCTCGGCTACCTCAACCACTCCTACCGTCCCGCTGCGGCCTCCATGGTCAACCGCGGCCATGACATCACGGTGACGTTCCATGGCGACGCCGGGAGCATGTGGATCAACGGTACCGCGTATCACCTCAGGCAGCTGCACTGGCACACCCCCAGCGAGCACCGCGTAAACGGCCGCCGGTACAACATGGAGCTCCACATGGTTCATCTTAGCGCCGAGAACAAGGCTGCCGTGATCGGCCTCCTCTACAAGATTGGCAGGCGCGACCATTTCCTGCATGAGGTACGTAGGTCTCTCGAAATCTATACATCTCCTGCAAATATACTACTTCTCCATAAAATATGGACTAAAAGCCTACATACAGACTGAAATGAGTGAACACACGCACTAAAACCAACGTGTCTATATAATTCACAACAATGTTAAAGACGTCTTATATTTGTGAAGGGAGGGAGTATATCTTTAATTCGTTCCGCGAGTTCAACCAATCTGTTGCATGCATCTATGCAGCTGGAGTCTTACTTGCAGAGGATGGCCAACACGAATGAGAAGGAGGAGAACGTCGGCGTGGTTGATCCTTGCGTCGCGAGGGGCGATGGCGAAGCCTATTACCGATACATGGGCTCCCTCACCACGCCGGGGTGCGACGAGGGTGTCATCTGGACCGTCATCAAGAGGGTACCTTTGTTGTTAGTGACTTTTAGCAACCTCATTTTGATCACAAATGCTAAACTTACAGGGAATTGGCTTATGGACCTGATTTCCGCACGATATAGTCATCTTCCGACTAACTCCCCGATTTTTGATGAGATTTTTAAGGGTAGGAATTTGGTTTTGCAGGTTGCCACCGTGTCGAGTGAGCAGCTGAAGCTTCTCGCCGACGCCGTCCATGATGTAATTATTAAGTTGTCCCGTTAATTAATTTCTCCATTTTTTTCATGGAAGCAAAGTGCATATATTTGTTTGTTTTGTGCTGTGTGTATAGGGCTTTGATATAAACGCGAGACCCCTTCAGAAGGTGAACGACAGAGATATCAGTTTTTTCTGCCCTGATGATCACCATGAACGTTATTACGCAGCGGCTGATCATTAATTAGCTTAAGGCTTCAGCCAGCCACTGGGATAGACAGTATGCGCCCTAATGTAAGATAATCTCCTTACCTACCTTAATTTGACTACCTTATTGTCGACAGATAATAGTTGTTTCTAATGAATACTATATATTTTGCCATGCCCTCAGTTGTCGGCAACGACGAAGAAAAGCGATGCCAGGGAAAAATTTGCAACGAGGATGACTCTGCACCAAGCGGGGATGTTTGTTAATTCCATAATAAAGTTGAAGTCACGGACATGTTCTTGGTGTTGTTTTCAATACCTGGATAACAAGACTCCAATCTTTGTAGACCATCTTACTTGTGTTTTCTTTCTTTATATTTCAATAAAATTCGCATCTCGGCGACTTACTTCTTCAATCATTGGACATCTGATTCAATCTATTGTGCCATCTTATTACATAGTTTTGTTATCATCTTTGGGTCCAGTGTTTTGTTCTAGTTATCCGATAGGCTGCGAGACATGCCACGCGTCTGAGTAGGACCCAGATATTCACGTGGTTACAAGACAGAGAGAAAGAGAGAAAAGGAAGAGGACTAGATTCACGAGAGCAGTGTTGGTTTGGTGAATAAGATGCATGTGATTCACGACAGCAGTCTGCATGGGCCGTCAAATAATGCCATGCATTACAGCACACCTGTGTATCGCAAAAGGATCTCCCATAGGCTGTACCATATGGACGCTTGTCAATGGTCCCTATACCATAGGCAGAGAGACTTGTCCGCGAGCCAATGTAGTGCCCGACGACTAGATTCACGGGATATATTGGTGCGTACCTTGGCCCATTCTGACGATGTCCCATTCATGAGATTTACTCCGTGGGTTGTACTCGGAAATTCGCAGGGGCACACAGAAGCGAAGGCATGCACCTGTCAAGCCCTGCCCAGCCGCTTGATTGACTCGCGATTCACGAAGTTGTTGGATCCCGCATGAGGGCACAGTAAGTTTTCACCGAAAAAGACTACTCGTCCCGCTTTATGGATAAAGCAACTGCCGGGTACCACAACAAACAACGGGACCACGTAGGACCACATCACACGCGCAAAAAAGAGTACACAACATTGTGGGGACAACAGCGAGCACACCCACTAAAGCACCAAAATAATCTTAAGGAGGGTAATGTTGGAAATATGAGCAATTTTCTGAGTGATTTTATTAACAGAAATACTAGATAAAGCATGACAAGTGTAGCAGTGATAAAACAAGCCATGCAATTTGACAAAGAGAAGGTAAATAACATCTTCATATATGAACTGTAGCTAAACATATCTTGAGCAGACGGTATAGCAAGTTGCATATATGAAAGTCTAACATATGTAGGGAAAATACTAGAACAAGGAACTGTAGCAGAACCTCTAATAGAAAGGGGACGAACACGTACGGGGCAGCAGCAGCAGAAGTGCTGGACTTGGGATCGGTGTCCTCGCCAGCCATGTCGTCGAGGAGGTCGTGGAAGAAGTCGTCGGAGTCCGGGGCGTCCGTGACGAAGAAGCTAGTAGTCGCGTGAAGCGCTCCCCAAAAACCTTATCACCCTTCTCCCGTACAAGACTCAAAAGGTGCGGTTTCGGAGGCCTACTGTCCCGACTCCTGTGCACGCCGCAAGCCGGGACCTTTTATATGCGCAAGAGAAGGAGGCGAGAGGGCAGCGACGGAAGGTGAAATGAAGAGACGAAGGCGAAGCGAACAACCAGCATCTCATTCCCGCAGGCGGGCAGCGGAGGAGGAGCGCGTGGATGTCCCTCTTGTTCTCATGCTCATACAAGTGGGGAAGGAGTCTCCCTTATAAAGAGGTCCAACTCCCTCTAAACTAGCAATATGGGACTAAACTTTAGTTCCACCTGTTGCCTTGCACGAATTGGCTACGTGGGCCTCTAGGATTTATTAGGAATTTCTGAAACTTTTATTGGGCTAGGCCCAAATAGACAAAAATTCTAGCGGGTAAATGATCATGAGAAGCCTTGCCGCCACCTCCTTCTGCTTCCTGATTAGCTCGTCGATGGCCATCTTATCCCGTCGCTTGCAGAGAGGTTTCCACAGCTGCAAGAAGCAACATACTCCCTCCGTCCGGAAATACTCGTCGGAGAAATGCATAAAAATGGATATATCTAAAACTAAAATACGTCTAGATACATCCATTCCTCCGACAAGTATTTTCGGACGGAGGGAGTACTTTGTAAATCGCGTCGGTAACCCTGGATGGAAAAATGTGCTAAATAACAAGTTTATTCCTATCACACCACAGGGTCCATATGCCAAGGTCCCAAAATTCACCCACATCCATATGCGAACCCGGCCCGAGCGACTCGACACGAATTAGTGCCACACATGGAACAAATTGGGGTAGCAACTATTGCCCCAAACTTCCCTAAAGCAGCTCCACAAGAACTGCACAGACACACAGTAGAAGGGGATGTGGTTCAGGTCCTCTGCCACCCCACAAAGTGGGCATTGACTATCCCCACGCCCATTACGGTTCCGAACCTGATAACCGGACAGCACTCTTCCCCTAATGAGCTGCCAAAGAAAAAAAATATCTTCGGAGGGAGTTTTGCCTTCCACAGCTCTTTCAGTTCGTCCGGCTCCACTCCTTCCGCCAGTCGTTTGTATAATGACTTTGTAGTGAAAGTGCCAGCAGGCTCAAGCCGCCGCGATGTAGAGTCTACCGCTGTCTAAAGGATGGTATTTTCCACCAACAAGGACAGCTCCTGCCATTCACTGGTCTCATCTGGACCTAAAGATCGCCGAACAACAGGTTGCGTCCCGCATAAGCCACCGCCGCAGCCACCATGATCGTTGGCTGGTCATATATGGTGCACAGAGAAGGGAACACGGCCTGCAAAGGGCATAATATATTTTAAGTTTCAGACTTTGAAACTTACGATTTTTCATCCGAAATTTGCGATTTTCTCGCTCGTTCTTATCAAGTTTTGTAGATAAAACTTTGAACCATTTGTTTGAGCGTTGTAGGCACAAAAAGAGTGATTGTATTGCTTGCTCGTACTAAGCTTCAAAAACTGAACATTTATTTTGAAAATTCAAGCATATTCAAAATTGATCTTATTTGAAAGCCCTCATCGCCAGAAACAAGAATATATGAAAACAAACTAAAGTTGGACTTTTTTCAGACGATATAAAAGTTTTAAAATCGGAAACCAAAAATAAAAGCACGCAGAGGGACTTGGTGCCGTGAGACCTGCATGCCACAAATCCTCGTCCATTTATGAAGTTGGTAGGAAAATGTAGAACATGTAGAAAGTTATTATAGATGTTTTACTACATATCTTGATTGTTTTAGTTTTCATTAATATGCAATTTTAATTTCAGTTCATAATATGAATTTTAGAACTATATATATAACATGTCTCGTTGACGAGCATGTCTTATGTGTAGTCAGGTCTGGTTCGTTCTTCATAGGTTTTTCCCCACCCTCCCTCCCTCCCTCATCGTTCCCGCGAGCAACAGGGAGGAGTCCCTAGCACCGCAAGAGGCAAGGTCGTCCGTGCCGGCATCGCGCTGGGGGACACACTTCCTGCCCTCTCGCTTGGTGGGCGTTGGCGCGGGCTGGTGCCATCTTGCTGGAGCGTTGTGCGTGCGTCAGGCGCATCGGCGCGGCGAAGTTGGCGGCGGCCTGGCAGGCGACAGTGGTGATGCATGGCATGGAGATTGTAGCTACTTCAGCTATGCCTCGATTCCATGGGCGACGAGGGCTGCGGCGGCGTGGGTTGTGGTGCGGCGCGGGTGTTGTCTCCTTCGGCGAGCCTCTTGGGTGGAGGGCGGAGGCTGATATGGTGCTTCGAGGCGGTGGGCGGGTGTCTGGTGGTGGCATCACGCAGATCTGAGTGGGAGGTCATGGTGGGGCAGCACGGGGCTGTGCCGTTTGGGGAGCCTGGCTAGAGATACGGGGGCTACGATGGCCTACTGGCCTCCCGTCGCCGGCACAGGGGTGCGCCGGGGACGGGAGCGTTCCGCTCCTCCACGTCCCCCTTTCCCTGAACTAGTGCCACCTCGATGTTGTTCGAGGTTGGCTGGTTGCTGGCTGCTTTGCCGTGGTCGAGGTCTATCGATAGGCTTGTAGCCCACTCCTTTGGGTGCTCTCGGTGGTGTCTGGTTGTAGGGCAGCAGCCTTCGTGCAGGGAGACACAATGCTCGTGGATGAAGCTCGTGGCTCAAGAGCTGGCTGGCTGGCTTCTATGGCCGTGTGGACCCGTGTGGAGGTTGGCTTTCGACTGTTCCATGGTGTTGGTGCGGTTCTACAAAAAAAAGACACATCCATGACGTTTTGGGCCGAACGAAATTTTTTCTGTCATACATATGACACTTCTATGAATATAATTGTGACGAAACCCGGTATCATCGTAGATGTGGTGGGCTCCTACTTTTATGACAAAAAATCATGACAGAAAATGGGCTTTTCGTCCTGGGTAGGCCGGAGACGCAGCTGCATGACATTCTTTGGGCTGTCCATGACGAAAAAAATCGTGGTAGAAGCGAGGGGGACGAAAATTTCAGGGAGTTGCCAGTTACGGTGGGAGGTCGGGGGGGAGCAATGCGCGTTTCTCTCCTACACATACGCGCGTGTGTGCGAGGTGTTGGCTCTAACTGAACCACAGCGATGCGTTGGGCTCTAACTGAACCCGAGCGATTGCACTGCAGACTACGCGTTACTAAACCCGAGTGATCGATCGATGGCTGTTAACTGAACCCGATGGAGCGATTCCTTCGCTACTGCTGCTAACTGAAGCCGATCGATTGGATTAACAGCGAGCGTTGCGCGCGCGCGCGGTGGGGGAGGGGGGTGTTGGATGAACAGTGAGCGGTGGCATTGCCTCTGGATGAGTAGGACCCCGTGGTGTGGAGGGCTGGATGAACAGTAGACGATGGAAGGGTGGCCGTGGAGGGGTGGTTGAACAGGACCCCGTGGTGTGCAGGGCTGGATGAACAGTAGACTGTGGAGGGGTTCCCGTGGAGGGGTGGTTGAACAGTAGCCGGTGGAGTAGCGCGCGGTGGAGGCTGGATGAACAGGAGCCCGTGGAGGCTGGAGGAGGTCGACGGTAGTCCGTGGAGGCTGGAGGAGGTCGACGGTGGAGATGAACGGATCCGTGGAGTCCTGCTTGCGGCACGCCACACCCTCCCGGCGAACAGGACCCCGTTTCGACCGTAGCGCTCCAACACAAGTCCGTTTCATCTATTTTGCGGTACGCCACACCCCTCCCGATCAACAGGATCCCCGTTTCGACCGTAGGAGGTCCGTTTCATCCGTTTTGCGATACGCCACATCCCTCCTGATCAACAGGACCCCGTTTCGACCGTAGGAGGTCCGTTTCCTCCGTTTTGCGGTACACCACAGTCCTCCCGATCAACAGGACCCTGTTCTGAACGTAGGAGGTCCGTTTCCTCCGTTGTGCGGTACGCCAGGCCTCGTTTTCATCGTCTGTTCCGTCCAAGCCCTCCGGATGAACACGACCACACATTCCGTTCCGACCCAGCCGGTTGGCTCCCCATGAACACGACGACGATGCTGTTTCTCCATTCTGACCCAGCCATGTATGTATGCGCGAGTAGGCATTCGAGACCCTGCCCGTACGTACGTGGCCGTATTTTCTTTCTTGCACCCTCACCGCCGTTAGTACGTGTACATGCTACGTTCGCGCCTCTACTACGACACGTGCGCGCCTCTACATCGACCAGTATGTACGTACACGTTCGCGACCAGAATGACAACGCTACGTATGCTTCGACCAGGTGGGTTCCGACTGTCAGGCACTTCCTTGCCTGCGAAGATGTAGCTGGTGGGTCCCAGCAGTCAGGGGGGCGAATCGTTTTGTTTGTTTTTGCCCGGGCGCACTTCGTTGCGTGCGAAGATGTAGTTGGTGGGTCCCATAAGTCAGGGGGCAAATCGTTTTTTTTTTGCCCGGACGCACTTCCTTGAATGCGAAGGTGTAGCTGGTGGGTCCCAGCAGTCAGGAGGGAAACGTTTTTTTGTGAAATACGGTGGCCGGTCCGGTGGGTCCCTGCTGTCAGGTGGAGGAATCATTATTTTTCGCGTAATAAGGAGGCACTTCCTTGCTGCGGCCGTGGACCCAGCTATCAGCCTCTCCACATACAGTCCACGTCCGATGGAAGTCGTTCCTTGACCATGTTGACCACGCCGCGTCGAGAGCACCAGGGCGGTGGACGACGGCGAGGCCTAGGAAGGGGACGACGCGGAGCTGGTGAAGACGCGACAGTGGATGCCCATGCGGAGAGGAGTATGAGGGTTCACTCGTTCGGCTGAAGTGTGAGGCTGTCATCGCCGCAGGGCCTGGCTAGCGGTGGGAATAGTAGGGGGCGGTGAGGCCTCCT